>CM077519.1:8773640-9298640 GCA_039654895.1 Mongoloraphidia duomilia
CGGCTATTCTCAAGCCCTTTATATAAGCCAGCATTAAGCTAAAGAATGAGTGCGAGTAGGATAACCTTACGTAAGCTCGTGAGTGCGAGAGAGCGCGTATATAGTCAAGCGTCTTTCTGGACACAGAAAATTAATGAGTGCAAAAAGGAAGACGTAAATAAAATGACTAGCGCGACAAAGATAGAACACAATCATATGGCTAGGTCAATTTTTAAACTAAATTTGAAGTAAACATCCAAAGTCTCCATGTAAAACTAAAGCATAAAGTTAACGTGTTTCAAAGATAGTTGTTTTCTTTTGTTTGAAACCAAAGTAACCGTGGAAAATGATCCTTTGTTGCATTCATTGATTGGCTGTGTGCAGCACAGACTTCACTCTCGATATACGCGCTCTTTCGCACTCATGGGCTCATATAGATTGTATCAAATTAAAGCTGTGCATAGGACGTTCTGTGTGTAAGATAGATATCGATATAAAGCAATAAGTAAGAAAGAGATAAATGATCGCTATAATAGGAAGTTTCTGTAGTTACTGTAAGACTATACTGAAATTATTGATAAAATCACAAAGCAAAAATGACGCTATCAGATTGTATGGGTATTATTTATTTACAGTAACTACAGAAACTTCCCATTAGCGATCATTTATCTCGTTCTTAGTTATTGCTTTATATATCAATCTCTGTCTTACACACATACCACCCTATGCACAGCTTTAATTTGATACAATCTGTATAGGACTATTCTACTCGCACTTACTCTAGCTAATGACAGCAGGATTTTGTAGGCTGCTCTTCCACAGTTTGATTACCTATATCATTATCTTCCTTTTAAATGCTATCTTATTCTATTAACAGAAGAGGGTGTATTTTTCTAATGTCAGTATGATGGATGCGTGATTTTGAATGACGTACATATTTTCAAACATGCACGTGCGTAGCGGAAAATGCGAGTTTTCTCACTTTTTTCAAAACGCACTTTTGTAATCGAATGGTTTTCCTAGGCGAGAAGAATTACGAATGCGACATATGCCACAAGCGTTTCATTCACTCGTACACGCTGACTGCCCACCGACGGATACATACTGGAGAGAAACCGTACGTGTGTTCTACATGCGGTCATGCGTGTGCCACATCGACGCAGCTGACGCTTCATACGCGCACGCACACTCGTGAAAAGCCCTACGTATGCCCACAATGCCCTAAAACGTTTGCCAGTCGAAGTGGGCTGTCGACACATCAAATGACACATACTGGTATTGTAATAATTAATATCTGGATGACCGAGCTTTGCTCGGATGAGTTAAAAAAAAAATAGTACTTAAAGTTCCCATTTCATCAAAATCGTTAGTCGTTTTTAAGAAAAAAATTACATACCTATAAGTAGATAATATTATTATACGTCAGTATACGTCATACTACATAACGTATGTACCTACATATTTTATATAGGTAATATAAAAGTAATATTTAAACCTATTTATTTAAATATTAGTTAAAAAAATAACGACAATAAAATCTAAACATAATTATGTAAGTATCATTATGTTTAGATTTTATTGTTGTTATTTTTTTACCTTTCAAATAATTACTGATTATTTTAAAAGAATGTCACATATGGGTATATGTGGTATAAATTAGAAATATTTATTAGGTGAACGTAAGCACATGTGTTCAATTTGCGGCAAGGGCGCTCGAACTTCAACGGATCTGGCATCACACATGAGAGTGCATACGGGAGAGAAGCCTTACGCTTGTAAACTGCCGGAGTGCACGAAACGATACAAGACACACAGCCAACTTAGCGCTCATATGAGAACGCATACAGGTTGGTTGAGTTTATAAATTTTTGGTGTATTCATTGGTTGGGATCCGCATGCGCAGTCTATTTTTGGACCCGTCTAACCCGAAACTCGTTTGTGCGCAAAAATGAGGCTTCTATCTTCTCTAAACGTTACTAAATTGTGTTTTAAAGACCACCAACAGCTAAGGTTATTTGGGCCTAGCACCAATTCATTATTTTTTTTTAATAGTAAATTGAAAATCCAATTGAAACTTTTACCAGTTCTCGGGCTAGAACCCGGGAACTGGGGACTTGTAATAGAGGAAACATAGCAACGCCATGTAAACAACAGCATTGCTACACGCTCGGCTATTCTCAAGCCCTCTAAACGATACTACTCTTGACTATAAACAATTGCAGGTGAGAAGAAACACGTGTGCAAAACTTGCGGCAAAGCATTTGCTGACACGTCGCAGCTCAAGAGTCACGCAAACATTCACACGGGACTTAAGCCTTACGTGTGCACCAAGTGCGGCCATCGCTTTACCCAGTCGGGATCGCTGTACACGCACATGAAAGGTCACAATAAACGACAGACTGCCTCTTCCCTGAAGCCGGAAAATTCTGTTTGAAGTTAAAGTGCAGAATTTGTTGCAGATAGGCAAAAAATAAATGTCGTCCTATTAAAAATAAGCAGTGATTTTCAATTGTTATCACAAGCAACAATTAAAAAGTTGTTTATAACTACAGTGGCATTCAGTTATTATTTCTATAGATGGAAACTGAAAAACGTTGCTATTTACAAGAACAGTCAAATTAAATGAAAGCTGCCAGGCCTTTTGTGCCACTTGATAGCGCCACTGGTAAGGTATACAGATTGTATCAAATTAAACCTGTGCATAGGGCATTCTGTGTGTAAGACAGAGATTGATACATAAAGCAATAAGTAAGAATGAGATAAATGATCGCTAATAGGATGTTACGTGGTTACGTGTTAAATAAATATGTAATACCGAACAACTGTCATCGTTGTTTTCTACAGTAAAAATAGTCACTACTGAAATTATTGATAAAATGGCAATTTATACTGTTCGGGAAAAAATTCAAATAATTAAATGGTTTTATGGTGGTAATTCAACCGCCGACATAATAAAATTATTTGTAGCTGCCTTTGAAAATAGCATAGAAGGAGCGAAAAAACAAAGATGACGCTATTACGTTGTATAAGTATTATTTATTTACAGTAACCACGTAACATTCTATTAGCGATCTATCTCATTCTTACTTATTGCTTTATGTATCAATCTCTGTCTTACACACAGAATGCCCTATGCACAGGTTTAATTTGATACAATCTGTAAAGTTACTAGATCTAGTAACTTTATGGCCGGTGATCAAAATAACATTGCGATTAAAATGTACGATAAACCGGCCATTTGTAAGGTGTACGTTCCTAATGTCATTTAAATGTCAGTACTGTTTATTTATTTCCGCCACCTGATGGCGTCACTACCAAGTAAAGTATCAGTCATTCAATCATTTAATGACTAAATCGCAGTTTTGTATTTTATTATTTATTGCTTTATAATGGACAAATGAAGAATGGTTAAATACAAACAGTTAATCTCTAAACCACTCTAAACGTTTGACATACCTTACTTGCCACTAGCGCCATCTGACGAATAAAAAATGTCAACATTTGATGTAAACCTCACTTGCCACTAGCGCTATCTGATGAGTTAAAATATGGTAGCTCTGATTGGTGTTGTTTATCAAAAAATTGAATAAGACTGACATGTTTAAACAGGGCGGCCACTTTTTTCCGGAAAAAATTTCCCTGACTTTTCCCGGTTTTTCAGGTGATTTTTTAATTTTGTCTCTGACTTTTCATACGTAACAAATATACAGAATTAAAATAATTATGCTTACGTTTCGGAGAAATTTCCGACCAACTTTAACTATGCATATACCAAAATAAAGTTGGTCGACCAAAATTTGTTCAGTGTATGTACGGAACGTGACTCCAATTCGCACTTGCCCGTTTTTTTTTTTCACAAAAATTCCTGACCTCCACCAAAATTTCCTGACTTTTCTAGATTTCCCAGAAAGTGGCCACCCTGGTATGCTTTAATATTTTTGTACAATGAGATTGAAATTTAAATATGTACTCGATTCTTCATGTGCCATTAACTTAAAAAAGTGAAAATTTATAAATTAAAATATGCCTGTCTAACAATGTTGTAACAGTAACAGAGTTGTTAGATTATTAATTTTATGATATTATATTACGTATTTTATATTGTTGTATATAATTAAACTGAAGTCAATAAAATTACGACAAATGCGCAAGTTCTTTCATTGAACAGATCCCAACAAAACAGTTGAAATGTACTCTCAAAAACGAATTCAATCTTATGCTAGGTTGCAGAAAGCATTGTCAGAAAATCTAATTTGACAATAACCTTAGATTGTGATCATATAATTACAGTTTTTATACATTCAGGAACAATATAATGTTGTTGTAAAAGTCTCTGTCATGTAGAACATTAGATTGTATGTACACAAAAACAAATGATTGGTCTACACAGAAAAAGATCGGTTTTTAAGCAAAATTTTGTTCAAAATGTGTAGAAAAATGTTGTTTCGAAGTGGAAATTGTACAAAAAAACTATGTTAAATAGATGTATACACAGTTTAAAAACAATATCGTTTCAATTGATCGATTATTTTTCGGGCAGGATCGATTTGAAATTTTACAATGCTTTTCTTATGGACAAATATCTGAGGTCAAATCTAAGGTCTTTGTCAAATCAAATTTGTAACTTTCCATTGGAAGTAATTGTAATGGGTCCGAAAATCGAAATCAAAATTTTTAACAAATTTTCATGTTTCAAGATCACTACACTATTTTTAAACTATTTTTGAAAAGATGTCTCTCTCTCTCTCTGTGTGTGTACGTACGTATGTATCCATTTCTTTCTAAGACGAAATCTCGAGAATGAAAAATGATATCGACTACGTTAGGGTGCTAACCGACGCGTATTAACGTAAATATGATCTGAAAGAAATTTTTTCAAAATCGGTTCAGCCGTTCTTTTTTCTTAACCAAATAGACTCCAAAAAAAGTAGATTTTACACAATATCTCGCGAATAAAAAATTATATCGACTTCGTAAGGGTGTCAATCGAGGCGTGTTAACGTCATTTTGATCCGACATAAATTTTATAAAAATCGGTTCAGCCGTTTTTTTTTTAATTATTGTTAAAAATAAATAATAATTATATTTTAATGATTAAAATGATTACTTTTCGGTGTAATATCTAATTTAATTATTATTATTAAATATTTATTAAACTGGGAAGTTCGTCGTGTGGACCTCAAGGGTCGCACTTTAGTCCTAATAAACGACCCACCTCACGGCTTGTTTGACAATGCTTTCGGCAAGCCAGCATTATCGATGAAATAATTTGTTATTACATAAAACAATACCTACATTTGTATTTCTCAACTCGCATAAGAAAGTCATTTAAAAATGTCAATTGAAAAAAAAAAAATCAGTTTCTTGTTTGCACATTGTGAGAATTTACTGAGACACTGAAATGTTTAAGAATGACAAATTTAGACATTATAACTTAAATCTCTAAAATATAAATCTCGTGCGTAATGATATTATCACTCGTGTGACTGTTAAAACTCGCTGACCTCGTTTAAACATAGTCACCTCGTGCATAATATACCTCATTACGACACTAGATATACAATCTACTATACTTATCTCAGTAGTGAGAATAATTTTCAGTCAACTGTTCAATTCACTGAAAAACTTAGAGAAACGCTTTCAAGCAATTTTTCTGAACTGCATCTTTATTTTGCTGCAAGCAATTACAAAAAAAAATAATAACTTTATATTAAAAATAATACTAATTATTAAACAACAATGGAAAATCAAGAACATAAAACTATCCTAATTTTCATTTCATAAATTATTTCTTCAAATTAAATCATAAAACGTTTTTTCATTTTTAACTTAAAAAATTGGTAAATTTCAACCAAAAGATTTCTACAAAAACAAAAGAAGAAAAGTAATAGGAACAGTAAATCATGTAACTTCTAGGTACCTATTGTGTATCTTGTTTCGGCTCACGCGATTGTTTATTTTTCACACTAGTGAAAAAGTGAAATAAAAAATAGAGCGAATTGAAAAAGGGCACATATAAAAATACGAACATAACCTACAATTCAGTGTGAAAGTGAGCAAACTCATTGAAGATACACAATAGGTCCGCTTATCTCTTTAACAATTATTAATTATTGTTAAATTTTTAAAATGCCATCATCGATAAACTTTTGGTAGATAAGTTTGTTTGTATTTTTATCAAACAATTCAATTTGTAAGTCTCTAGCACTCCTATCTTTGACCTTCATGGTAAGTGGTCGGTCAAACATGGCGTTGCCCATGTCTTCAATTAATTTCAACTCTTCTATGTTCTCATCGGCGGCAACCACTTTCCACAGAATGCACGGTAAACATTGCATCGGTGTCTTCATCCACTCCGGTCTCATTTCCTTCACGTTGGATTTACTAACAATATCCGTATTTCCGAAATCGACAAACTGTACATAAAGAGTACCGGAATTTTTGTGAACGGGCGCTTTGATTTCGGCCCGGTACCATTTCTTATCCTCTTCATAAAGAGCGCAACACGGTAAACCGGGTTGAGGATCTTTAAGCGGCAGTTGTTTTTCGATTTCATTCTGAATCTCGTCAAACAATGCTTCATATTCAAATTTATTTTTCGTCATGATTCCATCTTCCGATGTCGGTTGAATGTACCATACTCGATAAACCGTACTCGAACTGACCACATTTACTTCAAGTTCGTTACAGTCTCTCGGTATTCGTAATGGTTTGTACGCAACCGCCTTTGAAATTTCATCATCAAAATCCGGATTGACCATGCTGGCTGACTCATCTAACGACGAATCTACCGCTACGCTCGAATCTGAATCGGCAGCGAAAGAAACACTTTCGGTTCGGATAGCCCATTGCGATTGTACAAGGTTTTCGGATATGTCATCGTTCTCTATCTTGATTGAAACAAACAGAATGTTCTGAATTAAATCTCTATCGTGCACCGTTACTTTAACGCGTTTATCTAATATACTGTCTTCAACATACTCGAATGCTTCTTTCGCCCAGCCCGTTTCTAGAGGCTGTAGTCCAAAGAATTGACACTGTACCGCTTGTAGTGGTTTCTGACCCATCAACGCATTTTTACGAAGATCTTTAGCTTTAAGAAACTTTTTGTAACCATAATCGCAAAACAAAACTGTAATCGTACCATCATCATCTATTGATTCCACTTTTCCCCTGTAGAAGTCGCTATTGTGTTTTGCTATACACAGTTGATTTGGCAACCAATACATGTCTTCTGATGAAGGTTTCGAATCTTTGAAATGATTGTTCAGTGCTTTCATTATAGTTGTCAAAACCTGTTCGGCTTCTATGTCATGCAAATAAATGTTCATTTCATCATCTACATGTGTCACAATTGCTTCAAACGTCAATTTTCTAACCGGAGAACGAGGCAGCCATTCTTCTAGCGTGTTTGTCTGAATCAAAGTCGCCTCCAGATTATTTGGTGTTGAGCGTGCATTTGAAGTTTCGAGCCATTCGTTCACAGTACTCGCTATGTCAAACTCCAAGCTTTCGAGAGAACTTAAGAATTCTGCGGTAGTCGAACCTTTGTCATTGGGGAGTTCTTTATCTTGCGTCGGGATTACCAATCCTACAACAATATCAATTCAATTACCGTCTATTTATGTTTCTCTATTTTTCCTCTCCAAATACATGACATCTAAGATTATGGGCATGATATCAATGTAAAGTATACCTCACTTGCCAGTGGCGCTATCAGGTGGTATAAAAAAAGCTTGATTGCCCTCATTGTGAAGAAATTCCAGTAAGCCAAACCAACATTTGGCATCGTGTGAAGGCAATCCATGAATATAGCATGTCTTAAGCCAATGAGCCATTTTCCTGAGAGTAGTTTCTTCAATTATCCACGAGAGGCAGCACTTGTGGTAGAGACAAACATTATTTATTAGTGTCGTGTCATTTTAGTGGTATAACTTAATTATTAAATTAATTAAATAATTAAGTTATACCACTAAATTTACACGACACTGACGGGGCAATAAATAATGTTTGTCCATATCACAAGTGCTGCCTCTCGTGGATAATTGAAAGAACTACTCTCAGGAAAATGCCTCATTAGAACGGTTTCAAATTTTTCGGCGCGTCTTGGCTTGCTGGAATGTCTTCACAATAAATGGTTCATTTATGTATGGTTCCCAGGTTCTAATTCAAGAACTGATGAAAATGTCGATCGGATTTCTAATTAATTAAAAATTATAATAAACAAGAAAATATAAATTGACTAGCTGCCCGTCCCGGCTTAGCCCGGAGCATAATATTATACAGTCTTAATTACTCGGAATAACTTACTCTAACATAAATCGGAAAGGTAACGACGTAGCAAGCTGAAAATAGTCACAATAAACTGTAAATGTCAGGACACCAGGGTTCATCGTTGGAGAGTTTTTGTGTGACAGATACGAGTTTTTTATAATTAAGTTACTAAGCCCAGATAGCCTTGACAGTTGATGATCTTTAAAATGAAATAATCAACTAAAAATTCTATTAATGTTATCGGTTTCCAAATCAGAATTAGGGCTTTGTAATAACTCAACTGTGATAACGCAATTGGGTATTTGACATAAAAAAAAAAAATTAACATGGTAACCATGGATACAAAGAACATGCATAAAACATTACATCACACGTTTGGAATCGTTCCGTGCGTCATCGGAATTTAGTTTAAAAACTAATTTTTAATTGAATATAACTTTTTAATTAATGTAAAAAAATAAATATGGTTTTACTTTTACCTACTATAAAGCTTGTATGTGAAAAAAAAATTGTCAAAAAAAAAAAAAAAAATGTCATTCCAAAACCCTCTGATGGAATGTAAAACAATTGCCTATCAAATAACATTGTGACGGAGCGACCATACCTTTATCAAGCAACACTTTATTGACAAAGACCCATTCTTCACTGTTTGGATCAAGCGGACCTCCTCGTATTGTGCGTTTACCCCACAGATCGACCGGAAGCGACCTGTCCTTCGCCGGACCCCGTTTTGATATGAACATTTCGGGATACTTGTCAACAAGTTCCTGGAGAGTCTCGCATGCTAACATTGGGTACTCGTCTTTACCGCCGGCGGGGCGGATACCATAGAGATGACATTTGAAAGCCCCGTCGACGACAGTTAGAAAGCGCGGGAGAAGTTGGCGCAAATCTGATGCAGGTACGATTTCGTAGCGTGCGTAGTCTTTTATGAAAAGTTTAACTTGGTTGTTCGGTAAGACCTACACAAACGAATTTTGACTCAATATCCTATCTTCTTGATTTATTTTTATTCTGTTGTATTATACAGGATGATTTATTAGTTCATCGAAAGCTTATCTGATTTAAAAAAAAAAATCGTATATGCTCCATTTCACTTATTTAAGGAATTATAAAATAGCTGTCTTACATGCATGTAAATTGACTTTTGACAGGCCGGTGTACGGGAATGTATCTTTCCCACACTATTGTGGGAAAGCAAACCATTTCCATTGTGATTTGTTTATTTGCCCTAATCTGCCCGCTATGTTGGAAACACAAATGAACTGTCAACATTTTTTGAAAATACTGAAAATTAAGTGAAAAGCAGCTATTTTATAGTCGGTATGGCAAAAAATACTGTATATATCTCGTGCGTAATGATATGACTCATGTGACTGTTTAACTCGTTATCACTCGTTTTAACATATTGTCACTACTCGTCATTACGCAACTAGATATACAATCTACTATTAATTGTGACTAACAAAACATTAGTTCTTTTTAATTTTTACTTCCCACCTCTACTATGGTAGGGAAGTAATGGATTTAGTCCGATAAATTTTTTTCGAGATTTTAACAGATCTTCACGTTTTGAAACCCTAGCAATCGTTTAAGATTTCGCCTTCAATATCGTAAAAACGGAACAACATACGGCCATGCCGATTGTTCTATTGTGTTTATCAGCCTTTAACTTAGATCTGATTAGATTTTCAGTCAAATCGGTTCAGTGGATCCTGAGATATTAAAAAAAACGTTCTCAATGTCACGTATTAACATAGGTAAAAAAAAAATATATATGAATTCTAGATGTTATAATATGAAAAAAATGTAAATATTTTTTTCTCTAAAATGTAGTTTTCGAGAAAAAAAATATTTTACTAAAAAAAATAAAAATTGTACGTAAATCAAGGTAACCATGATTTTTGCTATTTTAAGCTAGCCATCAGTAGATCACTAAACAAAAAAAGGGCCATGCTTTTTTCAAAGAATAAAAAAAGAGTGTTTATTTTTTGCAAATATTTACTAGGTGGGAAGTATAGAACTGGTCATCAGTCGAATTTTTTTTTAATTAGATGAGTTTTCATCTGTCAAAGTTTGTCAGTGAGCTAATAATTCACCCTGTATAATAATAAAGTTGCGTTTTTCTAAATCTTCATATTTTCCGGCTTGTAGGCCGTGGTCCAATGGTAATTGGTATTTTTACCTGACGTTTCGTCTACAACTGCGGTAGACATATTTTCAAAGACAATGTGGCAATGGTCGAAATGTCCTCCTTGACGGCTCACTTACCTGTGAGCCGCCAAGGAGGACAATACAATATTAATACACTTACCTCTTCTATAATGGCCCTGTACCAAAACTTATCGATGGGGCTCAGCGCAGCACACTTTTGACCGACGGTCAATTCTACGGGTTCTTCAGACACCCCCTTCTCATAGTATTCGAACATGTCGTCCTGCAGCTGCGGTAGGTCTCTATTATCCGTGCTGAAATATATGCACTTTGGCGATTTGACGAGTAATATCTTGACAGCTAGTTTGTACGGTTCCGTCGACTGTTGCACCTGACTAGACTGCTGCGACTTCGAATGCAAGTTCACATAAGTATATGATTCCGTTGCATTGCTTCTTGTATCGGAAGTAATCCGGGCGTGGTTTACGATAAGAGAACTGCAAAACAAATCCCTAAATTATTAAACAAGCAAATCTTGTATACAGGGTGTATCACAGAAAACCGAACATAGGGAAAACTCCATTGTGCAAATTAGTTAGGATCAACGATTACTTTGGCCACATATGAGAATGGGTACCATAGTAACGCTGACTAACCATTATTTAATAACAATAATAGCTAATAATGAATAATTAGAAAAACCAGTTAAAATAAATTATTCAATATTAAATGAATTTATTTTTATTATTGAAACAATTTTTTATTAAAAAAATATTTTTTTAACTAATAATTAAACAAAACAAACAGTTAAAATAAAAAATTAAAGAAAATGTTCAAATAAACCTCCATTTTGAATTAAGCAGTGGCTTAATCGGTTACAAAAACTTTGTCCCACTTTATCTAACATTACAGGAGTCATATTGAAACATACTTCGACAACTGTGTCTTTAAGTTCATCCAGATTTTGCCAAATTTTGTCAAATGAACACCAAAATGCATTTGTTACTGTATACGTACACCATGGTAACGACCTCTGAATAGAGGGCAAAGCAATCTCTGATCTTAACTAATTTGTACTGTGTACTTTTCCCTATGTTCGGTTTCCTGTGATACACCCTGTATATGTACCTATATAAATATTTTCTCGAAAACGACTCTAACGATTTTGATCAAATTTACCGAAAAGCGGTTTCGGGGGGCAAAAAATCGATATAGCTAGGTCTCATCCCTAGAAAAATTCGTTTTCTTATCGGTCGTAATTTTCTTACCATTTATGTTATAACGTTACAAGTATCTTTTTGTTATAAATTATTGTTAGATTACAAATATGACAAAATTATTTTTCGTAGCTCCCGTAACAAAGCCAACATTAAAGCTATCAGTTTACGCAACCCTCACTTTAGTATTGGAATGCATTCTTGGCGGCGGGGTCAAGAGCTGTCATTAAAATATCTTTCGTCACTTAACCCCAGAGACAAGAACAATGACATAAAAATTAACTGTACTATGAGGCATAAAGTAGCGGAAACAATATATTTTGACATCTAGCCGAGAGAACGACAAGCTGTCAAAAAGTGCAAAATGATAAATTAAATGAAGGCAGTATAGCCTAGTGCAGCGGTTCCTAACCTTTTTCAGCCGCGGACCCCCAAGGAAATCAAGCATAATGCCAAGGACCCCTGAGTGAAAAAAAGGTGCAATTTTCGGACAATATTATATTTTAGTATTCCTTCATTAAATTAAAAAACAAAAAACAAACTTTTTCGTAGAAAAACATTAATGAGAAGGTTGGTGCTGCTTTTTTGCAACTAATAATTACGAGATGTTTGGCGTAGGTAATTTATTTATTTTTGTTAATGCTCTAAGTAAGATAGATGCGTATGAGACCGCGGACTACCAAACATATGCTCGCGGACCCCCAGGGGTCCGCGGACCACAGATTAGGAAACAATGGCCTAGTGGATAGCGTATTAATTGGTTCCGCAGCTTCTAGACTAAACTGTCATCGATTTGAATCCCACCTGCGCTCACGGATGTTTTGTGATGATATTTAGTTTTAAGAAATTTGTTATTTGATGTAATTAAAAGACGCTAATGACTTGAGATGTCGACGCGTCTATAATCTACAATAAATAAATAAGATAAAGTTAAAATATTGCATACCCGACGCCAGTGCTGTTCGCGTGATTCTCTTTGACAAGCAGGGCATTGATATTCATATCTTGAGTCGGTAGACACTCGAGTAAAGTACAAGACAAGACAAGATGTTTCCAACCGACTTTCTTCATGCCTTCATGGATGTCTTTCTTTTCTACCTCGTTTACCTGCAACCGTAAAGTTTTGTGTTCGACCTGTTCCTTGAAAAAATCGATCGCGTCGGTGTTCCATGGTTCGTTTAATGGCTCGACGTAGCTTAGACGACATTGATACGCCTGAAACAAATACCAGTTTTGGACTGTTTTTAGGGTTCCGCACTTTAAAAAGAAAAAAACTGACCCCATATGGGATCACTCGATTTTCACAGTCGAATTTGCAGTCCATTGTGTAGCGAGAACCTTACTAATTAATATTAATATTTGTCTCGATAAAGTGACAATAATTCTGCAGCTACCACGATTTTTATTTTTTCAGTTTTTTTATGAACCAGTTTTTTTAATAGTAATTAGTAATATCAAAATCTACGAAATGTTACAATTACCACAAAACACCAAACCATAAAAAAACACTCTCGACGTACGTTTCGCCAACCAAGTTGGCATCATCAGGAGATGATTAAAATAAAATAATCATCTCCTGATGATGCCAACTTGGTTGGCGAAACGTACGTCGAGAGTGTTTGTTATGGTTTGGTGTTTTGTGGTAATTGTAACATTTCGTATCTTTACACCAAAGGTTCCACCATTTTTTATTGTTAATATCAAAATCTGCTTTTTAAAAAGCAGACAAGGCGATCCTAGAATGTCAGAGTTATTTGTTAAAACGTCAGAAATAATTTTTTAACAGTTTTCATTTTTTTTTTTTATCCTTCAGCCACTGATAAACATCGTCTTCAACAAATAACTCATTAATTAGTAAGGTTCTCGCTACACAATGAAGGAAGATAATATTGTTACGGATCACCCTGTATACAAATGTCAAGCAGGAAGCGGTGTTTGCTTGCTGAACACACGAGTGCCTGCCGGAATGTTCTGGACAACGTTAGAAGAATCGAGAATATCACTGAGTTCACGTCACGCAGGTATATATAAACAGCGGCGCGGGTCAATCAGTATCGTGTTGAATACGAAGTCAGTAGTGAGGCAGTGTCGTGTTGAACAGCGAATATAAATACAGTACTTACAAATAAATAATCCTTGTATTTGTTCAGTGTTATTTAAGTGTTTCGCTTTGTTTAATAATTACCATTTAAGTTTTTTTTTTTGTTAAAATTGACTTTTCGTTATTGCATTTATTGTTATTGAATTTTTAATTATTGTAAATAAATAGTTATTACGCCAACTCGGAAAACAGTTTGGTAACAATATAGTCGTACGTCGGTGTAATGTAGAATTTCACGAAGAATCAGAATCTGTCAGAAAAAGTAGGGGTTGTCATAAAAAAAATGTCGATGACATCTCGCGGTAAGGGGTGGGGGTAGAAAAAATTGACAACTATCAAAAAAGATGCGAGATCATGAAGAAATAAGGTTGACGTGTTCGAGGACCTTGGTCGCAGATAATCGGGGACATTTTTATTCGAAGTGTTACACAGCCAACGTTAGAAATTGTGTTGTGTTTTATAGACCACCAACAGCTAAGGTTATTTGGGCCTAGCACCAATTCATATTTTCAATTCATTATTTTTTTTTTAATAATAAATTGAAAATCCAAATGACACTTTTACCAGCTCTTGGGCTAGAACCCGGGAACTGGGGACTTGTAATAGAGGAACCATAGAAATGCCATGTAAACAACAGCATTGCTACACTCTCGGCTATTCTCAAGCCCTAATTTTCATTCTTAAAAAAATGAAAGAAATGAATGAATGGCACTGGAGTGTTTGTGTTTTTTTAAAGACCACCAACAGCTAAGGTTATTTGGGCCTAGCACCAATTCTTATTTTCAATTCATTATTTTTTTTTTAATAATAAATTGAAAATACAATTGACACTTTTACCAGCTCTCGAGCTAGAACCCGGGAACTGGGGACTTGTAATAGAGGAACCGTAGCAACACCATGTAAACAACAGCACTGCTACACTCTCGGCCATTCTCAAGCCCGAATGGAACTGGAATTGTCTCCCTATTCAGGACACACAAATTGGCTGGTATGCCAGTATGTGAGTTTAATATAAGGATTTTGCTATTTCCCATTTTATGAAAACAGCTGAACATCAATTATTGTTGAGCAACTGGCGTTGATGGGATGAAGAAATTGCAATAACAAACTCAGGAAAAAAAGTGCATTTGCCAATGCATTCATTATGGTACAACTAAAAACTACATCTGTGAACTCATATTTGTTCAATTTAAAAATTTAAATCACGTAAGTAATATTAAAATAATTCCCATAAGAATAGTCCTTAAAATGAATAATTTTTCACAATCTCTTTAATCGGAACAGCATTGCTACACTCTCGGCCAGTCTCAAGCCCTCAGCCAACGTTAGCACTGTATGTAGATTAGGATTAAATTGCAGACTAAAATTAAACTCACCTGAACATCTAACCCTACAAACTCGTCATAAAGTTTACGCAGAAGTTTCCAGCTAATCGTGATGCGATTCCCATAATCGACTAACTGAACGTCCACATCGCTGTTTCCTGGTAGCGCCATCACCAGACCACGAAACCATTTGCTTTTGTAATGCACAGCACAAGGTTGACCTTGCAAACGAAACAATCGGAATTAAATACATTCTACTAGAAAATTTACAAAAAAAATTATTGCAAGTCGGGTACCTATTGTGTATCTCGTTTCTAGTGATATCACTAAAGTGAATTGGTTCACGCGATTGTGTATTTTTCACACTAGTGCAGGGGTCGGCAACCTTTTGAGACGGAAGAGCCAAAAGTTACAATTTACAAAATTTCCCAGTTTTTAAAGAGCCACTAACATTTCTATTTCAATATTATGGTATTTGATTAGGATTAGGACCGTTGACGACACAGTGCACCAATAACTAAACAAACAGAACAGTGTTGCCACATTTAAAAAATGTCAGCTGTCCGTAATCCGTATACTCTCCACCTATTCTCACTGTTCTCTGTTGAGTGTTTTTATCCTGTTTAAAGTTTTTTTGAAGTATAATATTTTTTATGAGTTTTGAAAATAAAATAATATAATTATTAATATTTGCGCATGGAACTGGAGAGCCGCATCTTGACATCATAAGAGCCGCATGCATCTCGTGAGCCGCAGGTTGCCGACCCCTGCACTAGTGAAATATGAACCATTTCACGTGAAATTATTCGCCATCGAATTTGTCAGTGAAACGTGTCAGTGAAACGTGAAAATGGTTCATATTTCACTATAGTGTGAAAAATACACAATCGCGTGAACCAATTCACTTTAGTGATATCACTAGAAACAAGATATACAATAGGTACTCAGTACTCTAATATTATGTGTAAACATCTTAAACAAGCCGTGAGGTGGGTCGTTTATTAGGACTAAAGTGCGATCATTGAGGTCCACACGACGAACTTCCCAGTTTGATAAATATTTAATAATAATAACTAAATTAGATATTACACAGAAAAGTAATCAGTTTAATCATTAAAACTTAATTATTATTTATTTTTAACAATTAAAAAAAAAAAAAAACGACTGAACCGATTTTTATAAAATTTATGTTGGATCAAAATGACGTTAACACGCCTCAATTGACACCCTTACGAAGTCGATATAATTTTTTATTCGCGAGATATTGTGTAAAATCTACTTTTTTGGAGTCTATTTGGTTAAGAAAAAAGAATGGCTGAACCGATTTTGAAAAAATTTCTTTCAGATCATATTTACGTTAATACGCGTCGATTGGCACCCTAACGTAGTCGATATCATTTTTCATTCTCGAGATTTCGTCTTAGAAAGAAATGGGACACATACGTACGTATGTACATACGTACACACAGACAGAGAGAGACATCTTTCTAAAAATAGTGTAGTGACCTTGAAACAAAAATTTGTTATACGTTTTGATTTCGATTTTCGGACCCATTACAATAACTTCCAATGGGAAGTTAATAAAACGTCTGCGACTGACGTAACTAAAATAACATCCTCGACGAGTCTCGCACGTAAGATTTTATAAAAATTCACTCTAGCTTGAGATTTGTTGTTTTTGGGGAAGAGGTTTTGAGCGTAAAGATATTTACACATCAAAAAATCTTACCTATTTCTGGAGAATACAAGATTCCTTTATTTTGCCCAGCTGTCGAATACTTATCGACCATCGATGTTGACAAGTTATATAAATCTTGAGCAGTGTTGACCTGAAAACAATTTTTTTAATAACTCATAGTAATCAAGGCATAAGTACAAATACAGGGTGTATCACGCGATTGAGAACATAGGGAAAACACTGTAGTGAAAATTATTAAAGATTGGTGATTACTTTGCCCTCTTTTCACGCTTAAAAACCATGATAATTTATTTATATAAACATATCAAGCAGAAGGCTTATCTATCAAGTAACTGATCTCTTCGGAAAATGCTTTCATAAAATTATGATCCAAGATCACTTAGGTAAGTTCCTTTGATCATATAATTTCTGTATATTTAGCATTAAATGTACATTAAAGTGGATTTAGCGTTGAAATTCGTGCTAGAAACCTAGAATTAGTCATTTATTAAGTTCAAAATAAAATATAGTTACTTCTTACCACAACAATTTTATTGATGGATGTACATTTCGAAAGCTAAGCTTTCGAAATATACATCCATCAATAAAACTGTTGTGGTAAGAAGTAACTATATTTTATTTTGTTTTTATTCCAACCACAGTGCTCATATATTTTTATTTATTAAGTTATTTAGAGTTACAAAAGTAGTTACGATCCCGTTTTCCAGATGATTGGGACTCAACTGTAACAATTTTAATGAATTGAAATCGAATCAAACTAAAACATTTGGGTTTCGGTTTGAAAAATTAATCGGGTTTCGGTTTCGTTCCGGTTTTCAATGATATACTTTTGAAAATTAACAAAGTATTAAAAACTCAATTATAAATAATAATTAAACTTATTTTTTATGAATAACGTAAACAATAAAAACTGAATAATAATAAAAACTATTTTTATTAATTAAAAATAACAAAAAAAAAATTACGATTTCAAAAGCAAAAACGCTTCACTCTTTTCATTTTTCGAGCTAGAAACGTTCTAGAAATTGGGATTTGACTTTTCAATCATGACGAAAAATGAAGTTTTTCCTGAAAACAGATTGGAACCGTTCCCATGATTTATTTGGTTTTGGTTTTTTTTTTCTTCTTCTAAAATAGTGGTTTCAATTACTGAAATTAAACGGTTTTTTTACGGTTACGGTTTCACTTTGTACAATGTATTGCCTAATGACTTCAAATGCATTCGTGACTTCAGATCTTTTAGAAATAAACTTCATATTTTTTTAATACAGAAATGTTTTTGTACAATTAATGATTTTTATCTTAAGGGTTTTTTATGTTATATGACAAGCTTATGCCGTTGATAGACATAAGGTGCGTTTGGTATCAAGGTGTAGTGTAAAAAGTGTAAACACTTTTGACACTATTACGTTTGTTATACAAAAGTGTAAAATAACTGACCTGTTTGTTATTTCAGGGTGGGACTAAAAGTGTAACAACTATTAGTCCCGGCTCTTGAGCAAGTTCACGTAGGGTGCGTTCCACTTGGCGATCGCAACGCCTACAACGACCAAACGTAATGAGCGCGACCATAAGGCGCGAGCGTAGTGGGCGCAATGGTCGCCAAGTGGAACGCACCCGTAGTGTAGTAGAGGTCACGTGATATATGTCTGAATTGACATTCGCTTTGATAGATTTGATACTTTTTTCGTACTCAGTTTTTTACATTTTTTGTTTCTTAAAAATGAATGAGCTTCAAAATGTAATGGTACAAGATAAATATGGCAGTGAGTTCAACATTTTTACGACCAAAAAAATCTCGAACCCAGACTGATCTCGCGAGATCTCGAATTGCCAATCTCGAACCCAGACTGATTTCGCGAGATCTCGAATTGCCAATCTCGGCTCAAGATTGCATTCCGTATGTGTGTTTTAAAGACCACCAACAGCTGAGGTTATTTGGGCCTAGCACCAATTCATATTTTCAATTCATTATTTTTTTTTTAATAATAAATTTAAAATCCAATTGACGCTTTTACCAGCTCTCGGGCTAGAACCCGGGGATTGGGGACTTGTAATAGAGGAACCATAACAACGCCATGTAAACAACAGCACTGCTACACTCTCGGCTATTCTCAAGCCCCATTCCCTATGTGTATGTATGTATGCATGTATGTATGTAAGTATGTATGTATGTATGATAATTTCTACTTCCAACTTACCAACTGAATGTAGAAATGATGCGGATTCTTTGTATATGACACCACGACATCTTGAACGTTGCCTTTTTTAAAGTCACGATATCTAAAGTGGTGTTTCTTTTGCAATTTTAAGCGTTTCTGAAAAATAAATCGAAAACAAATTTTATCAAATGATTGCACGTCATCGATGAGCACAAAAAAACGAATCCTCTTTACCTTCATCGAATCCAGTTCTTCTGTAATCTGACAACAGTACAGATCAAAATCGAATATATACCTTTTGTTAGTTCTGATTTTATTTTCTACCATGCTCAGAAATAGTCACGCTCTGTCCCCATATCACACGATTAACTTTCTTTTATATGCAGTAATAATACAATCGAATTTCGATAACTCGAACCATGACTTGCCATAAAGAAATTTCGAGTTATCAAGACATCGAGTTATCAATTTCACAGTAAAAAACGAAAATTGGTTAAACGGTTAGAATTCTACCTGCCATAAATTGTTTATCGTAAAAAGTTTATCTTCAAAAGTACTAAAATATTTTTCTAGGGTGTTGTACCACGTCTTTAAATAGGTAGATAATATTTCTTATTTAATTACTATTTACTATTTTTAAAATCACTTGCCATCTGTCAATATGAAAAGTGTCCGAAAAAACATGGCGGAATTGGGCACATGCGCAGAAAAAAATGTTCGTCGATGAAAAAGTCATGATCATTTTTTTAAGAAATAAACGCGTTCAAAGTCAAAAATTTCTTTGACAGCTGATATCTCGTTCAAAAGAAAATCACAGAACAATTTAAAAAAAAGCATTTTGAAGGGGATAATACAAGTTTCATATGTTTGACTTGAACTTTTTTTAAATTTTCACGGAATGGTAGGGGATGGTAAAAAATTTTAAACAAAAGATTCTTAAAGAGGAAAGTACATGCATTCGAATCAGCCAAAATTTATCGAAATTCAATCATTTTTCGCGGAGATCCAGCGATTTGAAAATCAATAAAATTTTAAGTTTTTTTCCACAAGGGAGGAAAGTGCTACATTTCCTCCCGCGTATAAAATTGCCACCCGAGCTGAAGGCGAGGGTGGCAAATACGCGGGAGGAGATGTAGTAATTTCCTCCCGTGTTGCGCATACTATTTTTTTTCCTGCCAGGCCAAAAGTTTTAAAATTATTTAAAAATAATTTTAAAGGAAATAATTTTAATGTGTAGGAGACAGAAGTAGGTGCGTGAGAGCCGGCATAAGCACTATTGCGCACGCGCACTTGTTTGTACCACGGGAATAAAGAGGGACTTTGTTCCCGCTTGGCAGGGACGAAAGTACGAACTTTCGGCCTAAGTAGGAGAAAAAAATATTTTTCTAATTATAAGAATCCAACTAGTGAGTCAGTGAGTGATAATTAGATAGAACCCTGTATTTTGAAATCATTACACAATTTGTTAAGTTATTCAACTTATAGTACTTCTTCTATACGAATTTAATTTTATTTTAAGGAGAAACTTAAATTAAGAACTTAAATAAAACATTTAAAATCAATTAGTTATTAATAATACTTGATTAAAATAATAAAATACAAATATCATACGCCATGTGCATGACCTTGAGTAGCTTCAGAATAGGACTTACAGCGCCAATGGTGACGAAATGCGGAACTTTTGACAGGTTATGTATGTAAAAACGTGAAAAACACGCAAAAGGTGTATTACAAGGGGTATTACAATTAAAAATTCCTTTTCTATAATATTTTATAAGACAATGATACGTTTCCGCATACTGACTTGTTAAAAGTCACTTTACATGCATGCAGGTAAAGCAGCTATTTTAAGGTGGGTATGGCAAAAAAAAAGAAAAAAACAATTTATGTTTAATATGTTTCAGAGAAATTTCCGATCAACTTAACTATGCAGCTACGTGTACAGATTTTGGCGTCAGGTACGGAAGTTAAGTTGGTCGACAAAATTTGTTCAATGTAGGCACGGAACCTTCGGTACGCGACTCTAACTCCCCATCTTTTTTCACAAAAATCCCTGATTTCCACCAAAATTTCTTGGTATTCTCTGACTTCTCCAGGTAAGTGTCCACCCTGAACCCTATCTGTCAGTTCATAGCCAGTAAAAATTACGATCTTTTATTGGTCAAACGCATGATATGGAGACTGGGTTTTATTTTATAAAGGTCAATAGGTCTTTTCATCATTTTCACGTGCAAGTGCCTTCGCCATGATTATGATCGCTGTATTCAAAAGTTTCGGGCACTTTTTGACGCAATAGGGTATTTGCCAGTGATCAAAATAAAATATGAAACTTTGTTATAATGAAAGTTTATGCTCTAAAATATTTATTAATTTTTTATTTTTATTAATTAGGTTTTGTAAACATATTTAAATACATAAATAAAATCATGATTTTTAATCTATGTGTCACGTGACTTTTTAGCGGGCGGGGCTAACATAAATATTTCAAAAATTATTTATGAGCTTATTTGAAATCAGAATGAAGAGATTTAGGCGTCATTTTGTTCAGAATTTATTACTCTATTAATATACCACAAAAAAAAATTTTAGTCAAATACCCTATTGCTGGCGCACCAACATTTTTCAATATTAATTTAGATAAAAATGTTTCTGACGGTGCTAAATTAGTGTACAAAACAGTGACAGAACACACTTGTGCTAAACTGAGACGGTGGTTGAAGTGCCACGACCGGAAAACTGGTGGAAGTAAACGAAAATTGGTTGAAAGGTTAGAATCCTACCTGTCATAAATCGTTTATCGTAAAAAGTTTGTCACTAAAATATTTTTCTAGAGTGTTGTACCACTTCTTTAAATAATATTTCCTATTTAATTGCTATTTACTTTTTTCAAAAATCACTTGTCATCTGTCAATATAAAAAGTGCCCGAAAAAAATGGCGGAATTGGGCGCATGCGCAGAAAAAATGTTCGTCGATGAAAAGGTCTATTGGCAAAGCGTAACAATAAAATGTATGCACGTACCGTCGTCGCACTGCTCTTTTGGCACTGCTGTTTCTCAACGAATGTGCCGAGCTGCAGGAAGATCATGGCATCCCGGATTGACGTCGATACCTCCGCCGGGTCCTTTGGCGACGTGAGCAGATCGACATAGAGTCTGTCGGCGGCGACGACCATCACGCACAGAATCGCGTTAGCCCTTAACAGTGCAACACGCGGCGTCAATGCGGAGGGCCTTGCGTCGTAACCGCTATACAATAACATCATACATACAGCACTGAACAGTTTACACACTCTACTGAACGCACACCACAGACATTTAATGATAATTAACATTTGTATTTACAACTGTAAAAACAAATGTTAATTATTATTATTATTCTATTATTGTTAAGCTTTAAATAGTAGTTTTCTGTTTATAATCTTAATTCATTAATCTATAAAGTCAAGTTTAACATTTAAAAAATTTAAAACTTACTATCCAAGTGTGCAAGCTTTCACGGCCGGCATTGTTCCAAGTCTTCATGGTTTCCGGGCTTGTAGGCCGTGGTCCGGTGGTATTTCTACCTGACGTTTCGTCTACAACTGCGGTAGACATTCTCAAAGACGATGTGGCAGCGGTCGAAGTGTCCTCCTTGGCGGCTCACAGGTCAGTGACACACCAGTCACTGACACACTGACCTGTGAGCCGCCAAGGAGGACACTTCGACCGCTGCCACATCGCCTTTGAGAATGTCTACCGCAGTTGTAGACGAAACGTCAGGTAGAAATACCACCGGACCACGGCCTACAAGCCCGGAAACCATGAAGACTTTAAAACTTACTGTTTGACAACTGACATTTGACAGTTTGGGTTAGGTCCAATGGTTATGTTTGTGTTGTGTATTCACAAGAAGGAATATTTAGCGACTTTGCGCTGCTACAAACGATATTTCGAGTTTTGACTGTAAATTTGTTTGATGGTTTTTTATAGAGGTGTAACGAATACTCGGCTTAATTTTTGTTTCCTTCAGCCGAATAGTGTGTCATTAGCGTCTTTCAACTACATCAATTAATAACAACTCTCTTAAAATTAAACATCCATGAGCGCAGGTGGGATTCGAACCCACGACTGTCTGATCTAGAAGCCGACACGCTAGCCACTTGACCACACAACCCCCCTCGCTTTAGTTATTATACCCTATGTTCTAAAGCAAAGTATCACCTATCGAACAGTGAAAAACAAATTTGAAATAGGTTCAATAATTTCTCAGGTTACCCTCCTATTTTCACCCGGGCGAAGTTGGGTCGGCCAGTTTGAATTATACATTAAAACCTTCTTCGTGAATCATCTATCTCATTGTGAACAAAATCCGTTCAGTAGTTACGGCGAAAATCGGACACAGACAGACAGACGCGGCGGGGGACTTTGTTTTATAATATGTATTGAGTGGACAGTTTTTACTATTCGTTACATCTCTAGTTTCTAATATGTTCGAACAAAAACAATACCTGTTCAAGATTCGCACCATAGTAGCGGTATCTTCAGATGTCCACTCTCGTTCTTTAGGAACCAAATCAAAAATGGCGCATCGATACGCCATTGGCGGTTCTTTCACAAACGCTTCGCTTATAGTACGTAACCTACAAACACATTTGCAAATACATACCCATCAGTAATCTATGTGGGGCTTGAGAATAGCCGAGAGTATAGCAACGCTGTTGTTTACATGGCGTTGCTATTACAAGTCTCCAGTTCCCGGGTTCTAGTCCGAGAGCTGGTAAAAGTGTCAATTGGATTTTCAATTTATTATTAAAAAAAAAATAATGAATTGAAAATATGAATTGGTGCTAGGCCCAAATAACCTTAGCTGTTGGTGGTCTTTAAAACACAATCACAGTAATCTATGTGTGTACACCAGCGGTATCAAACTTGTTGGAAATGGAGGGCCAAATTAAATATTTTACATGAAACTGCGGGCCGCATTATAATAGTATTAATAATAATAATACTTCAACAAGTATAGTCCTGCATAATGCGCATTTAATGACATGCGCCCAGGCTGCGCTTGCGCTTTATTTAAACATGGGTCGCAAGTCGCAACCTTGTATAAATTAATATTTTACCGAGGGCCGCAACTGCAGAGGCGGCGGGCCGCACGTGACCCGCGGGCCGTGTGTTTGACACCCCTGGTGTACACGGATAAAACGTTCACTTACATGTAAACCGATAGTTTTGACTGTATTATTTAATGATACATTTTTAGAGTGTTAGGTCCCCAAGTCACTATATGAATAATAAGTATTAGAAATAGCTTGTGTCCGTCTTGTGACTTTATGTGTTGTTAACACGACGCGATTCAGCAACGAGTTGCCATCTACAGGTGTGGTTAATTTTTTATATTATAAAACACACATTGAGTATTCGTAACACGTTATAATATTATGATCATAATATTATAACATGTTACGAATACTCAATGTGTGTTTTATAATATAAAAAATTCACAGATTTCGCAATCCTTGCAACCATCGAAGACATTGGAAATGATAACAGCATATATGAAACATAATTAACTGTTTATTATACACACTTTTAAATAGATTTTTCTACAGTATTTATTAACATTTGCTCAAAAATAACACCGCAGATCGTCGCAAATATCTCTCAATTAACTAGACATGATATAAAACACATTTCGAAAAAATTGCACTTGTTCAATTTTGCATGATTGCTCCTCACTTGATCGCGACACCGTTGTCTTTTGGCCTTGAACGAAAACTCGTAACTCTGCCCCCATATACGAACATAAACATTTCCAATGTTAAAATTAACCTCACCTGAAGATGGCAACTCGTTGCTGAAACGCGTCGTGTTAACAACACATGAAGTCACAAGATGGACACCAAAATACAAGGTCTTTCTAATACTTCGTATTATTTAATGTGAAAAACTTACTTTTCTATTGGCACCGTTTGACTATTTCCAAAATCTATATAAAACGCTTCGTAAACTTCACCACCGCCATCCTGTTTGATAATATTCTTGATCTGACCTCTGTACCATTTCTTGTCATCAAATTGCGTTAGCAATATATCATCTACAAACGAAAAATCGAGTTAAAAAAAGTTGGCTTAGTAACTCCATTTGTATTTCCGGCTTAAAATCACACGAGTTTCTGAGGTGCTTATATCAGAAACTGCTGGACCGATTTTAATGAAACTTATTTAGTCATTAGCTGTAATCGTGAAGATTACATATCTACCAAATTTCACGTTTTGAGGTCAAATAGTTTCCAAATGCGACCGAAATTGGCCCGCATGTCGCCATTTTGGATAAAAAAAATTCCCACTTTACTCGATGAGACCTACACATCCACATGTTTATCTTAAAAATGGGTCTTGACAGACAGACACCTAGCCAGCCAGCCAGACGGACAAACGAGTGATCCTATAAGGGTTCCGTTTTTTCTTATCGAGGTACGGTACTCTAAAAACTACATTTATAATTCCCTTTTCGATTTCCGGGAGTTCAATTAAAAAAAAAATGGGTATGTCTGTTTCGTGGGTACAGACAGATGACGTTAATACCGTTAACATGACCGTTAAACACAAATTATTGTATCCGTTGCCATCAGGGCCGTAGCTAGGGGGGGGCATTAAGGGGCAATGCCCTACCTTAAAACATCCAGTGCCCTACTTTAAGGAATTATAAACAAGCCGCAAAGACTGTCACGACAGAATGACAGACTTGATCTATCTGGCATTTGGAAAAACAAGATTAAATTCGTTGGCTTAAATGAAGTTCTTCGGAAATTTGATAACATGGCAAGTTCTGTATTTTTTTTTTTTTTTTGATTAAATTGTCATTTACAGTTTTCTTGCGTTTGTAATTTGATATAACCAGATGAGGTGGGCAATCCAATTAAAAAATTGTAGTCTTTTGCTTCAGCCCTACTTTAAACTTTCAGTGCCCTATCTTGAATTCAGCTTTAGCTACGGCCCTGATTGCCATGGAAAGAAATACATCCACTTTCATTTATCTTATAGTTTGTGTGCACGAAGCCTACTAGCGCCGCTAGCGGGCAATAGTGCACGATTGAACTCATTTTTATTGTTGTCTATACCGGGAAATTTTTTAATAAACGAATGCCATTTTATCTAGCTGTGTGCAAATAATATAAATAGCATAGAGTACGTGAAAATTATTTATTTTAAGTTTTTTTCTTCTTCAATTTTGACGTTTAATAAAAAATAACTGATTAATTTATATCAGACATGGAGGTGTACCTACACCTATGTCTATGGTTTATATTGACAGGCGACTGTATAACCTCAAACCATGGTGCCAGTAATCTTGCGGACCGGGTTTAAAAGTGTCAAATTTATCAGATTTATTTATAATAATTTCCAAGTAAGTTAGAAGTAAAATCAACGTTTTACTTACTTGACATTTTAAACAACAATGCTCACTGACAATCACGGAAAATTAGAGTTCCAAGTTTACAATGGAACTCACAACGAGCGCTCGCATCGATATTATTATAACTCCGCCCCCCTGCACACAGTCTATAAAATCAAATGTTCGTAAAATAAAATAAATAAAATAATTGTAATTTTATTTTTTTACATTTTAAATTGTTATCCAATACCTATGTAATATTTTCACTATTAAAAAAAATATTAAAAGCCTTCGGGATTCGAACCTGTGCTTGGTATTTGTTAAGGCAAATGTCAAAACGTAGGGTTAAACTTATAAATAGATTGGGTTGACTGTTTATTTTTGTGACACCGTTAATGCAAATTATTTACAAGTGATTTTAAGTCAGACTTCGCTTCGCAGGGAGAGATTCTCGCGCGGGGGGGAGGTAAATTAACAATATACTAAATATACGTAAGCGGAGTCACGCTCACGGGCATCCGCTAATATTTAATATTTCTAAAATGCCACCCCCTTATGAGACATATTAGACGTTATTCATGTCAAAACTGTTTAGGCCACAAGTTATCAACTTGTCAATTCATTACTGAAGCCTGTGACAGACAGACTGACCGACTGAATAGCGAAAGAAATAGGGTTTGGCCCATTGCGTACAGACTAAAAAGCATTATAAATTTTTAAATCGTACTCAGGTTAACAGCAGTTGGGGAGCTGGCTCTTGAAGCGTACTGTTCATACTGTCTGCCGAACTCGATGTACTTTTTCGCATCGATCGCGTACTGAACATAGAAACATCCTGGATCCTTGACGTGACTGACGATGACTTGTATGGCGGCGCCCTGAACCATGGCGGGCCGCTGTTGGGCCCTGTACGGCTGCTTATGCTGCGCCTGATTATTATAATGATGTTTGGGTTGTTGCGGTTGTTGCTGATATACAGATTGATACGGTGGACCCGGCGCATGTGGATATTGCGAATTCATCGTTCCACCCCCTCTCTACAAAACCGTTTACACAGAATTATTTATTAGCTCACCAACAAACTTTGACAAAAAAAATTGTATATGAACGTATATCCCATTTCACTTATTTAATGAATTAAACATATTCGCTAGGTGCATGACAAAAGCGAAACATATCGGAACCTGCCAAATGAGAAATGATAATAAAAACAACAAAAAATTGTGATTTTGAGTTATTTACGTGCAATGATCCATTTTCCTGAGAGTAATCCTTTCAATTATCCACGAGAGGCAGCATTTGTGGTAAGGACAAACATTATTTATTCCCCATTAGTGTCGTGTAATTTTAGTGGTATACCGTAATGATTTGATTAATTTAATAATTAAGCTATACCACCGATCGATTTCGTTTTCCCCAGCATACGCTTGCACCCAGCGAATAAACGTTCGCTGTTTTTGCTTGTAAATAACAAAACATTCGTTTTTTTTAATACACACCCCCTTAAATAAAAATCTAGTACACAAATAAAAGAATATAATGAGCTATCCAAGAAGGTTAGAGACAAGGAGACTGAATTTGAATGGTGGGGCTGGGACGAAATACGCCACACGCAATCTTCTTGCGTGGTTAACTTCGACTGTTTCCGTAGTAACAATAAATAAACATTGTCAATTTTTTTCCCGTCCATTCCGACTCACTGATCTCTATACTTACAAGCTGGATAGCTGATCCTGTAGTCCACCATTGTTCCAATTTGAACGGGTAATCAGCGCCACACAATATTGGGCCAGTAACTAAAATGTACCTTATTGCCATCAGATCAGTGCTTATTAAACGCGCACTTAAATTCATTTTAATTCCCGGTCCGATAATGTATGGCGCTGGCTACATCAATGAGCCATTTTCCTGAGAGTAGTTCTCTCAATTATCCACGAGAGGCAGCACTTGTGGTAGGTACAAACATTATTTATTCCCCATTAGTGTCGTGTCATTTTAGTGGTATAACTTAATTATTAAATTATTATTAAATTAATTAAATTATACCACTACACGACACTAATAACTAATAAATAATGTTTGTACCTACCACAAGTGCTGCCTCTCGTGGATAATTGAGGGAACTACTCTCAGGAAAATGGATCATTGGTTCCATGTTTTTAATTTTTTCAATATGCATCAGCTATCCAGTCAGTGACTTCACTATCAGAGGAGGAGAGAAGACGAGGAGGGCGAATAGATGGGAAGTATCGCATAGCGCATCTAAGGATCAACGTCACGATGCGCGATGTATTTCGTCCCATCCCCACTCCTCAATTTCGGTCTATATATCTCTAAATTTTTTGGAGCTGTCATAAAACTGTTTATTACATTCTTTTGTTTTTGTCACTATCTTCCTTACATACGTTATAGGAATGTTGTTGTATGGTGTATCGTTTATCACTATAGCTTTGGTTTGTGAGCCTTCGCATTGATGTGCCTGTGCTCATAGTCGATGCGGAAGACTCGGAAGCTGCAGGTGATCGTACTTGAGTGTACGGGCAAAGCTGTACTGGAATGTTTGGATGAGTTACCGTTACTCCTCGGAGTTTGTCCTTGACCCGGACATCTACCGCTGAATAAATAAAATTAATAACGTTAATATAGTTTGCACTGAATTTTCACTCGTTTTAAAAATTACAAAATTTATGGCGGAAGAATTTTTGAAATATCTTTAAAAACAGCAAAGTTACGCTACTTCAAAGTTTGAAGTTGACAATTCTCCAAGAAATTCAGTTTTCAGTCCGGGTGACGTCACGCGGCATTATATTTTTAAAAGTTATTTTCAGTTTGTACGTGTGGTAATTTAACATGGTAAATTCCGATAAATCTCTTTCTTTAAATTCGTAATCTGTTATAGAAACACTAAGAACAAACCAGTTGATGACGGAAAATATTTACATATCTAAATTTTTGACAGTTAATTTTAATTTAATATAAATAGAAAAGTCTGTATTACAACAAAATAGTCACTAAGTAACCTCGGTTCTAATTACTCACAAAGCTAAAAAACAGCAAACTTGTACCACGTGACGTCATATTAACAAATCAGTTTCGTTTGCGACCCCACGTACAAGAAATTGAATATCTCCGTTGAAATTAAAGATATCAAAATAATTTTTTCAGAATTTTTAAAGTTATCTTCATTACAATAATGTGACAGTATCATAATTAGGAAGTTTCCATTGGACGAAAATACTAATTATGATACTGTCACATCATTATAATAAAGATAACTTTAAAAATTCTGAAAGAATTATTTTGATATCTTTAATTTCAACGGAGATATTCAATTTCTTGTACGTGGGGTCGCAAACGAAACTGATTTTTGAATATGACGTCACGCGGTACAAGTTAGCTGTTTTTTAGCTTTGTGAGTAATTAGAACCTAAGTTACTTAGTAACTATTTTGTTGTAATACAGACTTTTCTATTTATATTAAATTAAAATTAACTGTCAAAAATTTAAATATGTCAATATTTTCCGTCATCAACTGGTTTGTTTTTAGTGTTTCCATAACAATTTACGAGTTTATAGAAAGAGATTTATCGGAAGTTACCATGTTAAATTGCCACACATACAAACTGAAAATAACTTTTAAAAATATCGTGCCGCGTGACGTCACCCGGACTGAAAACGGAATTTCTTGGAGAATTGTCAATTCAAACTTTGAAGTAGCATAACTTTGTTGTTTTTAAAGATATTTCAAAAATTCTTCCGCCATTAATTTTATAATTTTTAGGACTATGATTTAGACCAAAAAAATAAAAAAGGGAAACTTCCTAATTAGTATTTTCGTCCAATGGAAACTTCCTAATTGTGATACAAAAAGTAGCTGGTCAAATAACATTAAAAATTAGGTTAGTTAGGCTAACGAACGATAGTTATCACTATTTTATTAATTTTTAAAGTTTAGAAAGTAAAGTTAAAGTAGCCGACCTCCAAAGGTGGATGTCGACATGGTACTGCTGCTGTCAGGTGACAGCAGGGGTGATGGTGGTCGACCTGGTGGCAAATCGGCTGTAGAAACTAGATGATACGGGTTGTGACTCTCAGGTAGCTGTAATCGGCAATGGTTGTCCATCATGTCAACAAAAGCTTTGTCCACAATAAACCTATCAACAAAAAATTCGACTGATGACCAGTCCTAAACTTCCCACCTAGTAATTAAAAATTACCGTGGTAACGAATACAACAACCTTCAAGTACCTCAACGTTCAAATTTGTGTATTGTCTATCTCATTCTGGCCGTGCGCGACCCTATACAGGGAAGATACACAGCATATATTTGCAAGAAATAAACACTTTTTTTATTCTTTGAAAAAAAGCATGGCTATTTTATTTGTTTATTGATCTACTGATGGCTTATAGCAAAAATCATGGTTACCTTGATTTACGTACAATTTTTTTTCAGTAAAATATTTTTTTCGCCAAAACTATACATTTTACAAAAAAAAAATATTAAGATTTTTTTCATATTATAACATCTAGGGATTCATTTATATTTTTTTTACCTATATTAAATGATGACATTGAGAACGTTTTTTTTTTTAATATCTCAGGATCCACTGAACCGATTTGGCTCAAAATCTAATCAGATCTAAGTTAAAGGCTGATAAACACAACAGAACAAACGGCATGGCCGTATGTTGATCCGTTTTTACGATATCGAAGGCGAAAAATTGACCGCGCGCACACACACATACACGCGCATCAGTCATAAAATCGTCTTAAATGATTTCTAGGGTATCAAAACGTGAAAATCTGTTAAAATCTCGAAATATTTTTTCGGACTAAATCCATTACTTCCCTAGCATAGTAGAGGTGGGAAGTAAAAAATTGTTCTGCTCATTTAAATCGAGCGATATAATACGGGATTTGATGTTTGACGCCATGCTATTTCAAATTTGGTGACAGAAAATGAAGGCTTATCAAAATGTACTAATAATTTCAAAATCCGCATATGGCTAGTGATATTAAAAGGACTATTTGGACGGTGACTTACTCGACGCCGTCAATCCTGCCTTCGTCGGTTTTTTGGCCGAGCAAATGACACTTGGTACTGAGTTCGCTCCGTAACCTCTCGACAAGACTGCCAACATCAACGTTGTCGTTCTGCTTTTCAATAACGCTCTGCGCTGTCGCGAGTGTCCTGCTTACGCGTGCAACGTCCACCTGCACCGTATGACGCAAAGCAGTCAGCTGCAACGAGCACTCGTGCTGCAGTGCGACGATTCGATTGTGCAGTTGTTTTTCCTGCAGCTGCAACCGACCATGCAGCAGAGCGAAATGTGAGGAAACACTTTGCTCGAGTTGAATGCTGCGCGAGTTCGGCCTGTCTGGACTCGATGTCAGCTCTTGTTCGATTTTCTACAAAAAAAAAAACAAAAATTAAAAACAAATAAATAAAAAATCATATAAGACGGGTAATTGAAAATAATTAGCTCACATATAAAAAACAATGTACTTTTATTATATAAAAAGTTTTTAACAAAAAAAAACTTGTATGTGAGGTTATATTTTTCAGCCAAATTACATAATTATCTCTGCACTTCTTCAAAAAGGCACTAAAAAGAGGAAAATCATGAAATTTTGAGGTCAGTGCCAATTAAAATATGAAATTGGTTAAAAAGAAGATATTAATCACTATACTAAGTATACTTTTTAACCGACTTCATATTTTAATTGGCACAGACCTCAAAATTCCATTATTTTCCTCTTTTTAGTGCCTTTTTGAAGGTTTTTTTTTGTTAAAAAGTTTTTATTTTTTACTTTTTAGTGTCAAAAAGTAACATTTACCTTAAAGAATCACACGCCGTTACTTACTTTTTTATTAAAATCAGCCGAACTACTGAACCGATTTTTATGAAATTTCTATGGGATGGGATAATGGGACCTATCTGAAAGTATGTCTTTTCAAATAAAAAAAAAATTTCAAAATTGGTTCATAAACGACGAAGTTATCCGCGAACATACATAACCACATACAAAATATGTACAGTCGAATTGAAGTCGGATAAAAAGGCACAAATTCAAAAGTATTCTGTTCATGACGGTGGTCGAATATAACGGGTGCGGCAATCAGTACCGGCAGATTCGAGTAGCCTAGGAAATAAAAAATCTGTTAGTTGCCCGTATAATTGTTAAACTTATTTCATGCAATTTGTCCAGTTATGGGTCATTTTCCAGTAAATCAGCGTGCTTTCGTTGTTGAAAATTTTATTCGAACACAGAGCATTGTGCAGACTCAAAGGAATTTTAGGCGTGAATTTGAAGTTGCCAGACACGGAAGAATACCAAAACGGGACACAATTTTGAATTGGAAGGGTCAGTTCCAAGTGCATGGTAGCGTCCACGCACACTTCAAGATCTGAAAAACGCTATTCAAGATGAAATTAGAAATATTGGACCTGATTTATTACGGAGAGTAGGTAATGGAAAAACTTTCTAGAAAGAATGTTTAAACTGCAATGGCGCTCACTTAAGAGATGTTATTTTCAAAAAATAGCGTAAATCAATAAATTGCAGATACCGAAAGTAAAAACAAAGTCGTTGTATTTCTCACATATTTTCAACAATAACCATATACGAGGTGGTTTAAAATCACCAGTGCTGATTGCCGAACCCAGTATAATAATTTTTTCTTTATCTCATCGGCTGGCTAAGTAACAAAATTTTTAAAGATTTGTTTGCAAATATAATAAATTTCTTATACGTTATTATAATGAAACATTTATAAATCATTGTTACTTTTTGTTACTTTTCACGATCTTCACATTTTTTAATTATTAGACGACGTGGGAGGGGTGGAGAGTAACGCGAGGAATTCTTTAATTTCGCCGAGATCAAATACAATACTCTAATTGATCCAATGTTGCCAACCGTTCTGTAAAAGCAATCCATTGGCTTCTGCGAAAAAAATCCGTAAAAATTTGGAATGGTCAAATAATCCCATTGGTGGTAGGCGAACGGACGTACCTACCCAATGTGTAAAAACGTACCACTTTTCGAAAAAAGCAGAGATAGTCGAGTCGAGCGAAGCGAGCTAAGACGAAAGGCGAGTGCAGCGAGCTGTTGGTCCGCCGCAGCCGAAAAAATGTTTTGGCAAAAAAGGAGGGGGTGAATTATTTTCGCACCAAATTCCATTGGGTTGGCACCACTGAATTGATCCTATGCCCCCCCCCACTCCCCCCAAGATTTTGACTCTGGCGACGCTTATGATTATGGAGAAAAATTATGGGGAAAAAGCCTCTGGAAAAAATATTACAAAACTAAACAAATAAAAGTAGATATAATAAACAATGGTTTCTTTTAATTTGTTGATCTTATAAATGGTAATGACTGAATATTGAATAACAAGGTTGATTTAGTAGGTAAAAAATATTATTTATTGATTAATAATTTATTGTACTACTGTTTTCCCGGTAAGTAATTATTATATTATTGTTCCAGCCGACTTACTTACAACAATGAATTATAATAATCCGTTATTATTCTTTATCGATTTGAATTATTTCGTCTTGTAAATACTCCTCTGGCGACAAACAAAAACGTACTTGACTCCATATGCAAATCGTTATTACACGCTCGGCGTTTGTTTAAACAAAAGACGCTTGTCTTCTTCACGCGACGTTTTGTTTTGTGGCGGTGTGCCCACACGCAACTGTCAAACAATTGAAGGCCTACGAGTTTTCTTTATTCACTAAATGAAGTGTTGTTTACTCTTTATTTTAAAATATTTCGTGTAAAAAAACGAAGAAAAGTAACTTCAATAGAGATGGGCACATAAGAAACGTAACAGATGGCAGCAGGTATATAACCACTTAAATTACGATTGGTTTTTATAGAAAAAACGCGCGAGATGGCTCAAGTACGAATCAAGTTTTTCCCCTTCTGATAGCATGCAACCACTTCTTTTCAGTTCCGGATCCTTTGGAAATACAAAACCTCTATGATTTGAACATTGGTAAACACAGCACATCGGCATTGTCAACAATTTATTATAAACTTATTGTTATATATTTTAATATTCTTTTATTGACGTTCAACTCCAAACTGATAAACTTAGTACAATTTTTATACAAAGAATTTTACAAAATGAATTTATTCTTACATAACTACAAAAGTAACTAAAAAAATTCGACTGATAACCAGTCCTATACTTCCCACCTAGTAAATATTTGCAAAAAATAAACACTCTTTTTTTATTCTTAGAAAAAAAGCATGGCCCTCTTTTTTGTTTAGTGATCTACTGATGGCTAGCGTAATATAGCAAAAATCATGGTTACCTTGATTTACGTACAATTTTTATTTTTTTTTAGTAAAATATTTCTTCTCTCGAAAACTGTACATTTTAGAGAAAAAAAATACTTACATTTTTTTCATCTTATAACATCTAGAATTCATTTATATATTTTTTTACCTATGTTAATACGTGACATTGAGAACGTTTCTTTTAATATCTCAGGATCTACTGAACCGATTTGACTCAAAATTTAATCAGATCTAAGTTAAAGGCTGATAAACACAACAGAACAATCGGCATGGCCGTATGTTGTTCCGTTTTTACGATATCGAAGGCGAAAAATTGACCACACACACACACATACAGACATCAGTCAGAAAATGATCTTAAACGATTGCTATGGTCTCAAAACGTGAAGATCTGTTAAAATCTGGAAATATTTTTTTCGGACTAAATCCATTACTTCCCTACCATAGTAGAGGTGGGAAGTAAAAAAAGAGTGTTTATTTTTTGCAAATATTTACTAGGTGGGAAGTATAGGACTGGTCATCAGTCGAATTTTTTTACCTATGTTAATACGTGACATTGAGAACGTTTTTTTTTAATATCTCAGGATCCACTGAACCGATTTGACTCAAAATCTAATCAAATCTAAGTTAAAGGCTGATAAACACAACAGAACAATCGGCATGGCCGTACGTTGTTCCATTTTTACGATATCGAAGGCGAAAAATTGACCACATACACACACACATACAGACATCAGTCATAAAATGATCTTAAACGATTGCTAGGGTCTCAAAACGTGAAGATCTGTTAAAATCTCAAAATATTTTTTTCGGACTAAATCCATTACTTCCCTACCATAGTAGAGGTGGGAAGTAAAAAGTAAAGGTTGATTTACATATACATTACATTTATTGTGTACACACTACTATGAACTGCCCACAGACCGGGGTGGTTATATAACTGGCGCCCGTAGCGGTCAAGTTTGGCAGTGTCCATCTCTATTGCTGAAAAATATGTTTATTTACTCGGGACACGAGGAATTGATCTCTTATTCTCAGCGACAACAATCAATTTCCAATTTCGTTAATGAAAAATCATCTCTCAATCGAACCTAACTTTTATTTGTTTAGCTGAGATAAGTAAATCCGACCGGAGGATAATTTCTAATTGTCAGTCGATCTCTTGCGTTACCTTTTGTTTCGCTCGTTCAATTGTTCGCGCCTGCACGCCAGTCGTCTGTTCAAACAAATGAACAGCGTTGCGTTGCACGTACGTTAATTAACTCTAAAATAAATAATACAATATTTGTTTACGTGCTTGATATTGCATAATAGCGGCCTACTCACACGCGAGATAACTTGATCTAAACCCCCCCTAATTTTTTTGTATTTACTATAATTAAAAATAAATAAAAACACTATGTGAACATGCATAACCATGCATGCCTAAAGTGACCATCCGTCCCGATTTAGGCGGGACAGTCCCGATTTTGAGCCACGAGTCCCGATTCAACAAGCGTCCCGCTTTTGTCCCGTTTTCATTAAATCACCTGCATTAAGAATGTTTATTTTTTGTCATTACATATTTTTACCCACTCAAAGTATTTTATTAATCAATAATTATATAATTGACACCTACCTTAAAAAATAAATAATATTTAAAATAAAAATATTAGGGAGTTTTTGGGGGTTTCTAGCGAATTTTTGGGGGTTTCTAGCGAGTTTTTGGGGATTACTAGCGAGTTTTTGGGGGTTTCTAGCGAGTTTTTGGGGGTTTCTAGCGCGTTTAAGGCTTTTTTGGGCGTGAAACCCAACGGTTGCCTGCGCCGGGTTTTTATAGACCTTGTCCCGCTTTTTGATATTAAGGATTTGGTCACTTTATGCATGCCAAGCCATTGACCCATCTTTCACAATGAAAATTCGGGTTCTTTGAAAAGAACACCAAAATATTGAAATAAATCAAAATTTTTATTGGAACAGCAGCCAATTACATAATTGATTTCTGAAAATATCGGAAAAAATCATTTTGACAACCATAGTCACAGTCAGGACTCTTAACCTGAACCTTTCCACTATCGCGGCGGAATGAGCTTACAATTACTCAACCGTGACATGATTACCAATTTAACATTCTCCATACATGCAAATGAATCAATAGATTTCCGCTACATGCGAGTGTTATTAATTATAGCTAGGTTGTAGATGTGAATCATCGTAGTAGCGAGAACTATTCATGTAGGTGAGCTCATTCCGCCGCGATAATGGAAAGGTTCAGGTTAGAGTCCTGACTGTGACTATGGTTGTCAAAATGATTTTTTCCGATATTTACAGGAATCAATCGCAGACGATCTAGGGCTACTACACTCATGTCCAGTAGTAATTCGCAAATATCTGCTTCCAACAATGTTTGCCTCCCCCTGCTGCAATAAAGCACCAGCGGCTAAGACTGACTATATACACTGGTCCAATACTCGTTTGACTTGGGGTGGGGGCTGGAAGGTCCTTGTCGTTCTCTTCGACCAGTCTTCCAATACCTTCCAGCCTCCCAACTGTTGACTACCATTGGCGGTGTAGAGGCCACACTACTCGCCCATGAACAAGTTTGGAACGGGATTTTAACGTAATCCGTAGGTCCACGATAAAATTCCCGGTGTGTCTGAACACTCATTTAAAAATGCATACACAACCTTTTTTTATCGGGAGACGGCACAAGATTTTAGCTGGTAAGCGGCACTGCCGATAAATTTCTCGTCCCGGGATTTTAACGGATCGTTTGAACGTTCACACTGCGATACATTTGCTACCAAATCTCGAGAAATACTCGAGAGACAACACCCAATAATTTCCCGTTCCCGTGTTGTGTGAACGAGCTCTAAGCCGGTCCTGAACAACGGGTTTCTTCTTCTTCCACTCGACACCGCCGAGTACCAACTCCACAGAAACTGAAAGTGACTGTTTTGCCTAGTTATTGTAATAATAAAATCGTACACATAATCACACAGTGTGCTGCCGCCGCGTTATTCGATTGTCTTCAGCGAGATCGTCGACTGTTGTGTTACTTGACCGACTCTCATCTGTTTCATCCGAGAGTTTAACAAACGAATGTGAATAATTTAAATACCAGTGTTTTATAAGTTAAACAAAAACGAATCACGAAGAGAAAAAAATGAAGACGTTATTGACAATTGAAAGTTACAGAACTGTTATTCGAGTCGAGAATTTGAGTGTTAGATAGAAGTGTTGTTTATTGGTTGTCTACTGCCATTTTGAAAACAATTTAAAAACCGGTACGGAAAAAGCAAAAGAAGAATCTCCTCATTATTAACTGTTTTTGGGTCATAGCAGCGCCGCGCTGTCTGTAAGCCTAATCTGTAAATTTACTCCGTAAGCTTAGTAACTATGAATAACTAAAAAGAAATAAAACGACTTCCACACTTGTATTCTGTATATTTTCAGTACATTTTTTTGCAGTGTTTGATGTAAAATTTATACAAGAATTGTGTTTCATAGAAAACAAGACGTGTTCGATTTCTGGTACGACTTTAGCGAATTTTTTACTTTTTTGAAGATTGATATTTTTTTATAAATTTTTCGCGAAAAAATAAACAATTTAAAATTTACCTTCTACGAACCTACAATTTTCACACGATTTTTATTCGGGCGAAAATTTCAAATAGAGAATTTACTTCTAACTTTTTGTAACATCGTTTCTTAAACTGGGGTCTGTGACTATATCCAAGAGGGTCCGCGGACAGTGGCATAACTACTGAAGCCGCAAATACATAGAACGCAAACATGGACGTGTTTACAAACAGTACCACACAGCGCACACATACGTATTTTGTGATCGCTGTAAGAGCGGTACATCAAAGAGATTTATGACTACTATTGGACGGGTTTTTTCGTGTTTTTATTGTTTGAACCGATGGAGATAATGAAAATAAAATTATTTCTTTAAATGGAATGAAATTTCAGAAGTTTAAGGATCTATAAATGAATGTTAAAAAGCTATTTTTGTTCGCGACGTTTCGTCGGATTCTCCGACTTCTTCAGGCTCTCAAAATTTCTTTAATCTATCTCTCAGTTGTCAATTGTTAGTGTATAGTGCACATTGTGGTGTTGATTTTTTAAGTAAAATAATTATTTTCAAAATGGACTTCACAGACGATCAAATTTTTAAATTTTTAAAATCATTGGTCTATAGCTCCCCCTCCCAAGTCGTTCCGCCGCCAATGTTATCCGGGTGAATACCGGACATCTGGCAACCCTGTCCGATTATATGATAATTTCTGGAACCATGTACTTAACGGCCTTCAAGATGTTCATAGTTGATTCATCTGCAACTTTTTTTTGTCAATGAGTATCAAAAATTAATTCGTTTTAATACAACTGGAAAAGCACACCTTTTTCAACCCGTTTAAGGTCATTCGGATAATAAATAATTATTGTCCAATGCTGTTATTTTTATATACAGATTGTTCGAAATCAATTATGAACATAGCAAATTAATGAGTGCAACAAGGCATCTGTACCACTTTGTTGCACTCAATAATTATCTATGTTAAGATTAGCTTTCGGGCAATCTGTGTATATGTATTTGTTTATTTGCAGTGTTACGTGTTTAGCAATAGGAAATCGTTAGAGTTACCTATTTATTTGCCGATTGTATCGAGTATATAACGATAACTAATTCCTTTTACATAGATTATCCAAAATACACCGGCAAACAAAAAAAAAAAAAAACGACAAACTACAAATCATTTTATTGATAAAAAATTTGCACACCCCTTTAATTCTAACAAACTTTGGTTTGAATAAAATAGTTGAACTAAGCAGACAGATAATTTCGACGTATTTACAATAAATATTGATCGCTCGAGGGCCTCATCATGCTAATTTTATTGACACGTAAACATAATTTGAATGTAGTTTCTCAGAGGAGAGATTTGTGATCCTTGAATGTATTTCAATTAGTAGGAGAATTTCTTCATAGCACAGAATCAAAATAAAGCAGTACTATTGTGTTATAGGGTTTTTTGGAAATTTTGTAGCCGCCAAATTAAATTAATATAGAAAGTTTTATTTATTTAAACGTTTCGCCTTTTTAGGCATCATCAGTAAATTCTGGAATATTATGTATAAGTACATTAAAATGGATTAGTTATATTACAGTATATTGAATATAGAAAATAAATAAATAAAGATAAATGAATGAATTAGATTCAAAATACTTACATTTTATAAGAGTGAAATTGTGAATTATGAACATTTTGAAAGATGTTATTTACAAGGTTTTTGGACAACTGTTTCTGTTTTTAAAATGAAGGAAAATTATGGAAACTTTTATAAGTGTATTGTAGTATTTGTATGCAAGTGTGTATACTTGTATTCAGGAGTACCAATTGTATAGATAAAGGAATAACTTTAGGAGGTGTAATGTACTATTGTTTTAGAGGTACTATTGCGTTAAATTTGCATTTATTATATTGACGTTTCGACAAACTTTTCATCTTTGGAGTATCTAAATAGTGGAAATTGTAACTATATATATAATATACATCATTGACACTACACTCTACAGTCCAAGGTGGGCCTCAGGAGATTTTTCCAGTCGTCACTCGTCCCTATTACTGGCCTTCCTTCTCCAATTACGTTCTCCTATTGCTTTCACGTCCTGGTTCACACAGTCACTCCATCGCAATCTAGGTCTTCCTTGTTAGTGTATTTGCCATAATATGGCACATACAGTGATTGGCGTCGGTCGGATGGCGGGACCTAGGGGTCGGACCAAAATTTCTCGACGTTTCATAGCCTCCTGAACACTTTGGCACCATTTTTGAAAATGTTTATATATATATGTATGTATATATATATATATATATATATTATATATATATGTGTGTACACGATAACTCTCGACAGACTTAATCGATTGAAACGAAATTTGGTACACACATTGGAACCCATCACCGCAAGAAGCCTATTTAAAATGGGCCCGATCGGACCATTTTCAGGGTTGTATTTAGGGGTTCCAAAAAGTTTTTGGGCCCAAAAATACCGAAAAATTTGTCAGAATCGTTTCAAAATTGAAATTTAACTCTTTAGTAAAGATTAAAATGTGCTGCTAAAGTTTTAATAAAATCGGCCCGACAGGACCGGACTTTCAAATTTTATGAAAACACTAGTTTGTTGATACGGATTTACTTAGATATGGAAGGGTGTATTTAATTGGGTGTACTGATAAAATCCATGTCTAATATTGAAATTTAGAAAAATTTAATTATTTTAAGGGATGTATTAAGGGGTTAAATTTTTTATTTTGTCAAAAAACAAACTTAAGTTTACATAATAATGCCACAATGCCTGTATTAGCAAATACACTATATTGTCGGCAGGGTTTGGCACTGCGACCCGAGTTTTTTTTAAAATTGTAATTATTGTCCTCTATTTAGATACTCTGAAGATGACGAAAAAGTTTGTCGAAACGTCAGTATAATAAATGCAAATTTGACACAACAGTATTGCTTTATTTGATATGAAGAAATTCTCCTACTAGGTAATTAACATAATTTGAATGTTTGAGTAGATTCATTTTACAGTAATTAACTCTGCGAAAGAACTAATATTTCGGTTTTTACATCTCGAGGCAAATTAAAAAAATTGCGAAAATTTTCAAATTCCTCCCGAAGTTGGTTAATTCTATGCTTTGTTGTGCTTAATATAATATAATAAACAAACAAATAAAGTTACCCACAGATAATAAATAATAATCAATATTTCAACATGTAAATAATCAATCCAAGTTCATTTGTTCTACCTACGTTAACTGTTAATCAATTGATCATAATAAATCAACAGTATTTTTTGTTATGTTTTTTACAGTACGTTCAAATAGTATATTAAGTACTTGATAATACAGTGTGTTGGCGAAAAAGTGAACAAGAAGTGTTGTGGTGATAACAATATTACTGTAAAATAACTGATCTATACTATAATGCATCAATACCATCAGAAAGCGTTGTGTGCAGCTGCCATCTTGATAGGATATTATCTAATATTGACAGGTGAGTCGACTTATTACTTAAATTTTCAGATAGTTGAGTAAGTTTCATGACCGTGAAGAAAAATACTACTCACGTTTGCATCTCTACTTCCCAGAGGCTGGAGAAGATACTTGAAAAAAAAAAGCTCTAACATACACGATACCAAACAGTCAATACCCCAGATTTCAGAAGATGCAAGTATCTAAATACGCGATTTTTTTAAAATACAATGGAAGAGTAGGCTTGGCATCAATTTCTGCTTTATTTATTTTCTTTTGCCATACCCACGTACCGAATAGCTACTTGCCATGCACGTATACAGGTCTGTATTGGATCATTTAACAGGCAGGCATACCGAAAACGTTTTCAATACAAAACTAAGTAAACGGTTGGCATTAAAACATTATGACCCTGGATCTAGCCACGAGGCGTGGTAACTTGGTAAGCCGACCAATGACAGTCGCTGCCTTATTCTCAGAGGCATGATGTTGTATTGTGATTAAATGGCAGAATGTTGCAAGTATTTTTTGCAGATATAAATTCAATTAAAAATGCAACTTTGCGAAGATATTGAAACAGTAACTCCATAATTGTGTTGCTAATAGGTACTGAGAAAAATGCATATACCATTATGCACCTGAGAATAGGACGACTGTCATTGGTCGGCTCACCACGCCTCGTGGCTAGATCCAGGGTCATAATGTTTTAATGCAAACGGTTGCCATAGCAACTTCTGTTTATTCGCTTAATCCGTCTGCTATTACATACTAACGGCCTGCAAATGTAAAGATGGCGACGCAAATGAACTGCCAACATTTTTTGAAAATACTGAAAATGAAAAAATGAAAAGTAGGTATTTTGTAGTGGGTATGACTGAATGACAAAAAAACCATATGTTTTTCGTGTTTAATGGTATTATGACTCGAGTGACTGTAAAAACTCTCTATCACTCGTGTTTACATACTATCACCACTCGGCAATAATATATCCCATTACGCATCTAGATATACAATCTAATATTTTTTAATGATAAACTAAAAATCCAATTGATACGTTCATCAATTTGATATTAAAACCAAAGGATTAGGAGCTATTGGTGGACTTTCGTCTGGGATGCTTGTCCCCATAACAGTCCAACGACCCATTGCTTTTCGGTATATTGGCTACGTAATATACAACCGGTTCAATGGTTCTCTAGTTATAAGCGACCCTACAATCACGTAAACTCCTTTATTAAGCCAGCTCCAGACGACATGGAAAATGTCGACCGATGTTGACATTCGGGCAATTGTCATGCCTGTGCTGATGGTTTTCATATATGGTCAATATTTAACAATGATCTACAACGTTGGCATTGGAAGACATTCGCTTTGAAGACGGTTTTTTGAACACACATCAAAGGGATTGGACAACGCTGGTCTCGATTTTGAAATATGACTTTGCTGTAATCCAGACGACTGGCCAGTAGTGTTGCCGCCTAGACAAGACAAGACAAGACTTTCAAAGTCTTGTCTTGAAATATCATCAAGACTTCACTAAGTCTAAGTCTAGATTAAAAAACTCTTGTCTTGTCTTGAAATTTTCTAGACTTTCGCAAGTCTTGTCTTGAAAATCTAGACAAGACAAGAGTCTAGAAAGTCTAAATCTAGACGGCAACACTACTAATCGCCATCCATTCTGTTAAATGTTGCTCTATATTGGTCTATTGGTCAACGCTGGTCAAACAGAATCCAGTCGTGTGTGGACATATTTAAGTGATCGCACATGCCCAACCAATGTCCAACATTGGTCGCCAATACATTCGCCAACATTGGTCATGTCGTCTGGAGCCAGCTTTATAGAATATTTAAAAGAATTACATTAAGTATGTGCGTGATAGATTAACAGTGCTAAATTATTCCGAGCGTTTTTTTCAGAACGATTGCAACACGTTTTGTTGGTAGCAGATGGTATACCTATCTAGAGTGCTAGAATATAACTAATAATAAACAAGACACTATCATCCAATAGACAATCGTACAGACAGACAAACGAGGCTATGCAATACATAATAACGAGTGCAATAATAATGCATACCATGTACAGAGGCGGATAATGAAAACTCCGTCTAAAGAAACTGGAATCCGTACAATTCGCAAATCGAGTGAATCATACATTACGGCGTATCGAAAATACCAATAGAATAGGGTGACAACCACCGTATATAGGATTTAGGTAGAGGCAACATGGGCCACTGCCCAGAGCGACAAATTTTGATGGGCGGACCTATTTACTACATGTCAGTTTGCGTTATTTTAAATAAATTAAACGAATGGAAAATTAAAAAATTTTTAGCAATTATTAAATTTTTACTTCCCACCTCTACTATGGTAGGGAAGTAATGGATTTAGTCCGAAAAAAACATTTCGAGATTTTAACAGATTTTCACGTTTTGAGACCCTAGCAATCGTTTAAGATCATTTTCTGACTGATGTCTGTATGTGTGTGTGTGTGTGTGTGTGTGTGTGTGTATGTGTGTGTGTGTGTGTATGTGTGTGTGTGTATGTGTGTGTGTATGTGTGTGGTCAATTTTTCGCCTTCGATATCTTAAGAACGGAACAACATACGGGCATGCCGATTGTTCTATTGTATTTATCAGCCTTTAACTTAGATCTGATTAGATTTTGAGTCAAATCGGTTCAGTGGATCCTGAGATATTCAAAAAAACGTCCTCAATGTCACGTATTAACATAGGTAAAAAAAATATAAATGAATTCTAGATGTTATAATATGAAAAAAATGTAAATATTTTTTTTCTCTAAAATGTATAGTTTTCGAGAAAAAAAATATTTTACTAAAAAAAATAAAAATTGTACGTAAATCAAGGTAACCATGATTTTTGCTATATTATGTTAGCCATCAGTAGATCACCAAACAAAAAAGAGGGCCATGCTTTTTTCAAAGAATAAAAATTAAATTGTGTTTTAAAGACCACCAGCAGCTAAGGTTATTTGGGCCTAGTCAAAGAATAAAAAAAAAGTGTTTATTTTTTGCAAATATTTACTAGGTGGGAAGTATAGGACTGGTCATCAGTCGAATTTTTTTCTGTTGAATTACCAAGTCACGATTTTCTCTTGAATCAAATTTATTGAACTTGGGTTCGCAGTTCTCTAGACTAGAGCCTAAAAAACCGAACTTCATTTTCTCGAAGACTGTGAGGAAAGGAACAATCAAATCATCAAACCCGTCCAGTGATCTTTAATTTCAAATTTTGATAATACAGATAAGTAAGTACTAATAATAATAATTAAACTCTACAAGTTCTTTCATCTAGCATCTGGCCGTTGGAATATCTCCAGTTTAAGAAAATGGGGACGCATTGACTTTAAAAAATAACAATCTAAAAGAGCAAACTTCTCAACTTTTCAATTAATCGCGTGATTTTCTTCATTTTTTCAAACAAAAGCACATGACAACCCATTGTTAGAGCCGTCGCGTTGTTACAGTTATAGTTAAAATTTAGTACTTACGAAAAAAATATTTTTGATTTGAAGGTTAATTTTACAGATTATATAGATCATTGTAAATGCAACTGGATCATTACATTCGGATAATAAATGATACAACTAGATCTGGGTTAGAATGAAATTTTAATTGGTGTTTTTAAGTTTAAAATTTCCTCGTATCATTTTCCGATACCGTAACGAGAGAATGCAATTACAGCAGAAATATTGCTCTGAGACCGCACTTCGATCCTCGACAACGGCACGTGTCCAATAATAATCCAAGCCCGACGACAAATAACACGCTCGATTACTGGATTTGCCGATTGTGATTAGATCCGGCGTGCGTGGGAATCAAATCGTGTCTTCTTCAAATACAGTTAAAAAAACAGATGCGACTGTGACCTTGTTAAAAAATAAATTATCCCGGAAATATATCTTAAAAAGTTGTCCTTCTATTCAACATTTTCACAATGCATCTTATCTACCCATTCGTCCTATTGTCTTTCTGAATACTACAGTTCCATCTTCTTGATAATCATCTTTTCTTGTCTTTCCGTTGGTATTCCGTTCATTATTCTTTTTATAATTCAAGCTTCGCATCTCTACATAGTATAAAATGAAGTCGCTTTCCGCGTATGTCTGTCTGTATAACCGCTAACTCCTCCTAAACCACGCAACGGATTTTGATGCGGTTTTCACCATCAGTTAGATAATTTTTCACGGAAGGTTTATATATATAGCGAATCGACGCGTCTATAATTTACAATATATATAGCTAACGAGCATAAGTGAGTAGTGTATTGCACCCGGGCGAAGCCGGAGAGGGCTGCTAGTATTATATAAATTCCATGTGTCCAAGAAATCCGCCTTACAATATCGCCTTCAAATAAACTATAAAATACTCGTATCTGTCTGTGACACAAATTTTTATTTTATTGTAGATTATAGACGCGTCGACAACTTAGGTGATTAGCGTCTTAATTACAATAAATAACAACTCTCTTAAAACTAAATGACAACACAAAACATCCATGAGCGAAGGTGGGATTCGAACCCACGGCAGTCTGATCCGGAGCCGCGACGCTAACCACTGGACCACACTCCGGTGACACAAAAACTCTCCAACGGTGAGGCCTATGTTATCGAGCGTCTATAAAAGTTATTATCAGAGCTGTTTATTTTCACTGCAGCAAAAATTAAGACTAGTTGGTGATTCGCGCACCCACTTCAAGATTTTTATTATAATTGGTAGGTAACCGACCATGAGTTTTTGAATAACAATATTATTCTTAAGACAGCTCAATCGGGTCCGTTTGTGGGGCGTGGTCCCCTCAGTAGTAAGCTGTGGGCTCAACTGTCCGGGTCAGGGCCGTCTGCAGTACAGTACTGCCAACCTGACACAACCGGTGGGCATGATTCAATATTTATAATATTATATTCAGGCATGCATTATTCATAATATAATATTATGTATTAAAAAAAAACTCATTGTTTTGATGATGCAATTGTTTTATTACACAAAAAAAGTAATTTATTAACGCTATTATACTGACTGTTCAAAAACCGAAATTAATTTTAATCAACTGTTTTTAAAACAAAAGAGAATCGAGGGCTTGAAAATAGTCGAAATCTTTAGAGCAGGATAAAAAAGGGGTCGCAGCCGCTTTCATTTTGTCATAAAACAATCAACAATAATTGCATTCATTCATAATATGTAATCGTTTCATTATTATTATTGTATATAGACGCGTCGACAACTCAGGTCATTAGCGTCTTCAACACAACAATTAATAATCCAATCGTGTATTAGAATCTGCCAGTCGGCATACACAAACCGACTGGTACGAGCTCGGGCACCTGGGAACGGCGATTCCCGAAGAACATTGGAATGCAATTGCGAGAACAACTACATTCCAATGTTCCCCCAGGGGGGACAATCGTTTCATGGCTCGTCTTATAAATAATAAGTTCCCGGAATCTAATTTGAGAACTGGTGGAAATATCAGTTACATAAATAATATTAAGAAGTAAGAACACTATTGTAAACTATAAGTTACAATTTAATTTAATCATTTCTTATCCACAACAAGTTTATTATTAGATGGACATTTTGAGAGCAATTAATGATCCTATCAAGAGCAAAAACTAAACCGTTTATAGTTTTTATTGATGATGGGGGGTAAATTGCTCTCGAAATGTGCATTCAATAATAAAATTGTTGTTTTTCCTAAAAATTGTATACCAATTTACTGTTAAAACAAATTATTATAAACAGCAAGTATGAAATGCAGATAATACTAGCAGTCGATGACCTTAAAAGCAATACACAAAAATGAATCGACCCTTGCTAGATGACTTCACACCAACCTACTCATCATAAGATTTTGATATGATGTAGGTAATGGTTTCATAATTCAGGGCTTTGCTAGTAAGCCGAAAAATTCTTTTCAGATGATTCCTTAAAATCACTGAACATTTTGTAGGCAAAATAAAGTTTGGTTACGTTTTTCATCAATTTTAAAAAATAAAGAAAAATAATATAACATAGTTATTACTCCGTCACGGGACATGAAATCATTGTCGCATATTTTTTTGCTAATAAATTATTATTAACTCAATGATGAAAAGAAAAAATAATGCTAATGTCTATCATTTCCAACATTAAACAATCTCAAAATACTGCTAAAAACTTCTGGTATTCCCTTAATTTGCAATCAGTGCGAACAAATCATATCGGTAAATTATTATACCGTTGAAATTATATAATAACTGAATGAGCAGCGGCAGTATTTTGTTTCGAAACAAGAGCGCATCGAGTGTGTAGCGGGATGGAAGCGTACGCACACAGCCAACGGGCCGAATCAGCGTGTAATTATAGGAACTCCGATTGCAGAGCCGTATTAGAAAAAATAACAAATCCGATGACACGTTAAAAGGTTGCAGAAGGTTCCAAAAAGCCTACAGCTTGATGGGAACGCAAACTGTCAAAAATTTAAAGCAAAGAAGGCATGTATTTTTATAACGTGGTACCCACATCAGACAAAAGTGGCCATCAAAGAATAAACAAAACGCGTAACTTAATCAATTGATAACTAGCAGTAACTTTACGTAATATAGATTATAGACGAAATAGAATAAGTTTTCGCAAAACTATACACTCAAAAACATATTTTTGGGGTTCCGTACCTCAAAAGAAAAGAAAAACTGAATTTTTATTGGAACACTTGTTAGTTTATTCGTCCGTATGTCTGTCACAGTCGAATTTCTGTGAACTAAATAAAGGATCAATCTGAAATTTGGCATAGTTACAACACTTCCCGCATATATTCAAATAGTCAAAATCTAAGAATTATTTTCCCGTTAATTCGGAGAGGTCAAAGTTTGACACCAAAAAAATATATATTGTGCATCTTTGTCCGGTTTTTTAATTTTCCATTTCGCCTCTGTTTTATAAAATGCATTTATTATTTACGTTTTCGTAAACTAGAATATTTTTTATCATTAAAAACATGCGCATATTTATTAGAATATTTCTGTTCATCGGTGCGTAGAATATTTGATTTCGTATAATAAATCAGCCGCACTATATATTTAAATCCTAATAATAGATAAATAATTCAGATTATGTGTTCGCTAGCTTTTATGGTGGGGGCATTTATTCAGGTAAAACAGAACACATACAGCTCGACCTTCTATAGCAGAGACGAAAGTTTTAAAGCAACCACAATAGTCGAGTTCTTAAACTCATATCGATTAGAGTGGACTTTTGCAAAGCTCATGGAACTGAGTCGAGTGTTGCCGTCTAGATCTAGACTTTCTAGACTCGTCTTGTCTTGTCTAGATTTTCAAGACAAGACTTGCAAAAGAAATTTTCAAGACAAGACTTGCTTTATCTAGATCAAGACTCTTGCCAAAACTCTAGACAATTTTCAAGAGTCTAGATAAACTAAGTAGTAGTAGATAAAGGAAACCACTCGGTTAATCTAGACTCTTGAAAATAATCTAGAGTCTTGATATTAGACAAGACAAGAGTTTTTTAATTTAGACTTAGACTTAGTGAGGTCTTGATATTTCAAGACAAGACTTAAGTGAAGTCTTGTTTTGATATTTCAAGACAAGACAAAACTTTGAAAGTCTTGTCTTGTCTTGTCTAGACGGCAACACTAGAACTGACAAGTAATAAAGTACGTACTTATACGAAGATGGTAAAATTGATTTTAAAATAGTTTAGAGCAAAATGCGACCCTTAAAAGTTAGAATTAATATGAAGATTGAAGGAAGAACCTCCGTGGCACTGGATCAATAATTGCAATACTGATATTTAAAATAATTGCATTTATTTACTGACGTTTCGGCACTCTTTGTGGGCTCTTCAGAGCACTTTTACGAACTTATGCTAAAGTTTGTGAAAGACATACAACTCGACCTTACGGCAAATAATGTGTGTCTAGGAAGTTAGATGCAGTTACATAGATTAAGACGCTGGTCTGACTGGAGTTCCGCAGGGCTTAACACTTAGACCGTGCATTAATGTTTTTACTAAATAATAAATTTATATGCCTATATAATTCAGTCTAACACGTGTAGACAGAGATATTATAGATTATAGACGCTCAACAACCGAGATCAATTTGTCCAATGCACGTGCATACGTGACTGACCTTGCATGTATCGAGATAATCGGCTGAATTCATAAATCGTAGACACGATTGGCGAAAAGAAAACTGAGACAGTTCCGCAAGGCTCAACGGTTTGACCAGAATTAATAATGTGTACAGAAAATCCGTACAAGTCAACTTATGAGTGGACACATGTAGTCGATCCTGTGCAAATTAACACGAGTGGACTGCGGCAGCACAATAACCGCAGAGGTTAGCCGCAGCCTGTCGGACGCAGGTCGAGAAGAAAGTTAGATTGCAACGCGTGTGTCGTTGTCCCTTGCATTATTTATAGTGGATGTCCTCTACAAGGGACTGTTTAATGAAGTCTCCAAGCGTTGCAGATTCAACAATAATAGACACTAATGACCTCTGTTGTCGAGCGTCTATAATCCACAATTCATTCATTCAACAATAATTATTGAATATTTTCGGTAAATCCAAGTCACTTGCATTGATTTGGGCAGTTTCGTTTTTCAATTTAAAGTATATCAGGTTCCTTACTTTATAAAGTTTTGGATATTTCGAAAAAGAAATATTTGTACATTTTAAATTTACAGTTTTCATTTTTGCGAAAACAAATTAGCATTATTCTTCAGGCCCTAGTGCGGTAAGTAAAACACTTTCCGCACACCTGTCTGTTGGGCATGAGAATAGCCAAGCGTGTAGCGGTGCTGTTGTTTACATGGCGTTGCTATGGTTCCTCTATTCCAAGTCCCCAGTTCCTGGGTTCTAGCCCGAGAGCCAATTGGATTTTCAATTTAATATTAAAAAAATTCACAGATTTCGCAATCCTTGCAACCATCGAGGACATTGGAAATGATAACAGCATATATGAAACATAATTAACTGTTTATTATACACACAATATTTATCAATGCACTGTTTAGTTTTGTCAGGAATAACCCTATTATTCTTCTGTTATATACGCGTTCACTTTTGCTTGATTATTTAACTTTTAAATGGATTTTTCTACAGTATTTATTAACATTTGCTCGAAAATAACACCGCAGATCGTCGCAAATACCTCTCAATTAACTAGACATGATATAAAACACATTTCGAAAAAATTGCACTTGTTCAATTTTGCATGATTGCTCCTCACTTGATCGCGACACCGTTGTCTTTTGGCCTTGAACGAAAACTCGTAACTCTGCACCCATATACGGACATAAACATTTCCAATGTTAAAAATAATGAATTGAAAATATGAATTGGTGCTAGGCCCAAATAACCTTAGCTGTAGGTGGTCTTTAAAACACACACACCTGTCTGTTAAATGACTCATTAAAGGCCGCTATACATACGTCGAAAGTAACTATTTCGTAGTGGGTATAGCAAAAAATATTTTTGTAATGCACAGAAAAGTGAAGTGTTATTGTTACGAATTTTGAGAAGTGCGCCCGGTATATCGTAATCTATCAGTAAATGTTTGCGTGTATCATGCGCACTCGATTTAAAGCTAATTAACAATAATATTAAAATAACTGCAGTTTCTTTTTTGTTGAGAAATCGTGGATTCGAGTCATAAATTCAGTGTGTAGAAAGAACTCATCTCACTGGACTTCACTTGCCTTTAGATGAGATATTATTTTGTAAAACTGTTTGCGCCACAATATTTCGAAAAAAACTTATTAAAAAATGTATTTCAATGTTATTTTAAATGGAACTGCGGAGTTGCCTCACAACTCCTGAATCTATTGAACGAAATAACATTTGTGAGTAACTGTCAAATTATATACAGGCTGGTGACCGTGACTGCTGCACATAAGGATTTAACCCGTAAAATCAAACTTTCACGATTTCCTGCTTCCCTAATTATTTTAGGACAAATATCTTCAAATAATAGTTTTAGAACAGAAAATTCTGCATCTAAATCATTAAACAAAATTAATTTTCAATTATTTGCGAGAAAATTACTTACAGTATCTTATTTAGTTAACAATTAGATTAACAATCAATATTGTTATTACTTCCTATACTGTACAAATTCACTATTTTAGTGAAATTAACATAAGAATATCAGACGATATTAATCGCCATAACATGCCCTTATTAATTATTGTAGAAAGGCTACATAAGAAAAATTTAAATGCACCGCCGGGAGTAACTGGAAAACTTGCCCGACGCGATATTGGGTGTTCCGGGTTCGATTCCCGGCGGTGCATTTAAATTTTTCATATGTAGCCTTTCTACAATAATTAATAAGAGCATGTTATGGCGATTAATATCGTCTGATGTTCTTATGTTAATTTCACTAAAATAGTGAATTTGTACAGTATAGGAAGTAATAACAATATTGATTGTTAATCTAATTGTTAACACAATTAATTTTGCATGCTTTGTAACGGCAGAAATTTGATATGAAAATGTCAAAATTACCTCAAAAACAGATAGCGATAGCCATGGAACTTGAACAAAATGATGACGTTTTAGCTGTCAGAATAATTTCTAATCATTTTGTTCAAGTTCCATGGCTATCGCTATCTATTTTTGAGGTAATTTTGATATTTTCATATCAAATTTCTGCCGTTACAAAGCATGCAAAATTAATTTTGTTTAATGATTTAGATGCAGAGTTTTATGTTCTAAAACTATTATTTGAAGATATTTTTCCTAAAATAATTAGGGAAACAGGAAATCGCGAAAGTTTGATTTTACGGGTTAAATCCCTATGTCCAGCAGTCACGGTCACCATCCTGTATACTAAAAAATAAGGATTGTTGAAAATCTTTTTTGCAAAATACTCAAAAAGGAAACTAGATAGCCGAATTCTGCAGATTTTACCGTTGAAAAAAAACAAACTTTTAACGTTTTTTATACTTTTTCAGTATCACAGTAACAGCTATCCCGCAAGTCCATCAGTTTGTGACAAATTTGAGCCTTGCGGAACTCTATCGGATTGAAGTATTGAAAAAAAAAATTGTTCTTGACAATCTTTCAAATCTGTAACGACACTGGATTGTTTTCCGATTAAATATTAAATTACTCGTAGCAATAATAATTAGTACCCAAATACTGAGGTCGATCCATGAAACTTATATTGCTGAGAACGAATTGATTAGATCAGAGCGCGGTGTGTGTTTTATTGTTTGGTCGATGACATTGAAGTAAAATTGGAGATTGTAGGGCGGTCTCGGAAACAGTGGCGCGCACTGATTCATTGCACGGACGCCGCTGCTAATAATAAAACACTTTGACGTTTGACCTACTTGTCACAGGACCATTAGGCTCATTTCGCACCAAACCAGTCCAGTCAAGTCACGTCAATATTTCCTTTCGCACTGAATACGTCGCGTCAGCCGTCCCGCAAATTCCGACCGAAGTTCGCGACAGCAACGATGCGGTCGCCGTGGCACAGTTTTGTGAAGAATTTTGTGTCAAGATGGACGTACTTCTCCAAGGCATAATTTTACGTCGACTACACAGAAGAAGAAGGATGAAGAAACGAAGAAATCTGTTTTGGGTTCATCCCATACATACCAGGAGGCAGGACTTACTACCATACCATACCAGGACTTACTAAATGACCCTCTTTTGCTTGCAATAATAAAATTAAGGTTTCTACGTCCATTCTGAGTCTCAAGACTGAGCAGACTGGCATTAAAAATTCAACCGACAAGTCTTGACGCGATCGGACTGGACGTGACGCGCTTAGTATGAAACCAGATTTACACATTGCCTTTATTTCAACGGAAAGTTTGGTGCGAAATGAGCCTTAGTATGCGGCAAAAGAAAAACTAATTAAAAATATTTATTAAATGTGAGACTACATAAAGAATTCTTGGATGTGTCTTAATATTATAGCAGACTCTTTTTGTATCCACTATTTGCCAATGCAAACTAACAAATCTACCTATCTATTGATCTATAACGACGTCATAAATTGTCCAGCCATTTTTAACACTGACAGTTCTAGGACAAGTATACAATACAATCTTTGGTGACAATATAAAAACACGAAGAAAGAAGGTCACCACTACCACCTCCTTGATGCTATCTTTCCGTCAAGTAGATTTTCCCACAAATTGAGTCATCGATGCCAACGAGCTATATTTGTAGAAAACACATGACGATGATAAAAGTCGATTAAAACATTTGTGGAAAAATATATCCAAACCAAATTTTCTGGCAGTAAGGTCTTTGAACTCTCCATTTTTAGTGTAGGAACACTACAGCTAGGAAATGCAATCTCGAGCCGAGATTGACAATTCGAGATCTCGCGAGATTGTCTGGCGAGATCTCGATAAATTTCGACAATATCGAGATTTCACCTACTTTTAAAAAGAACGTATTATTTTGTATCTAAAATACTTAAAAATGAAAACTACTTACTTGGGACAGTATGACTGTGTCACTGTGTACGTGTGTGATTTATTGCGTAGTGCACTGTGCAGATGATTATTATTCATTTCTTTCCTTAAATAAACGTTGATCTTTTTTTTCAAGATTCAATTCATGTTTTGTTTTATTTTCAAAATATAAACAGCAAGACCCCAACTCACACAGCACACTATATGTCAATTAATTATTTTGGAAATAGCTTCTCAGGAGTTAAGAAGCATAAGGTAAGTTACTATTAGTAACGTTCACGAACATTTGGTTTGAATTGTTCTTAGACATATTCAGTATTCACTTAACTTTGTAATTTGTTAGCCATCTCATGCTTGTTATAAGTTAAATAACTGTCAATTTCACTCAAGAAAATAATAATTAAAACAATATATGCAGAGAATCAATTAGCGCGACTGTCAAAAACTATTACGTATAAGTTATAAGTTTTTCTTTAAGCGCGTTCGTTCTTGAAATCTCGTTCGAGATCTCGACCATATTGGGTCGAGATCTCGAACGATATTAAATCTCGAAAAATGGCTCGAGCTCGCGAGATCGAGATTGCATTCCCTAACTACAGTATTGCCCCTCTATGGCTTCCCTAGCTACGGCTCTGTACTCTCGTCTCTTCTTTATATCTACTTCAAAAAGGCGGCTGATACTTTTTTTCAAAAAGCATGTTGATAACTTTTTCGAAAAATCTTTTGACAAACGGAAACAGGAAAAAACAACCAAATACGAATCCCAACAGTCGACCTATTTGAACCGCTGAAGTAACTAACCAAAAAAAAATTCGACTGATGACCAGTCCTATACTTCCCACCTAGTAAATATTTGCAAAAAATAAACACTTCTTTTTTTATTCTTTGACTAGGCCCAAATAACCTTAGCTGTTGGTGGTCTTTAAAACACAATTTAATTTTTATTCTTTGAAAAAAGCATGGCCCTCTTTTTTGTTTGGTGATTTACTGATGGCTAGCTTAATATAGCAAAAATCATGGTTACCTTGATTTACGTACAATTTTTATTTTTTTTAGTAAAATATTTTTTTTCTCGAAAACAATACATTTTAGAGAAAAAAAATATTTACATTTTTTTCATATTATAACATCTAGAATTCATTTATAATTTTTTTTACCTATGTTAATACGTGACATTGAGAACGTTTTTTTGAATATCTCCGGATCCACTGAACCGATTTGACTCAAAATCTAATCAGATCTAAGTTAAAGGCTGATAAACACAATAGAACAATCGGCATGCCCGTATGTTGTTCCGTTCTTAAGATATCGAAGGCGAAAAATTGACCACATACACACACACACACACTCATACAGACATCAGTCAGAAAATGATCTTAAACGATTGCTAGGGTCACAAAACGTGAAATCTGTTAAAATCTCGAAATATTTTTTTCGGACTAAATCCATTAGGTACTTCCCTACCATAGTAGAGGTGGGAAGTAAAAAGATCCGAAAAAAAGAAAAGCACGCCATTGCGAAACAGTTACGTATATGGCTTCCAGTTATCCAGGGCATTTAAATGGTTGGGCGCGGCCCCCGACGTAACGTTACCATTATTATTGTTATGCCTAATCGTTCTTGATATTTAGCCAAACCGGCTCAACTATCTGATTTTAAATAAATAATTACTACGCATTGTAGTCTCGCTGTGCCTTGCAATGATCTACAAAGGTTTGTTCCATACATAAAAGCATGCCATTTATTATATAAGTAACGATGTCCAGTGTCGCCCTCGCTGGGTTGCAGAAAGCATTGTCAAAAAATTTGATTTGATCATAATTTATTATAATTAGTTTTAATACATGCAGGAGCAGTTTAATGTCGTTGTGAAACTCCCTGTTATGTAGAACATTAGAACTGTACTGATACAAAAACAAATGATTGATCCACATTGAAAAAAATTCGACTGATGACCAGTCCTATACTTCCCACCTAGTAAATATTTGCAAAAAATAAACACTCTTTTTTTTATTCTTTGACTAGGCCCAAATAACCTTAGCTGTTGGTGGTCTTTAAAACACAATTTAATTTTTATTCTTTGAAAAAAGCATGGCCCTCTTTTTTGTTTGGTGATCTATTGATGGCTAGCTTAATATAGCAAAAATCATGGTTACCTTGATTTACGTACAATTTTTATTTTTTTTAGTAAAATATTTTTTTTCTCGAAAACTATACATTTTAGAGAAAAAAAATATTTACATTTTTTTCATATTATAACATCTAGAATTCATTTATATTTTTTTTTACCTATGTTAATACGTGACATTGAGGACGTTTTTTTGAATATCTCAGGATCCACTGAACCGATTTGACTCAAAATCTAATCAGATCTAAGTTAAAGGCTGATAAACACAATAGAACAATCGGCATGCCCGTATGTTGTTCCGTTCTTAAGATATCGAAGGCGAAAAATTGACCACATACACACACACACACATACACACATACACACACACATACAGACATCAGTCAGAAAATGATCTTAAACGATTGCTAGGGTCTCAAAACGTGAAAATCTGTTAAAATCTCGAAATATTGTTTTCGGACTGAATCCATTACTTCCCTACCATAGTAGAGGTGGGAAGTAAAAAAAGATATAGCTTTTAAATTTTGATCAATGTGCGTAGAAAAATGTTGTTTCGAAATGGAAATTGTGTTAAATATATTATGTATACTTAGTTAGCATTTATAATAATAGCTTTGTTACAACCACTCTGAATACCGAATATTACCGTCACGCTCATGCGCAGTGGATACTTCTATGATGTCCATACAGTCGTGGTATACGAGTACATATACCAAACTGAGCTGTTTTCTTTTAATTAGACAAATCCTATTACAGAAAAATTTGATGACTCCACACAGGACCAGGCAGACATTTTATGTAGCAATACTTGGGATCCGTTGATACAGCAAAAACTTAAAAATAATAAAAAAAAACATTTTAAATGCTAAACACGGTCGCGTTTAGATGAACACTAAACGCAGTAATCAAACCGGTGGAAAGTAATTGACGTGTCCCGTTCAGGCGCTGTGCCCCTCGCACGCGCGTGGCAGAATCCCGCTGGGACACCGTAATTGCTTCTCGGTGTCGAATGCACAGGTCGGTCGTGAGATAACGTCCCAGTTACGTCGCGTCTATAATTTTATGTTCTTGCAATTTTCACTGACCGGCTGTTTTATGTAAAAAGAAGAAACCAGTTTCTGTGTAGTGTGAGTCTTGTGGGTCGTTAGACGGCCATTTCGAGGGGAATGTTACCCAGTGTTGTTTCACTTCCTTAATCGCCCATTGGTTTATCAGGGCAGAACAACAGAACCCCTAAATTTAAATAAATGAGGGGTTTTCATTTAAAATAGTGCGCGAATAATTTTAGATGTGATACATTTTTAGAGTGTTGGGTCTTCAAGTCACTATATGAATATTATTGTCTGATTCCCGTTGACTGATCAATATTTATTTCACTGTACTGACTGATTCCCGTTTGCGTGACACCGTCGACTGATTGATTGCCTGACTCACTCGTACTTCGCTTATATAGGTCGCGCAGCCCAGCCTAGTACGTTCTCGCGTTCTCTAGAACATTCCGGCAGGTACTCGTTGTTCAGTATCTTCGATACCATTCCACGCTTTACTACTGTGACTTTTCTTTCTCGTGGTTTCTATTGGAGGCAGTGGCGTAACTTCTTGGGGTTTGCTACATTATGAAGTATTAGAAATACCTTGTATTATGTCCGTCTTGTAACTTCTTGTGATTTAACACGACGCGTTTCAGCAACGAGTTGCCATCTTCAGGTGTGGTTCAATTTATTTAAAAATTACACATTGAGTATCCGTAACACGTTATAATATTAAGCACATGCGTATTATGTTGTGGACATAATACGCATGCGCTTAATATTATAACGTGTTATGGATACTCAATGTGTAATTTTTAAATAAATTGAACCACACCTGAAGATGGCAACTCGTTGCTGAAACGCGTCGTGTTAAATCACAAGAAGTTACAAGACGGACATAATACAAGGTATTTCTAATACTTCATAATAATTTTAGATGGTAAGCGACAGAAATAGTAGATTGTATATCTAGTTGTGTAATGACGTATATATTACAGACTAGTAAGTGACATTATATTAAGTCACACGAATCATAATATCATTACGCACGTGATAAATATGGTACTTTTTGCCATACTCCCTATAAAATAGTTGCTTTTCACTTCGTTTTCAATATTTTAAAAAATTGTTGATAGTTGATTTGTGTCGCCAGCTTCCCTTCTATAGTTGACCGAGAGTATAGCTGTCAGTAGATAATAGCGGGCGGATCAGGGCGAATAAACATGCCTAAATCACTATGGAAATGGTTTGCTTTCCCGCACACCGGTCTGTATTCTTTCCTTTACATCAATAGTTACCAAAGGTATTTCGAAGCTGTAAGTTTACACATTGTCAGTAAGTGACTTTTGGTCTATACCTACATAACATAATGAGCAATTTTCCTGAGCGTAGTTCCTTCAATTATCTACGAGAGGCAGGACTTGTGGTAAGTATACAAACATTATTTATTACCCATTAGTGTCGTGTCATTTTAGTGGTATAAAATTAATTATTAAATTATTATTTAATAATTAAATAATTAAGTTACTAAAATGACACGACACTAATGGGTAATAAATAATGTTTGTATACTTACCACAAGTGCTGCCTCTCGTGGATAATCGAAGGAACTACTCTTAGGAAAATGGCTCATTGAATTAACACGAAGGAATTTGGAGAAACCGAAAATCTGGTAAAAGCGTGTTAATACTTTTTTGGACCTTGTGATGATTTACAACTGATTTAATTAAAAAGAAAAAAGACGACTCTTGCCACGATATAATGCTGGCAACTTTTCCCCAGTTGAGTGGACGCAGCAAAGAAATTGTGAAGTTTTATTTTATTCTAGAGATTGAAACGCAGGGAACTTTCTCTCATTCAACAAAATATTACAATTTATTTTATATACAATATCTGCATACAGCGTTGTGTAAAAGTAAAACCGATTCTGTTATATGGTTACACCTACAGTACCTCATAACATAGATTTCAAACTTTGAAGTCACCTAAGCCCTTACCTAATCCCATAAACGTAACCAGAGGGAGCCCACCCTAGAAATAAGGATTAATAAATTTCTAATGCTAATTTAAATAAATAATTAATAATTATATACATATATTCATTTTTCATTTTTTCAATTTATAATTTTTAATAAAAAAAAAACTCGGGTCGCAGTGCCAAACCCTGCCGACAATGTAGTGTATTTGTAATATGGCCTTGTGGCTTTAATACGTTAACTTAGATTTGTTTTTGGACAAAATAAAAAATTTAACCCCTTAATACATCCCTTAAAATAATTTTTTTTTTCTTAATTTCAATATTATTATCAATGCAACCTCTGTACGAAATTAAATACACCCTTCAGTAAGTAAATCACTATCCGCAAACTAGTGTTTTCATAAAATTTGTAAGTCCGGTTCTGTCGGGCCGATTTTATTAAAATTTTAGCAGCACTTTTTAATCTTTACTAAAGAGTTAAATTTCAAATTTGAAACGATTCTGACAATTTTTTCGGTATTTTTGGGCCCAAAAACTTTTTGGAACCCTTAAATACAACCCTGAAAATGGTCAGATCGGGCCCATTTTAAATAGGCGTCGTGCGGTGATGGGTTCCAATGTGTGTACCAAATTTCGTTTAAATCGATTAAGTCTGTCGAGAGTTATCGTGTACACACATATATACATAAACATTTTCAAAAATGGTGGCAAACTGTTCAGAGGGGTATGAAACGTCGAGAAATTTTGGTCCGACCCCTAGGTCCCGCCATCCGACCGACGCCAATAGTGTATGTGCCATAATATGGCAAATACACTAAAAAGGGTGTGGGTCTTGGGACCCCCGACAGATGTGAAACATCAAAGAAAACGTTATTGAACTCGGTGGTGTTCTCTATGTAGTAGTATATATTTTTTCAAAAGCAGCAACTAACTGTTATGCTGGCGTAATCCTATATATACTGCACTGTAACACCGCGTGTGTTACAGTGCACGCCTGAGCCAAGAGAGAGAAAGAGAGTGCCGCAATGGTGGGGAGAAAAGCAGCGAAGGAGCGGACCAAACATTTCGTTGCATATTTCCCCTCACGCGGCTGTTCACAGCCCGACATAAGATGTTTCACATAAAAAAAAAAATTAATAAATGTAATATTTCATAATACTCCAAGCGTGTCACGAACCTGCAACCTTACACCCGGTACACTAATGCGTTTCTCCACGCAGCTATCTGGGCCGTTCTGTGTGAGTGCTTCACATGTCCCGATGAGCGTCTCTCCGCGCGCCCTCTTCCAGGCGCACGTTGTGTAATTGCAAAAGGGTGTCTATCGAATGCAATTAACTAAAGTATATACTGTATTCGTAATATATGCAGCATACACGCGCGATGGTAGTAAAGTTCGAAAGAAAAAAAACGCTGGACGATCGTGCAGCCAGCGCTGGATTATCAAATAGGCAAAGCGGGCACCGGCCTATGGGCCCGTGCCTTTTGAAGCCCCGAAACAGAGAAAGGGACGTTTTACCGCTAGCTAAATCACGACTGAAGTCACTTGTCATTATGGCCATTGAATATGACATCTTGCAAAAGGTAGACTTTCAGGATATCCTAAAAGATTTTCATTAAAAACAAATAGAGGAATGTAAATATTTAAAGTTTTATCAATTTATTAGAATAAATACATTTTTAAAATTTTCGTTTAATAATATTGAATAATTATTTAAATAATAATATATGAGTTAGGTGATTGTTTTTTTTTTAAGTTCACAATTTAAAATTAACAATTTTCACAAGGATCCCCTTAATTTTTGTTACATTGTTTTTAAATGTTTATCGTAATTAGTATAAGATATTGTTCTTTTATAATGGATTTTAGGTTTATACTAATTACCTATTTTAAATTAAGAATTCCTGTTATTCATAAGTTTGATGAACAGTGTATAGTGTATAGTGAGTAGTGCTTGAAAAGGGTCTCTTGTAAATTGTATTTTAAAGACCACCAACAGCTAAGGTTATTTGGGCCTAGCACCAATTCATATTTTCAATTCATTATTTTTTTTTTTTTTTAATAATAAATTGAAAATCCAATTGACACTTTTACCAGCTCTCGGGCTAGAACTCGGGAACTGGGGACTTGTAATAGAGGAACCATAGCAACGCCATGTAGAAAAGGGTCTCTTATAACAGACCAAAACGTAGTATTAAAAATAAAGTTGACAGCTATAGCCAGTTTTGTGTGTTTTATTTATTAAAGTATTCTTTTTCGCTGTTGGTAGAAGCTAATAAGTGAAGTGTCTGAGACTTTCTTTACCTTCTCACAAATCATTTCTTACAAATAAGTTTGCAAGTCTAGACACATTCAATTCTCCCCCAAGGATAACATTTAACTACGACAAAAAATACTCGTATTTTTTTTTCAATTCAACAATAAAAAATAACGACGCCTTTTCTTCGCAAAATATTAACGCACGAACGGTTCGTTTCGTTTTTTTTTTTCGGTTGAATAGCAAAACAAAACAGAAACGAGTCAAGGCGTTCTGATTGTCTTCTGTTTAGTGCTATGGCATTGAACCAATAGCGCACATTTTCTAGGTGATCTCATAAAACACAAAAAAATGCTAATTATTATAATGAATTAGCAATTACGTTACTTTTTATTATACACTATTATCGTAATATCTGTTACATATATCTGCCGATCAGAAAGTCTAATGAAATTAGTCAAATTTTTATACAGGAGATCCAAAAGTTAATTTCAAAGTAGGTTTAATTTAATAACAGTTCTCAATCTTCTATAGTCTATACTGACATAAAGGAAAAATTGGCTGCTATTCCAAATGAAGCATACCTACTTATACAAGGTGGTGACCGTGACTGCTGTACATAGGGATTTAACCCGTAATTTCCTGCTTCCCTAATTATCTTAGGAAAAATATCTTGAAATAAAAGTTTTAGAACTTAAAATTCTGCATCTAAATCATTAAACAAACTTAATGTTGCTTGCTTTGTAACGGCAGAAATTTGATATGAAAATGTCAAAATTACCTCAAAATAGATAGCGATGGAACTTGAACAAAATGATGACATTTTAGCTGTCAGAATAATTTCGATTCATTTTGTTCAAGTTCCATGGCTATCGCTATCTGTTTTTAAGGTAATTTTGACATTTTCATATCAAATTTCTACCGTTACAAAGCATGCAAAATTAATTTTGTTTAATGATTTAGATGCAGAATTTTATGTTCTAAAACCCTTATTTGAAGATATTTTTCCTAAAATAATTAGGGAAGCAGGAAATCGCGAAAGTTTGATTTTACGGGTTAAATTCCTAAGTGCAGCAGTTACGGTATATAAAACAAGATGTTTGTATGTACCACTAAATTCTAAATGTCTGCGAGTTTACATTTAAAATTTATTTTGGTTAATGCATTTCGTAAGTTGCCATTCGCCACGTACGTGCATTAAAAATAACCTTAGAGCAAAATATGACTGGCATAATAATAATTTAGCATAATAATAATCCTCCATTTTTTCCTTAGGCCAAAAACGTTGTCAAACAAAACGTTTTTGTTTGAATCTGTTGGAAACTGTTTTTCAAATGTTTTTAATAGGAATCAATTCACAATGATCAAACAGCGCCTTACAAGAGAATACAACACTTTCAAACATCTATCAACAAAATGCAGTTTGGTTGAAAGATATTTTGTTCTATCAATTTACTTTGACGTCCAACAATTTGTTCAACACAACAAAATGTTTCTGAATGCAACAAAACGTTTTATTTGACAACGTTTTTGCTTAATCTGCAATGGGACGGGTAGAAATTGAATACTTGGAGATTCACGCGTGGAGGGTAAATACGCTATATATTTTTTATAATACGTATTATTATGTTAATAGATATCTTAATGAAAGCATTTATGTAGTACACAGTTATATTATAATGATGAGACCATTAACTGTTTTTTGCGCCGCAAACCGACAGAACCAGTTTCGCTCGCGACCTTGACAAGGGAAACATCTTCACTTGCTCATCTTCAAACCGACGAACTGTTGTCGATGTACGCAAGTCAACTTTAGTACGTGTTAAATAACCAACAAATGTCGTTCTGAATTTGAAAATGTCTTCTGGTAACGTAATCAAGGCAGGATTGAGATATGCGATTTTTTTGAAGTTCTTGATAAGTACAACGGAATATTTTACATCCATTCATTTGTTCCTCTTTTGTTTTGTAACTTTTATTCAAAGACAAGTAGGTATAACAAATTTGTGTCATTTCGTTAATAAATTAGAAGCTAGTGCTTCCGACGACAGGATGCTCTAACAAAATAAAACCATTTTGAACGAAAAGTAGATTTAAACCGCAAACTAAAATTATTTAGTAATACCAGCATCTGAAGTTTCACTGAGAAAGCTTCCATAAATCAAGGTTAAACCTTTATCAATCTTCAGCTCTCATTGTTTGTAATATATGCTATTTGGTATTTAAACTAACAATATTAATTTTATTTTTCAGATGGTCTGGAGGAGAGATCGCGAGTCAAACGTCCTAGGGCTCCTGTAGCTCCCGATGCACTGCTCACAGAACCGGATCAATCATTGCAACCGCACGACCAGAACGAACGCAACGGGCCCCAAAAGGGTAGCGCGCCACCGCCCGGGTTCGTCAATCCGTCTGTGATCGAATATCTGGAGTTGGGCAAATCAATTCCCGGTACGGAACATCGATTCTAACGATCAGATATTATATAATAAGGCTTTTCCATTAGCTTTTTTGGGTGTATAGCAGATATATACTTCTTCCAAAATATGACAAAAAGGATTGCCCCGACGAAAACGCAAAGATACTTACATACCCGAAAAACGTTATTCTCCTTCGGCAGTCGGCTAAAAAAGTAACCAAAACCCTGTATTTGGAAACTATCCAGCTCTACTTAGAATTGCAGTATGATTAAACCGGCTGTCCATTTGTACACCCCTTACCTGTAACAAGTATTACTGCTAAACCATTTGTATTATGAACCTGAAATTGTGGTAGAATTTATTTCATAGCATCAAGAATGATTGCCTATAATAATTACTGTTTAATTGCTTGAAGGATTTATCGATTAAAAACCCCCAACCAATCGAATGTCGCTCCTGAAGGACCCAAAACCAAAACGAATATAAACATGAAACTATCGTAAAATATATCTAATATCAAGGACTTACTGTCTCGAATTACAGTTTCTTAATCACTTAAAAGGGTGGTTTGGTTGACTCCTCTACCACACCCAGATACCTCCGAGCTGTGTGTAACATAATATTTTACTGTCTAACTTATGATAAGATGACGTCACATTAAGACAAGTCGACAGACAGGTGAACTCTTAATTAAGTTTGTAATATCGCTACGGTATCTCTTGTCTTTACACAAGTTATTTTCTTTTCCGTACTTTATAATGTGTGCAAATAATGCGATCACTTCATTGACTGACGCTCTCTTTGATGTGCTGTTAATAAAACAGACGATCGGTAAAATGGCGATTCTTTAATAGTGTTACACATAAAAACAACTGAACTGGACACCGTTAGGTAATGTCTTCGGTATCCCTTAGTGAACAAAAACGTAGCAAAGGCAGTCCCAGTAAATCGGTAAGAGACCCAATATACCGGATGTCCGGTCTCAAAGTCGAACATAGGGAATTAACGTTGTGTGCCATTAATCTTAATAGAAAGCAAATCTCTAGCTCTCCGCAAACTAACACCGCTGTAAAACGTTTTTACCATAAAAACTCTTTCTTCATTGGAGTAATTATTCATTTTTTCTTTAATTATTGTAAAAATGCTTACGAGTACAAAAGTTTTTTGACAATTTTATTACAGCACACTTCTTTCAGTGTTTTGTTTTTCGTCTACTTAATTTGAAATCATTACTGCAGGTAAATTTCAAATTGGTATTTTAAAGTAAAAATTTCATTTGTCAAACTAACGATATGTTAGAAATCAAAAATGTGTTAAAAAAAATTCGACTGATGACCAGTCCTATACTTCCCACCTAGTAAATATTTGCAAAAAATAAACACTCTTTTTTTTATTCTTTGACTAGGCCCAAATAACCTTAGCTATTGGTGGTCTTTAAAACACAATTTAATTTTTATTCTTTGAAAAAAGCATGGCCCTCTTTTTTGTTTGGTGATCTACTGATGGCTAACTTAATATAGCAAAAATCATGGTTACCTTGATTTACGTACAATTTTTATTTTTTTTAGTAAAATATTTTTTTTCTCGAAAACTATACATTTTAGAGAAAAAAAATATTTACATTTTTTTCATATTATAACATCTAGAATTCATTTATATTTTTTTTTACCTCTGTTAATACGTGACATTGAGGACGTTTTTTTGAATATCTCAGGATCCACTGAACCGATTTGACTCAAAATCTAATCAGATCTAAGTTAAAGGCTGATAAACACAATAGAACAATCGGCATGCCCGTATGTTGTTCCGTTCTTAAGATATCGAAGGCGAAAAATTGACCGCATACACACACACACACATACATACACACATACACACACACACACACACACATACAGACATCAGTCAGAAAATGATCTTAAACGATTGCTAGGGTCTCAAAACGTGAAAATCTGTTAAAATCTCGAAATATTGTTTTCGGACTGAATCCATTACTTCCCTACCATAGTAGAGGTGGGAAGTAATAAAGACGATGCAATGTTTTGAATGAATACTTGACTGGTTGACGTTGCGATAATAAAAACTACCAGAAAAAGCATAGAAATCGGGTTGGATTATGCAAATAATATAATAAAGAAAATCAGCTAGGTAAGAACGGAATCTGGATGGAATCAATCAATTTCCACACTCCGTATAAGAACTTAAGAAGACAAAATCCCGTGAACAAAGCTACAGGAAGGTTGTTGAAACAAATCACCCTGCATCAAGACATAAAACTATAATATTAATATGATTTCCCCGTACGAGATATCGTATTGTATAACACCACAGAACACTACCAGTTCCGACAGCCTCCCGCGACATGTCTATATGTTGAACTGCAACAATATGTAAAGTTTAATTGGCTTATGTGCAGTGTAGCCAACTTATAATTGATACGTTGCGGATAGGTAGTTTTGTTGCAAAGCTGGAACACACACACACAAATGAGTATAGTGTTCACCAACCCTTTTATGAAATTCTAGAAAATTGACGGTGTGAAATATGGTTTGCCACAGCTTCAGGTTTACGTCGCTAATGATTCAAGAGCAGAAGTGGTTACACGCAACGTGGTGTATAAATCGACTGTTTTAAGTAAAGTGATCGTTCTTGTGTAAGACCTCGTTTTTTTTTTCGCATAAACGCATACAAGCATACTTACAATAAGTATAAACAATATAAATATATTGATCTAGATGCATATAATAAGATCATATACACACTGCATTGGGTCTTACGGTCAATGCAGTACAATTAGGTAATAGTTTGTCACATACCAGCGGATCTGTCAGAATTCCGTGCGTTTGCCAAGACGTGAGGTTAGCAGTCATACTCCAGCGGACATCAACATGTTCCTGTCATAAAACGCATATGAGTATTCATAAATTCAAACAGCACATCATATCATCATATTCAGTTGGTAATTCAGTCCATAATAACATGGTTCATTAGAACCGTTGTCAACAAACATTCGTGACAAGACCCCTTTAAGCCTTATGCCACCATACACCCATGACAAAGCTCCTTAAAGCCTTATGTCATTGGCATGGTCCCTTTAAACCATATGCCAAACACACATTCATGACAAGGCTGCTCATTTAAGCCTTATGCCAGCATACATTTTTCTCATCCCTAACATAGACAGTCACATAGGCCAATGATCATGTAATAGTACGTACATACAAAATACCTCTACGGTATGTATTACTTAGTGGTTTCCCACATCCTTAAATCTATGAATTCTCAGTAAGTCTCTAGCGACTTACCTATGTATTGTTAATCCTTGAAAATACTGGCACATAATCACCACAATATAATTACACAGATTAAGAACAATTATTATTATTGGAATATAGCACAACATTCTCAATAAAAAGATATTCACAAGACAGACCACCACCTCTCACAACTTTGCACATTCAAATCTGATCAACAACTGTCAAGCATCCACCCCGAAATGCCTTCTTCTCAAGTTATAAACAGCCTCTTCATCTCACTGCATTTTGTTAATATTGCTCAGCTATTGGTTACATTTTAAGAAATCTCTAATTTATTACTTCTGGCGACGCTTCTACGGTTGACCCTTAATGTCTGCTTAATGCTTAATGTCTGTCAACGGTGGCCCTTTTATCTACATCGTACGTTATTCTACATTTTTAGTTCTAGGAATATTTTGTATTTATGGCAAATCTTAATTTCTCAACCATCAAAATAACATCGTCTTACACTTGAAATAAATACAAGAGGGGGTTGGTAGGTATTCTGACTCCTCTGTAAAAATTCCCTGGTGATCCCCCCCTGACTACGGCCTTGCCTCATCGTGCTCAACGTGATCAATCAAATGACCGTTCTGTGATCAATCTTGATACTATGAAGTATAATTACTTGCAAACTTTAATTTGCAGATTATTTAACATTTTCTCTGCTTTATTATGGTGATGTGATCACGACAGTAAACCAAATACAGAGCGTATAGAATGCGTGTATAGTGTATATACGTGTTACTACATACTTCAACAAATAAAAAATTTTAAATACGATTTATTGTAAAAAAATGGCTGATATTTGTTTTATTTGACATTCTAAAATAATTTAATAAGGCAACTTAAAACAGCTTGTCATGACCATTCCACACTTTCAAGTCAAATTTTAATTAATATACTAACAATATACATATTTACACCGGTGCATGGTGTATAATAAACTGTTTACATCTTTGCATCAAACATGTGGAATGATCTGCCTGCACGTGTTAAAAGCTTAAAAAATATGTTTCCTAATTTTATTTAAATCATTAATCGATTGACAGAGCAAGTTTTTAAGTTTATTGCTTATTTTTGATGTGTCAGCATCTTTAAAAGCAATCAAAATGCAATCCTAAGCAATCAACTTTAAGAAATATATTATATTATATTAGTTCTAGAATCTAGATAATCAATTTTCATCATGACATAATACGTAATATTGCGTAAAAGCGCTTTTTTAAATAGCAATGACGTAAATTTTCAATATGTTTGCAGGTCGACCAGGCACCGATTATCCCGTCTTGGGTGACGTGCCTTACACAAATTTCTATTGCGATGAGCAGCCTTATCCCGGCTTTTTCGCTGATCCGGAGACCCGCTGCCAGGCCTGGCATTATTGCGACATCGACGGCAGACAGGTCGGTAAAACAACATGTATTTTATGATGGACTATTTTGCACATATTCCAGAAAATACCAGACTCAACTGTAGAACGTGGCGCAAAATTGCGTCTTACAGAATATAATCTACCTTATTTAATAATCGCACATTGGTTTCGAAATTAAAGTTTGAAATACCGTCAATTATCATCCTTTCTCTCATTTTCTTGTATGATTGTCAAAGATGAGCTCTTTGCAAAAATATATCCTTATTTTCTATGCTTAGTTGTATGCAAGGTCACACAGAAGTTGTTCTTAGAAACAATCTAGATTAATATCAAATATCTCCTACCATTTACGATAAAAATCTCCTGCCATTTACGATAAAAATCTCCTACCATTTACGATAAAAACTGATTTATCTCACTAAAAAAAGTGTGCGCGGTTAGGAGAAAGATCAGTCCTAATCAGCAACAGGTCCATGTCCTTCGGCCTTTCTACAAAAAGAGAACGATGACAATGGCCGTACTAGAAAGGGATAGAAGATGGAAAAATCCCATAGATTGTGACTTAGAGCCGATTTCTATCGTCCGATGTTCCAAAATCAGTAGCTAATATATGTTTTTCGTGTCCCACAGGCAACGTTCCTCTGCCCGAACGGTACCCAGTTCAGCCAAGCGGTATTCGTGTGCGACTGGTGGTTCAACGTTCGCTGCGATTTGACCACGCGACTCTACGCGATAAACGCACGTCTCTACGGAACTCCGAAACTCGATCCGGCCAGACCTCATCGTCTCATTACCAAACAACTCCTCGAGGACATATTCGTCAAGTGATAACAATCACATTCGCCGCCAGTTAATGTCAGACGTCAACGAAATTGTAATTTCGAAATTTGATGTGTCCGAAATGGCAGACTAAAAAAAGTTAACAGTATCGAAATTTCAGTGATAGTAAATTTATTCCGTATTCTTTTTTACAAATTTTAAATTAACCATCCTGTAGATATAGTACCAATTAGTTGTAAGCACTAATATATATTTTTGTAAATATTTAAAAATAAATAAAAATACTATGTACATGAGAAATTGACTTATTTCACCACTAAATGGAGAAACACAGGTACCTGCATGACTTCCACGTGACTGTCATAGTCAAATTCGAAATTGTCAGAAAGCTGCTATACGATACTTGAGCAAAATTGCGTACCTATATTTATTTTCAAAATCACTTATCAGTTATCATATAAACACCAAAATCAATAAGCATGGAATCCTTACTGAGACAAACATTTTAAAAACGTCATTCAAATCGCTTTTTTGCAGAAGTTATTGGACCGAAACAAAATTCCACGTACGAACAGCCGCCAAAACAATTTTTCTTTAAATTTTGAGGGTAGTACAATTAAAATATGACCTTTAAATCCCGGGCACGATTTTTCAACCCTATCAGCATACTTCCATTTCCTAACGGAATATAGAAGTAGAAATACTTTGTATTTTTTTCTGAAATGTTCATATATTAACCAACACAAAATTGCTCGACCTCCTAGTCGTGCAGAGGATTTGAATTGTGTATGCTAAGGGAGGGTGTGGCGCACCGTGCAGAAATGGGTTACATATTAAATTTTGCAATAGCATGAATGATCCGTATGAAGGTTGCATAATCCAATTGGATTAGGTTGCTTTATAAATAGTCAAGAAGGTTATTTGATTTATTTTTTCAAAATTAATTTGAGTCTTGGGTTATACTATCTATTAAAAACTCATTCTCGAAAGGAGAAACTGGCGAAAAAACACTTTCTCGGGTCAGTCGGTCGTCGGACGACTGATGTTAGTTGCACCATATTTTCATTCTGTGATTTAATTTCGTATTTTGTCCTAATTGTTTCGGTGTTTCAGGGAATTAGATGATGACACATAAATCACATTCTAAAGTCATGTACCTGGTAAGCAATAAAAACAAGTTTCTAGGAAAATGTAGAAATACGGATGGGCCTTTCTGACTCAAAAAAAAGAAATATTTTCATTTAGTTACTGTGATTAAAACACATCCTGAATAAACTCCAGGGCGCTCTTTTTTATCATTCAGATGAGATCGGCAGCCTAGTCCTTGGTCAAGGATTGATGATCCTATTAAAGCGTGATACTTCTCGATAAATAACGAATTACTTCAAGTGAAGCGCCATCCGACGCCGAAGCATTTAAAAAGTCAACGATTCAACTTTCTAAAACACGTTTACAGATTGTTGGATCAGTGCTGCCACCGCGAGACTTAGCTCTCTGCTCTTTGGACACAAACCTTATAAAAGTTCCGTGAGATCACCACGAGATTGGGCGTAACATTTATACGATTACGACTTAAAATTTTTACGGTCTCCCGTAGTACAGATTGAGGGAAATGCATATTCTAGGGACATTTATATAAAAATTTTAATATTCACTCTAATAAATTCGCGTAAAAATGATTTTATAGTTAGAATTTACAGTCCTTACTCCTTGGACAAGTATATGAGGCTGTATTGTGAAATACATCTTTCTAAATCTCTTGTTTAATGTATTTTTATTTTCCCATACCCCGGGTAAAGGTAAAGGAAATGAGATCTAGTGGAGGTGCAAAAATTCGATTTTAAGTTTTTGGTTTGTAAATTCCCTGAATCCGAAAAAAATGGTTTCAAAAAATGTATGTGTCTGTGGTTGCACCCAAACTATTGAATCGATTTTGGTCAAGTTTTGTATGCGTGTTCAAGAATCCTCGAAGCGAAATCGCAAAATCGGTGCTAGTTCAAATGTGAGAGGAAAAGGTTCCCTAAAAACCGGGGGAGAAATTGTTCAATAGCAGGATGATCAGGTTAAAAATCAGAAAAGTAGTTTTTTTCTCGAAAATGGCTCTATCGTTTTGGTTTAAATTTAACACATGAATATGTTACATTGGCTTTAGAATTTAATATTTCATTTTGGTTATATATTAAGTTGATTTAATATTATGAAACGTTTCTCCTTTTGCAATGTCAAGTTGTAACTTTTTGTATTAAGAATATCATTTTGTGATTTTAAATTTAACTATTAAATATTACTTTGAAAAGTCAACATCTTTTATTTTTACGCGTGTCGACTAACCTCAAATAAAAAAGTAAAAGAATAGTTCCTTAGTAGGTACGAGTATGAGATGGTATGACTATAAGGTCCTCTTAGAAAATGCATGGAGGGAGCTGTGGGGTGACGATGTATGTACTGTGTAGGCAAGTTGTGTCGCACCGTTTATTTATTAAGCTATAAGTAATACCGTTTAAATACTAACGTTTTTTTTCCATGGAAAATTAAAATTCTGGACCGCATTTTAACTTTTGAAATCTATCACAATTCACATAAACCGCCGATTCGGATATTTAAATTTACATTATTGCAATATTCTCAAAGTAGTACAGACTAATCGGATGCCTTTTAATTTCAATTGTTCTCTCTTCAAAAGATTCACATTGTAATAAATTATTAAAACAAAAGTGTAACGATAATGAGCTTGTGTTTTGTTTCGCGTTAGCGCACTCTTCTTTACCGATCGTGTGAAATCGAATAAAGACAGGTGAACGATGGCTTAATGACAAAAGAAAGTAATGAGAAAATCGGCAGGCATTTTAAAATCAATTAATAAACAATAATAAATCATTACAATATCTACGGGGAATACAAATTCTACAGAGTGCACACAAAACAATTATCGGATAAATGAATAAATTAATTGCACAAACAGGTCCGGACTTAGAGAGACCCAGGGCCCCTAGGCACTTGACAGTTAAAGGCCCTCAAGCTTCAAAAAAAAAAAAATCAGAAAAAAATGGAATTTGATTGGTTGAAAATTTAGCAAAAAAAATACACTATTACAGTAGAGTCCGTCTATTACGACTTCGTTTATAACTGCTAACCGTTTTTAGCGACGTAAATGTAAATTTCATAAAGACGTACTATGAAAGCGTATCCGTATAGTACGACTCCAGTTTAAGCGACCAACTGCTTTAAGCGACCTAATTTTACAATAATCGTCCGGTTAAAACGAAATTACAATACATATTGTTCCTCTGATCTGTAATACATACATATGTGCAATGTTTAATTTTCATTAAAGTTACATACTACATACATACATAATATGTACAGTCGCGGACTTAAAAAAGTTTACACCTGTATCATCTAGTTACCGGTTTTTTTAATTTTTGCATATTGTAATTTGACTTTTGATAGTAATGTATCAATTACTAAGGTTAGATCCTAAAAATTCAATAAGAAATTGTTATAAAAACACCTCAGTTGTTTATTATACAATCCAAATTACTCAATATTATTCAATTAAAACATAAGAAGATTTGATAATATTTGCTACTAGCAAATTCCTTCCTCCAATCTTGCAATAATTCTCCATTTTTGGTCATCGTTTTAATAATTTCTAGGCATTTAAACGACAATTATTTCTTTTTATTTTTGACATTTACATTTACCTATGGAAAACTAAATTTGTTGCTAAGCTACTGACTTTTTGTGAACAACTGAAAAGTGTAAACTTTATTAAGTCCGCGACTGTACATATGTATTTGTAAGTGTTAATATATTTTGTTTTATTTTCATAGAAATTAATCTATTGTACACTTATATATATTATATAAAAACAAGCTTAAATCATGCGGTCGCTTTGTGCGTCGTCCGGTTAATACGACATAAATGTCGCCGGTCCCTTGAAAGTCGTTCCATCCGAATTCTACTGTATTTATATTTTGACATTACAATATAAAGTAAGTAGATGGAGCGATAAAGTCTCCAGTTGGGCTATCTTAGAAAATGTTCGGGTTTTTTCTCTCTATAATTTCCATCTCCAACCTGGTCGCCCTCGGCGACGGGGCCCCTAGGCCGGTGCCTTGTTGGCCTACGCAGAAATCCGGGCCTGTGCACAAAACACTACAGACTTGACGATCAATAAATTGTGATTGACCGTTGATAATCAAACGCAATTTATTCCGACATCACTTCAGAGTTATAAATAGTATATTGTGCGACTAGTGGGAGAAAGAGAAGATTCCTCGAGCGTGGAGTTTGCCGCACGAGAGTAGCGAGTGCGCGGTAACACGCGAGTGGACTCTTCTCTTTTGACCATTAGTCGGACATAATATTTTGTTCAACTACCACAAAACAGTGTAAAACAGTAATTTTTGGGTCGTAATATCTCCAACACTTGCGTAAGTTTCCCGAAATGAGCTAGTGGGAGAAATGGCATTTCGCCCACTCTGTACGTCACCAGTCAGGGAATTCATTATTTCGCCCACCCTCAGTAGCGCCACGAAATTACATATTTCTTGCGGGTGTTCAACAATAGTATATTGTGCGACTAGTGGGAGAAAGAGGAGATTACATTCGTGTGTTTTACCAAAATTCACACTCGAAAAGTCTCCTATTTCGACCAATAGTCACACACAATATTTTGTTCAACTACCGCAAGAAATATGTCATTTCGTGGCTCTGCTGAGCGTGGGCGAAATAATGGGTGATCTGATTGATTGCGTAAACGTTCCCCGTAATGAGCGTGGGCGAACTGCTATTTTGCTCACTGGGCGAAATGGGATTTCGCCCACTCTGCACGTCAACAATCAGGGAACTCATTATTTCGCCCACGCTCACCAGGGCCACGAAATGATTTATTTCTTGCGGGTGTTCAACAAAAATAACTATTGTTTTTTTACAGGACGCACGCTTGAATGAAATATTTTACTAAAATGAAAATTGTCTTTTTTTCAAATTCATTGTGTAAAGAAACTGATGAATTGCTAAAATACAGATTTTCTTCATTGTTTTATTTCATTTTCGAAATGGTTCGTCATGCTTAAAGCACTTTATAATACCATAGACGCTAATGACCTCAACTATCGGGCGTCTATAACCTAAATTCTAAACTAACATATATTTTTATAATAACCAATGAATAAAATAATTGTATACAATAAAAAACATTAATGCATTATTGACAAAAAATAATACTTTGTAATTACGGCTTACCCAAATTTGTACTTGTTTTCATACCGCGAAAAGTTATAGCCACTTACCTGGAAAAAAACAAATCAACATTAGTAAAATAAGAAAGTATTATAAATGTATATTTTTGAACATTCGATTATAATTAATGTATAAATCGTGCATACAATCACGGAACTAGATTTACTGTTTTGATTAACAATATTTAATTAAGATTAGGAACTTATTTTTTCAATGTTCAGCTACTAAGCAATCCAAAAATGGCATTCAACCATTTTGCGACACCACAAAAAAGTAGATAAATGGTTAATTTTAAATTCTTACTGCGGTCCATGCGAGCATATCCCTATATTATTAAACGAGCAAATCTTGTGTATTTGTACCTATATAAATATTTTCTCGAAAACGGTTCTAACGATTTTGATCAAATTTACCGAAAAGGGGTTTCGGGGGGCAAAAAATCGATCTAACTAGGTCTCATCCCTGGAAAAATTCGTTTTCTTATCGATTTTATCATTTTAAAAACAGTTTTTTTAACGTTATAAAACAGTGTCGTATGGTGAGTAGGCTTTGAAAAAAACAAACTATTTTCATTATTTCTGTCAAATTACTCTGACAGTCAATCTTTAACTTATTAAAATAATCAGTAATTATTTGAAAAGTAAAAAAAATAACAACAATAAAATCTAAACATAATTATACTTACATAATTATGTTTCGATTTTATTGTTGTTATTTTTTTAACTAATATTTAAATAAATAGGTATATTATTTTATAATACCTATATAAAATATGTAGGTACCTACATACGTTATGTAGTATGACGTATACTGACATATAATAATATTATCTACTTATAGGTATTTAATATTTTGTCTTAAAAACGACAAACGATTTTGATGAAATGGGAAACTTTAAGTACTATTTTTTTTAACTCATCCGAGCAAAGCTCGGTCATCCAGATATTTGTTAATAATATTGTTAACCCACTGACAAACTCTTTGTTAAATTTTATAAAAATTCTCAGAGTTCTTAATAAATCGACGGAAAATCTTTATGCAAATTAGAACAAATTTCCGAGAAAAAAATCCATTCCCATCGAAAGACTGAGAAATCTTAAGGAGAAAAAGTGCAAACATGATAATACTTCACAGATAACTAATGCATTAACTTAAACTGATCAAGTAGTCAGTGCATCTCACAAACAGATGAAGATCGCATCCATTTACAATAAAGAATCGAGTGAAATCAGCGAGAGAAAAGTTCAAGATCAGAATAACAAAACAACATCTATATAAGAGAGATAATCGCGCTTCATTGTTGCGATGCTCAATTATTACCACAAAAACAAAACACGCTGCATACAATGGCGTCGCGTGCGACCCGTCGGGTCATCCCTGACAAGCTGTTGATTTGTTGTCGCTATTCGAACCAAAGTCGACACTGCTGCATGCCTAATTAATTATCAATGTGAAGTGGTACGAAAAAATTTACATACAACCGCGCTTTATAGATATGCTCGCCTGTTCAATTGTTGCCGAGGTTGGCCATTTTGTAGTCACACGAGATATGTGTTTTAAATTAACATGAAGCCTTCCTGAGTATTGGAATTAATTTTGCATGCTTTGTAACGGCAGAAATTTGATATGAAAATGTCAAAATTACCTCAAAAACAGATAGCGACAGCCATGGAACTTGAACAAAATGATTAGAAATTATTCTGACAGCTAAAACGTCATCATTTTGTTCAAGTTCCTTGGCTATCGCTATCTGTTTTTGAGGTAATTTTGACATTTTCATATCAAATTTCTGCCGTTACAAAGCATGCAAAATTAATTTTGTTTAATAATTTAGATGCAGAATTTTATGTTCTAAAACTTTTATTCGAAGATATTTTTCCTAAAATAATTAGGGAAGCAGGAAATCGCAAAAGTTTAATTTTCCGAGTTAAATCCCTATTACCCGCAAAACGATTCAGCACCCTGTACAGATCGGTCCAAAATTTTATGAACTCCGTACGGAAAAAATGACTAGTCAGTAATATGGTGTTCCAGCGGGTCTATAAATAAATGTTATCTTTGTTTTCACCACATCAATGTCAGAATTCGGCTGGAAGGTCGTGTGGTAGGTAAATTAATAGGGGAATAATTCCCGAAAATTTAGGAAACATATCCCAACTGTATTCGACGCTGTTATCGAAATTACACAAGACATTTTAATTTGAATATCCAATACGTGTTCAAAATTACGTAATTGCCCGTCAAATTAAAAATATGTGTTTTCAAGGACAAAGAGCCTTGCGGAACTCTAGTTTGATAAGCGCTTAAATATTTTACAACACCCATCTATTAATGACTTTCTAAACTATATCTTGATTAAATTAATATAACCTTGTCTGAGATTTATGAGAAACAGAACAAAATATCGTGATCCGTTCGCATCCTGTTGCGCAAACGCAATCATTGTATTATCCAGGGGCGTATTTACAGGGGTGCTTAGAGAGCTATAGCCCAGGACGAAAAGTTCGTAGGGTCGGCAAAAAAAGAAGAAAGTAGTGTTTTGTTTACGATATTTGTGATAGGGAATGGAATGAGGTTTGGGAGAGGAAATGAGGGAAAATTGGGGAGGATAAGATAGGATGGGTGAGAAAAATTTAACGAAGGTAACGGCAAATACTGGTTTAGCCCAAGGGCGGCAGAAATCTAAATCAGCTGTTGGTAATATCATATCCATTCATTTTTTTCATACTTTATCCTCTGCTAAAGGACAACTGTAAAAAAGGAGGCAGCGATGAATTCTCGTACTTACATGTTAGACAGAGCATCGTTTATTTTTTATTTATTGTAGATTAAAGACGCGTCGACATCTAAGGTCATTAGCGTCTTTCAACTACGCTAAATAACAACTAACTTAAAACCAAATAACTTCACAAAACATCCATGAGCGCAAGTGGGATTCGAACCCATGGCAGTCCAGTCTAGAGGTTGCGGCACCAGGCATGCTAACCACTATGCTATACTGCCCTCCAGAGCATCGTGAGAAAACTCATAGGCGGGTTACGAAAACCGCCGAGAGAGGAAATGACCTATCACAATGGCGATGTTTGTCAGTGCGAAACAAACGACAGTATATAGAGACGCGTGCCGCAATTGTTTCACCACATCACAATATTATTTGCATCTACGAAACACCTGACTATTAAAAAAACAAATGAAAAACGCCTCACGATTTGCATGTGTTACAATGATTTATTATTATGTAGCTAGAATAACGTGGAATGTACTATTTACTTACTATCTGGTAGATACTTCTTTTCATGTAAATGACTTACAATATCAATTATCAATAAACTTTTAGTAGTACTTACTAGTTACTAATTTGATTTCGTTGTTGAAGACGCCTCCGTAACAAAAAGATAATCAAAATTCAAAGCGCTATTGAAATGGTTTCGTGGAATCGGTAATGGAGCCGATGATAACAACGATTTATAGAGCTCTATAATATTCCATAGTAATTTAATCTACATACATATTACATTATCATAACAAAAATGTCTTTCACAACCCGTTACAAGGTTAGAACTGTCTCCATTAGCAACGTCACGTTTGGTTAATTGTTGTAAAGCAGTAACTGGATTGCAACAATAAAACATTCACATTACAACAATTAAGATGTAAAGTCTCTGACACAACGTTGCCTGTTCCTATCTAGAGCTAACTGTGGAATCAAGAATAAATTTCAACGTTTGCAGGAAAAATAAAATATGTATTAAAAAATGTATTCAAATTCAAAATACAAAGAATTATAATAATATAAATTAACGATATATTCATAAAGTAGGTACCTACATGTAATTTCAAAACAAAGCGATAAACATTGAAATTTAAATAATATTTAAAAATATAGATCATTTTATGTACCCCCTCGGCTCTCCCTATAGTTGTCGCATCCTCTTTTAGGACGCACCTTAAGGCTACAACCATCCCAAGTCACCGATACACTAGCGCCGAACCACATGGCATTTTCAATACATGTATAAGGTAAATAACCTTGTTAAAATCAAAAGAGGTTCCTGCTTCAGTCACCTATACGCTGATCTAGAATTATTTGTCAATAATTTTGATTCGCAATCACTAATTCTGCCGGAGCCTGTGCGTTGTATGAGAGGCATTATTATAGCAGGTACCCACAATATAATTAAACAATCAAAACACACGTCTAAAATTATGTAAAAATACAGAATTACCATTGCAACACATCGAGTAGATAGGAAATTGGCGAAGGGACCGACCTTGCGGCGGGTGTCGTGCCGGGGTCACGGCCCCACGCCAGGAACTCCGACGGTCCGAGTAACTCTTTCTCTGTTCCTTGCAAGTCATAATTTCAAAACTGAAATACGTTTTCAAATGTCTACATAAATTTCAAACATTTCATCGCATAACCTCTAAATAGCATTGCTTACCGGATGCTGTTTTCATTTGTGTAACAAATGCAGGTAACTTCGTTAAAACAAACGATACACTACGCGATGTGCATATTATGTTAATTAATATGGCTGTAAGAGAGTTGTCAACTTGGAGTTAATTAGTACTGCGAACAGTATGCCAGCATTTAATAAATATACAGTGTGTTCATTTCTGATAACAAAAAAGCATCAGTGAAGTCCGGCTGATTGAATGGTAAGAACCGAGCGTACTGGTAGAATTCGGAAGATTAGAGACGCTAATGACCTCTATAATTCACAATTCATTCATTCGGAAGATTAGATTAGATTTTACATGGGGCGATGGGCAAAATGTTTATCTCACAATAACTGCGACCTAAAAGATCTTTTGTGACGTATCCCCTAGTATTTATTCCGAGTCGGGTAGGAGGCTTTGGATAATCCTTACTACTTTGCTAGGGGCTGTCCTCCACACTTCATCAAGTTCTAGAAAAGGTGTGTTCAGGTGTCGCAGTCTTTTGAAGAAAACTGCTTCACATGCACAAAAGATGTGTTCAGCAGTTTCTTTTCCTTCTTTGCAGAAACGACATTTATCATCCTGAGTCTTACCTATCTTTGAGAGGTGGTACCTCAGAAGGCAGTGGCCAGTGAAGAGTTCTGTCAGTATTCTCAGCTCTGCTTTGTTGAGAATAAGGAGTTCTTTAGTCTTTTTAGTTGAAAATGAGATGAATCTCTTTGATTTTCGGAGTCCTACCCAGCGATGTAGCTTAGTGGTACAGCACTAGACTCGCATTGGGAAGGTACTGGGTTCGAATCCCGGCGGGGGCAGATGTGGCTGGGACTTTTTCCTACTGCCTCACGCCGAGAAACGGTAATTCCTGTACTGGCCATCTTGTTTGAGGTTTTCCATGGTTTTCCTCAATAATTCCAGATGAATATCGAAATGGTTCCTTATTCAAGGCCATGGCCGATTATCTGTCAAATCCCTATGCTCCCAAAGTTTCCTACCTTATCCTAATGTCCTATAATTCCTCCATTCGCACATTGCTATTAATTAAGTTGAAGTATAAAAATGTATAAAACGGGAAGTGGTAAAAATGGAAAATAGTAATGGTGCGAATGGCGTCTGTTATGACATAATGTCGAGAAACGGACGTTAAACGCATTATTATTATTATTATTTCCGGAGTCCTGAATTAGAATTTCTGCGAGAGTTTTTATTTTCATCCTCCCATTTGCGAACCTCCATTTTAACATGGCTTTTACAATAACCACAGAAAGGTTTCGTTCCTATGAAGTGATGTTACATACACATACATTTAAGTAAGCACAATTTTCGTTTATCCTCCAAAAATCTTGAAAGAAATTTTTCTTTATCTTGGATTTTTGCTCATGGAGGGGGGAACGTGCCCTCCCCTGACCCCACCCCCCGGCCAAGCTTTTGCTGGCAAGTATAACGAACAGTTTATGTTGTACGCTAGAATCTAAATATTATGATCAGAAGGGCTCAAAGATTACACATCCTAATTACCTGTAAAAACATCCTGTATACAATATACTTATTATTCTTCAAATATTATGTCTTCACTCATTGTAACGTTCCTATTTAGGTATTATTTATTATTTACGTGATGTCAGTTATGAAAATCAACTGCGACAAATCTAATTTTCCACTTTCTTCACCAGAATGTCGTTATTACTTATTCTGTATTAATTGTTGTTCGCTATTATGACATAGATGTTTTTTTTGTCAAGGACAAGCGATTGTTGTTATGGACAACGGACACGAAATAATTGACGGGTTTCATTTGTTATAACTACGTTTCGAAACGCTTCAGTGTCTACTGAGGAGCAACGATAACGGAAGGCGACGAAACCAATTATTAAAAATATATTTTACTATTAATCCATCACAAATATTACTGTACCTAAAATGGAGCAATGAAACCAACTCTCTTCAAAAAGTCCTTGTTACAGAGTAGAGACGGGCGCGGCGGTTCGGCTCCAAAAAAGAAATCGGTTTCATCGGATCCATTCAAGCTGTGCACCGGTTTCATCGGATCCATTCAAGCTTTGCACCAGTTCCGCCGGACCAATCTCGTCGAACCCATTACTGACATGCGCATTGTGCATAGTGCAACAAAGTATACCGGACCTAGAATAGAGCCTAGTGGCAATTCGACTGTTATCTCTTAAGAATACTCACAAACTATCTTACTTTCTCTGCTGATACGCAATTATAAAAGGACGAGTAAATGTTGTAAGCCACGTTAAGGCACCGATGATTTTTTTAACTGTCGCTAATGCGCAATACAAAGATTACCGTGCCTAGAATAAAATCTTGGAACAATTTCACTGGTCCCTTTTAACACGCCGACGCATAATGGCAACTCTACTTGTCACAGAACATAGTATGCCGGAACCATCGACGTAGAAAACAGGACTGCTACTGCGCATCCAAAAGCGTAGGAGAGAGGGCGATAAAGTTAGAGCATATGTATGTCCCTTTCTGACGTTTTCTTATTGGCTCTTTACCATCAGCAGATCTACGTATTGAGACGGAATATGCCCTCTCATTCTTAACCATTTGGCTCGCGCAGACCAGGTATCCATGTCGACGGCCGGAACATTCATTTAAAAAATGGACATTAACGGGTTAAATATGATTCCCATCAAACAATAATTTCTATATGCATAAAATTAATGATACATTAGCGGAAGGTAATTTACCATAACAATGTGAACTAACAAATGACTGCTGGGCATGCTGTGTTCGGATAAGTGGGGATGGGGGCACATACCACTTTCTTGCGCAACGGAACGGGACCGCTTTGTTCCGATAATCGAATTTAATTATTGCCGATTCTGAAACTATGTTTCGACACACAAAAAAACATAATGGAAAAAGGAAAAGCATAAAAATGAAAGGAAATTTAATTTTAAAAGCAATTTGACTTCAAATTATCTTTCGCGAGTTCACGGCCAGAGCTATTCCGAATATGGTTTTGACATGAATGGCTAAATTTTCATTATTGACGTTCAGTTATTATTAAAATTTTAATGAAAAAAGAAACATCATTTAAATGTTAGTTTCTTGATTAGTTTTACTGTAATTTGCGGTCGAAGTCATAATTAATAAGACGAAATGAAGAATCTGTGTGTGGCATCTAATAATTCCCATTTCTGATGATGATACTCTACAAAAAATCAGGCAATAAAGGAGAGGGGATGACCCGACACATTTATTTAACACGGTCTTCAACCTTGGTGCGAGGTACCTCAATGTCCAGTGCAAAGTAGAAAAATTTTGTGTTTCATAAAAATATGAATTCATTTGAATTTAAATTTGAAAATATATAAACATAACTAGCTGCCCGGTCCTCTTTCGTCCGGTTTCAAATTGTTATATTCGCTTCCTGCTCATCCCTTTTTTCGTAGCGCAATAATATATAGTCTATGTGACTCGTTTAAGCATTCAAAGGATTGTTTTACCGGTTAAGGGTTGAAAAAAAGATTGATCTAAATTGGCGACCTTTCAGATTTGGCCACCCCTTACAGACTGCAGGCAAGCGTACGCATTCCGATATTTTGGTTAATTTGACATGTAAGATGATGTAGGTAACAATTCTATAGAAACTCGTGGCTAAGATGACATAGGGAAAAAAATGCTTGGATAAAGTTGATACTCGGTATTTAAGCTTAAAAAAATCATAAAGTAACTGAAATATTAACTGGGAACATTTTATATTATGACTAGCGGCCCCGTCCGGCTTCGCCCGGGTGTTAAGAAAGCCCGGGTGCAATACACTACTCACTCGCTTCGCTCGTTCGCTATATATGTAAACCTTCCATGAAAAATTATCTAACTGATAGTGAAAACCGCATCAAAATCCGTTGCGTGATTTAGGAGGAGTTAGCGGTTAAACAGACAGACAGACGCGGAAAGCGACTTCATTTTATACTATGTAAAAAGATGCTGCGAAAATAAATTCGTTCTGGAGTAGTGATAAATTCTGAGAAAATAATTCGTCCCGACTCCCGATGTAGTGATGCACTCTGAGAAATTAATGCAAAATAAACATCTCACAAGATAAGTGCCTACTATTAAATAAATTATAATTTAAAAAAACTAAAAAACACGCTTTAATGAACTAAAAAGTAAAAAATAATTAATTTTATTGTAAAAAAGCGTGGGGTAGTATGAAAATATGATACAAAGCACCCCACGCTTTTTTACAATAAAATTAATTATTTTTTACTTTTTAGTTCATTAAAGCGTGTTTTTTAGTTTTTTTAAATTATAATTTATTTTTGCTTTTTAGTCCTGGAGATCCTGGTCAGGATAACGGGACAAACTTATGGAATTATTGTATTGTCATCGGTCCTTGATAAGTGTGCAAAGTTTCAGTTCAATCTGAAGTTTTTTGCTTGTTTTTTTTTTAGTCCTGGAGATCCTGGTCAGGATAATGGGACAAACTTATTGAATTATTGTATTGTCGTCGGTCCTTGATAAGTCGACCAAGTTTAAAGTAAATCTGACCGTTCAAAGTTGGTCAAAATCAAGTTCAAAGAAGTCGGTTACAAACTAACAAACAAACAAGCAAGCCCGCAAACATACAGGTGAAGCTAATATAAGCGTGTTAAAAAGGTAAATGTGAATCAAAGGCCCGTCAAAATTTCGTTGTCACAAATTGTAAATGTAGTCAATGCGCCGAATGGAGGACTGAAGGCTGTATGGACACAGAGACATAGCCGCTAATCCATTCGTGCGTCTAACAACGATTAATTCGGGCAAAATAACCAAATGGAATGAACATTATTATTATTGAATGCATTTACTAAATTAAATGCACATTATAAGCAATATTCGAATTGCAACCTTCGAGCGATCCACACTGAATTATAATATTACTAACCTTTACCTGCGGCATCACCCGCATTAATGTCAGTTTTGACATGAAACATTATCTTAACCAGATTCTCACCGGACAAAAAATACTACACATTTTATAGACGGAGAGCTGGCGACGTTTTTTCTCAAGTGTCTAGTAAGACAAAATAATATTAAAAATACCTGTATAGTAGGCCGTGTATTGATGAGTTATGACGGAGTTAGGAGAGCGGATAGCTATTGGAACATCTCGATGGTGGACAGTACGTCTATCGTGATTATGCTCATTTTACATAGCTTGGCGGAGGAGTCTCCACATAATTTTCTTCGTTTTTAGTGCATTTTATTAAAAGTTTGTTCGAAAAAAAAGTCAAGAGGTGTCATGGGACAATCGACAGAAGCTATGCTTTTTACGTTAACACATGCGATGTGCTACGCAAGTCCAGTACAAAATATAAATACAATTTTATTGAAATAAGAATTAACATACTTATATTATTTAAAATTACTTGTATAGATACACACAGTACTAATGTGTACAACACGTTATCTTTGTGTTACTTTCACAGCTGGCCAAGCGCAATACGTATAAAGTATATCTATAGCTATATGAGTGTAGCTATAGATATACTTTTAACATGAGCATGTCGGTGACGTGACGGTAACGTGACGCGAATCCATAAGTTTTTCTCCTCCCAGAAATCGTCTAACGCGTCTATAGAAGCATAGCTTCAAAAACCATTAGTATTGATGACACGAAAACGGGACTTTCCTGTACGTCCATTCATCGATTGGGCTGTACATAATATCCAATATTATATTGTTTTTTTTTCCTTCTATTTTTGAAAAATCATCTCAGTGCGTAATCGCGTTGCATTTGGAACCGGCGCGATCGTCCGATCGTAAATAATGAAATTTAATACAACGAAATAATCACTGTACATCTGTCCGCTGCGTTTGTGCAGAGAATTGAACCCAGAGCACTTTGGTTGCATTAATATTTATACAGCCGTACATAATACGGCTGCCAGTGTCACAAATATTATAATAAACAATAACGTACCGGGTGGACAAGCAACCCTTACCTGTTCAGTAATTAACTGGACTATAATATTAATAGCACAAACAAAATGATTGCAATAGAATATTTTACCGTTCTTCGGAAAGTGTCTTAATTTGTTATAAGAAGTTTTCACTGCATCAATTGGTGCTAGACCCAAAGAACCCTATCCTAAAAAAATGCTCAGAGTTGAGAATAAAATTCTCAATTAATTCTTACGTGAAACGTTTTAACCTAGTTTTTTTTTCGTTCAGTTACGCATGTCGAACGTCCAGTCACGTCCATCTATATTGTACGACTGCAGACCAGTGTGATGGTAGTCGACCAGACCAGTAGTTATCGAAAAGCAGCAACGCTTCTATCCATAACTATAGTGTAAGTCTACACAACTAACATCGTACGAATATTCAGTCAAGCAGCACATCAAATGACCATTGACCACCAACGATAGAATCTAGATTCCTACGTTCGTCTCCATATTGATCAGGGTTCAAATTACATTACCAAAACCATATTATATATACTTTAGGCGATTTTTTTACTCATTTAATAAATAAATAAAGTTTCACTTGAACTGTTTTTTTTTAATTTTCCATCAGTAAATCAACCGCAGTTTCAAGTTAATATTCCACAGAATTTAGGAGCAATTCTGATCACAAAATCGCCAATCCCTAAGCCAGAGGTTCCCAAACTTTTTTGATCATGACCCTAATTTAAAATTGCAAAAGTCTTCGCGACCCTTAAACATTTTTTCCCCACAATGTACAAAATAGTCTATAAAAAAGATTTTTCAGTTTTTGGGAGTGGGAGCGAATGAACAGGGTAGGAGGCGCCAGGAGGCGGGTGGGAAGACTCACTCTCTCCTTATTATCCCAGAGACCCCCTCCCTCCACTTCATTCCGTTTTTATTTGATTTCGTGTTCTCATTTAGTTATTTTTTTCTATTATTCGAATTTAATGGTATAATCACGAGAGTTATAAATTCTATAATCACGGAAACAGGCCGCGACCCTAAAAAATCAGCCGGGACCCCACTTGGGGTCGCGACTTTGGGAACCTCTGCCCTAAGCCATCAAGCTTGGTAATCGCTAAGCAAAACTTGGCAAGCAATATTGATATTATGAAATTGTATTCTGGTATTCGCTGTGAGCAGATGCATGGTCCTGTCATCTGGTGACTGATAGCGTAAATTGGCGGTGTTAAAATTACAATTTAATCATTCAATGATTCTGTTGAATTCAAAAATAACGTGAAAAGCGTGTTTTGTGAAATTCTGTGAACAAATCATACCTTCTTTTTCATGATTCGCAAAGCAATTTCGGTAAGTATCAGTAAGTATCTACATTTTATCCAATCTACGCGCAAGACCGAAATCTCAGCTGTCAAATTAGAGCATTAATGTCAAATATGTAGTTAAATTACATCCAAAAAATTATTTAATTTAAAAAAATAATAATAAGTTATGTTATAATAAATTGAAAAGCAAATGAATTTGACTATTATATTTTTTCTGCATAAAAATTCAAACTTTATTTTGATAAGAAGTGTCACTTTCACGGCCCATTTTATATTTTTTTAATATTTACTATGACGTATTTATGCTTAGCAGTTACCATAGAGAAGAGAGATATGTGCCCACCGAATGTTTCTCTATTTATCCGTTGTTGTGTGCTAACAGTCACTCTGAAAACCCCTCCATGCATCTGCTCACAGCGAATTCAGATAATAAATTGTGGGAATGTTTATGTGACAATAATAACTAATAATTTACTACGTATTCAGCTTTGTTTCACATCGTACAAAATTATTAAACAGAGCGTTGAAAACAAATGAAGCACATATTATAACATTCATTTGTTGGCTATATTTTAGCGAATTTTTTTCGATTTTTATTAAAAACAAATACAGCCAATTGCACATAATCGCTCAACTGAAAAAATGCATTGCATTCGTTTAAAAACACATGAATATTTACATATTTAGCTAAAAATGCACGCGAAACCGATCTGATAATATATAAATGTTACGTAATTATAAATACAGGCCGGATACCGGTGTTCCTATAAACGCCTTTTTAATTATGGCAAAAAACGTATGTATTTTGTTGTATATAGTAAATACTACTAGCTTTTGCCCGCGACTTCGTCTGCGTGGCTGTAGAGATTTATCTTAAATACAGTAGGTATTTATTAAATAAATACATATTAGTAAAAAAAAACTTTTTAGAGACAAACTTTTATTTAAATGCACTAAAAAGGAAAAAATAATTTAGGTTCATAATTACAAAAGCGTGGGTCGTGAACTCTACGATAGTTTATTAGACACGACCCACGCTTTTATAATTATGAACCTAAATTATTAAAAATTATTTTTTCCTTTTTAGTGCATTTAAATAAAAGCTTGTCTCTAAAAAGTTTTTTTTACTAATATTTATTTTGTTCACTTTAGTAAAATTTTACCCCCCTTTGACACCCGTAGGGGTTGAATTTCGAAAAATCCTTTCTTAGTGGATGATTACGTCAGAAAAGGAACCAACTGTCCAAATTTCAAGTTTCCAGCTTCAGCGATCTGACCTGGGCGTTGATTAGTCAAAAAAACCCTACATCTCCGTTTGAACCCCTTAGGGGTTGAATTTAATTCTAAAAACGATTTATTCATGTATTGTCATCGGGAATACATATATGTGTACAAAATTTCAAATAGATCGGATACGTGGAAGTCGTTCAAAATTGACTAGCAAGATTTGACCTAAACAAACCCACAAACTAACATACATTGCAAGTTAAATAAAAGCTTGTAAAAAATTAATCGCAAGCAAAAAATGGAATTAATTCACCGATTTCATATTTCACTATTTGTAAGTTCCCATAAATGATATTAAGCTTGAATTTCAATTCATTATTAAAAAAATAATAAACTGAAAATATCAATTCGTGTTAGGCCTAAATAACCCTGATTTGGTGGCCTTAAAAAAAAGGGTCAAACCCGTATATTGATAATAAATATTATAAATTAGCAAATAGGTACCTACACTACTTTATCGGCAAAGCAATCTCTTTGGTATATTATGACTATTTATGCTGCGAGAATAATTATAAACTTATCTAACGAATACCAGAAATCAGATATTATAGAATCCGAAGGCAATGATATATTATCTTTCTCTATGTGAATGATTGGTTGTTTCTTTTGATTGACGCGTTCAGAAAGGCAGGTCGCGATCTTAATTTTTTGCAATTAGATTTCCGGAAGCGAAGATTCTTCTCCAATAGTTGAGACCAATTTAAATTACACGCAAAGTTCACGGAAAACGCAACACAAATTAAAAGTTCTCGCGTTATTCCTACACTCAACAGGTGTGTGATTTTAATGATTACGAAATATAATATAGGTATAGGTACGCCATTTATAAATGTACGAAAATACATCTAGACCAGCATTTCCCAAACTATGGGTCGCGACCCACTGGTGGGTCGCGAGCGAATATTGGGTGGGCCCTGAAAAATAGGACGATACATCGACCAACTGACAACTACATCCTTCTCATTGAAATATCACTCCTTGTATTTAATTAAGTATTAAAATTTTCGATTCTAATTGAATGTTTTTACTTCCCACCTCTACTATGGTAGGGAAGTAATGGATTTAGTCCGAAAAAAATATTTCGAGATTTTAACAGATTTCACGTTTTGAGACCCTAGCAATCGTTTAAGATCATTTTCTGACTGATGTCTGTATGTGTGTGTGTGTATGTGGTCAATTTTTCGCCTTCGACATCGTAAAAACGGAACAACATACGGGCATGCCGATTGTTCTATTGTGTTTATCAGCCTTTAACTTAGATCTGATTAGATTTTGAGTCAAATCGGTTCAGTGGATCCTGAGATATTCAAAAAAACGTTCTCAATGTCACGTATTAATATAGGTAAAAAAAATATAAATGAATTCTAGATGTTATAATATGAAAAAAATGTAAATATTTTTTTTCTCTAAAATGTATAGTTTTCGAGAAAAAAAATATTTTACTAAAAAAAGAAAATTGTACGTAAATCAAGGTAACCATGATTTTTGCTATATTAAGCTAGCTATCAGTAGATCACCAAACAAAAAAGAGGGCCATGCTTTTTTCAAAGAATAAAAATTAAATTGTGTTTTTAAGACCACCAACAGCTAAGGTTATTTGGGCCTAGTCAAAGAATAAAAAAAAGTGTTTATTTTTTGCAAATATTTACTAGGTGGGAAGTATAGGACTAGTCATCAGTTGAATTTTTTTTTCTTATTTGAACAGTCCTTCATTCATATAGTTATGCCCCTTTTTTCTTCATGACAGCCAAGAGGTGAGTCCCGAATTTGGAAGTTATTGTATACACTGTATACACTAATTACTATAGGCAAATACGCTAATTATCTAGAATTTACACATCAAAAGCTGCCACAACAATAAAACGACTCTTATTTAGTAACCGAAGAATTGAAATTTTATTACACTTAATAAGTGATTCAAATTGAATTACCATAGGGAGAACCACTTTAACGATAGGCAGGCTATAAAATATAAAAGTCGGTCAGTTTTTAAAGAAGATCATAAAGTAACGATTTTCACTCTCAATAAAAATAAAACACTGCGGCAATTGCGGTTTATCAAAACAAATTAATAACGATAACGCGATGCGCCTTTGTTCCGTGCATCGCTATTTTCACCTGTGCAACATCGTGCTTCTGCATTGCAAGTAATTATGTTTTTAAAGACCACCATCAGCTAAGGTTATTTGGGCCTAGCACCAATTCATATTTTCAATTTATTATTATTAACTTCCCACTGGAAGTTATTGTAATGGGTCCGAAAATCGAAATCAAAAAGGAAAAAAAATTTTTATGTTTCAAGGTCACTACACTATTTTTACACTACTTTTAGAAAGATGTCTGTCTGTGTGTGTGTGTGTGTGTGTGTGTGTACGTACGTACGTATGTGTACATTTCTTTCAAAGACGAAATCTCGAGAACGAAAAATGATATCGACTACGTTAGGGTGCCAATCGACGCGTATTAACGTAAATATGATCTGAAAGAAATTTTTTCAAAATCGGTTCAGCCGTTCTTTTTTTTTAACCAAATAACCTCCAAAAAAGTAGATTTTACACAATATCTCGCGAATAAAAAATTATATCGACTTCGTAAGGGTGTCAATCGAGGCGTGTTAACGTCATTTTGATCCGACATAAATTTTAAAAAAATCGGTTCAGCCGTTTTTTTTTTTTTTTTTTTTTTAAATTATTGATGTTTTAATGATTAAAATGATTACTTTTCTGTGTAATATCTAATTTAATTATTATTATTAAATATTTATCAAACTGGGAAGTTCGTCGTGTGGACCTCAAGGGTCGCACTTTAGTCCTAATAAACGACCCACCTCACGGCTTGTTTTTTTTTATAATAAATTGAAAATCCAATTGACACTTTACCAGCTCTCGGGCTAGAACCCGGGAACTGGGGACTTGTAATAGAGGAAGCATAGCAACGCCATGTAAACAACAGCATTGCTACACGCTCGGCTATTCTCAAGCCCTGCATTGCAAGTAGTTCATGCAAATTAGGAGAACAACTGTATATCTTAATTTGGATAGGGGTACAAATAAAAATCCGTAAAATTCCCACTTGTCCGGCGGGTAGATCATCCGTTTTCTCGTGAAAAACCACCCCTTGCTAGCACTCACCAGTGCTATTTTGCGGTTAGTTTCCGAAAGGTTGTTCGGATGACAAAAGTGAACATATTCAAAAATATTTACAATTAAATTTAAAATTAAAAATGTCCTACTCATGGTTCAGTTTATCCTAAAGGTAGGCGTACAATAGAGGTTTAAAGTCAAAGGTAATTTCTAGCGCCTTGCGAAAAATGTGTCCGTCGCGTTCTTTCGCTGCAAGTATCTCAAAAACGGCTGGTTTAACGAAAAATATTCAGGAAGGAAATTGTTGTTATAAGGCTGACTATTCTTTGCACGATATAGGTTAGGGTGGGTCAAAAAAATCAATTATTTTTTTTTTACAAGTGACACGGAAAAATAGGTTGCTAGACACCTTAAAAAAATTCTCACCAAATATGAGCTCTTAATTTTAATAGGAAGATCCTCCGCATCACAGTTTTTTATTTTTTTCTCAGTCCGATAGAAAAAAATCCATACCTCATCATTAATTGATTGTACAGAAAAATGTTTTAAGAGAATTTTGTAGGAAATTTAATGCTCTACAAAAAAGGTATCTTATATTTTTTCCGTAAACCTCACCATTTGAAAGATATTGAAGATTTAAGTTTGATTATTTTAAGACAAATTTCATTTTTGTTTATGAATTTTATAACTCGACAATATAAATGACTATTATAAAATGCGCAATACAAATTTTTGTAGGAAATTAACTGCTCTATAAAAATGGTCTCTTATGTTTTGGCGATTAAATTAAGCGTTCAAAAGATATTCATCAGTACAAATGAAAGTTTGATGATGAATATCTTGTGAACGCTTAATTTAATCGCCAAAACATAAGAGACCATTTTTATAGAGCAGTTAATTTCCTACAAAATTCTCTTAAAACATTTTTCTGTACAATCAATTAATGATGAGGTATGGATTTTTTTCTATCGGACTGAGAAAAAAATAAAAAACTGTGATGCGGAGGATCTTCCTATTAAAATTAAGAGCTCATATTTGGTGAGAATTTTTTTAAGGTGTCTAGCAACCTATTTTTCCGTGTCACTTGTAAAAAAAAAATTGATTTTTTTGACCCACCCTAATATAGGTACCTATTCATTTTTCGTGAACGATTTTTCGACTATTTTTAACAATTTTTATTCGACAGCGTGTAGAGGACATTGCCCAGTTTAGTAGGGAATTTGGTTCAAATATTGTTAACAAGTGAATTCTATTTTAAAATGATTCTAGTGGTCTAATGCCTAAAAAAATTATGGCACCTACTTTACAAATTCCTCCCAGGATTTGATTTTCATATTTCAATAGTAGTAATAAACCATACGCTGATCTATAAAGTTTTTTACTTACTTATTATTGATGAAACGATATTTCTTTTCCACTATTAGGATAAACAATTTTGGTGAAGTAGAAAAAGTTATTATTTATGATCTTTCGAATCCCACTCATTTCGACTAAAATTAGACAATGGTCTTTGATTTAAATGTTACTCTTCAAAAAGATGTCAAGTATCGCCATATTAGTACCCGCAATTAAAACAGAAACCCACCATCAGTGAGTCAATCTGCAATATGTATATGGGACAATAAATTCCAGTTTACACACAGATAACAAGATAATAATAGAGTAATAAATAAGAAAACAACTCGGGTCGCAGTGCCAAACCCTGCCGACAATATAGTGTATTTGCTAATACAGGCATTGTGGAATTATTATATGAACGTTTGTTTTTTGACAAAATAAAAAATTTAACCCCTTAATACATCCCTGAAAATAATATTTTTTTTCTTAATTTCAATATTATTATCAATGCAATCTCTGTACCAAATTAAATACATCCTTCAGTAAGTAAATCACTATCCGCGAACTAGTGTTTTCATAAAATTTGTAAGTCCGGTCCTGTCGGGCCGATTTTATTAAAATTTTTGCAGCACATTTTAATCTTTACTAAAGAGTTAAATTTCAATTTTGAAACGATTCTGACCAATTTTTCGGTATTTTTGGGCCCAAAAACTTTTTGGAATCCCTAAATACAACCCTGAAAATGGTCCGATCGGGCCCATTTTAAATAGGCTTCTTGCGGTAATGGGTTCCAATGTGTGTACCAAATTTCGTTTCAATCGGTTAAGTCTGTCGAGAGTTATCGTGTACACACATATATATATATAAATATATATATATATATATATATACATACATATATACATAAACATTTTCAAAAATGGTGGCAAACTGTTCAGGAGGGTATGAAACGTCGAGAAATTTTGGTCCGACCCCTAGGTCCCGCCATCCGACCGACGCCAATAGTGTATGTGCCATATTATGGCAAATACACTAACAAGTGAATGCAGTCGGTTTTTGTTTCGCATCGGCGATCGCAGTTGCCCGTCCGCAAGGAAACGTGTCGTGGGACTGAGATCGATTTCAATTAAAAAATACGTACAAGTGGATTGATTGAAAAAGTAATATTTAATATGAAGAAAGTTCGACTCGAATCTAGGTTTATAATCTACTGACAAAACACAACTGCAGAGAAAATTTTCATTTCATCTTAAAGGACAAATACGGGGTGGTGACTTAAGCGACGGAGCATAAGAATTTCGATGGTAAATTCTTAATGTGCAATAATTATTTGCTTTCCTAACTTAGGCACACGGCCGTGAACCTAGTCAAGTTCTAGCTGCAACGCTGGCGTACGACGTGTCTATGGACACGGACCAACTTAAGGCCTATTTGCCACTCCCATAACTTCGCTTCCCATTAAGCTATATAGTAATAATATAAAAATAACATACCTATTTATTTAAATATTAGTTAAACCTCCTTACATGATTATGTTTAGTTTTTATTGTTGTTATTTTTTTACTTTTCAAATAGTTCACGGATTATTTTAATAAGTTAAAGATTCTGTCAGAGTATTTTGACATAAATAATGAAAGTAGTTTGTTTTTTTCGAAAGCCTACTCACCATACGACATTGTTTTATAACGTCAAAAACTGTTTTTTAAAAATCGATAGGTAAACGAATTTTTCCAGGGATGAGACCTAGCTAGATCGATTTTTTGCCCCCCGAAACCCCTTTTCGGTAAATTTGATCAAAATCGTTAGAGCCGTTTTCGAGAAAATATTTATATAGCATATATACAAGATTTGCTCGTTTAATAATATAGGGATGTTGTTAAAGACCGTTTCCTCAAGGCCCTGTTTACCTCAACGCGTCTAGGAGATACAGGTCCCATAAAACCGTAAATTTTGTGAGTGATCCATCAAAACATATTGGATACTTTCCGTGTATTTAGAAATTTGGTACATACGTAGAGCTTTGGGTACAATCAAAGGAAACAGTAAAAAAAATTCCAACTTGGCCACCCTAAACTATAGGGAATGTCTATGAATTTGTGTGGGAGAAAAATTAGTTAACTTTGCAAAAAGTGTTGATGTCCTACCAAGAACATAAGTAAATATGAAAAAATGAGCCAAGTTCTTTACTACCAGTTTGTTCGACCACCGAAAGAATGACAATCTATAAAACTATACCAAACATAAATTTGAAAAAAAATAAGCCAATTTATTCACATTTATGTTTTTGGTAGGACTCTGGATTATGTTAGAGTTTTAAGTCAATTTAGGTCTTTTTGTAGAGAAAAAAAGGGTATGTGCCTCAGTCACATAAGCGCACGGTCGAAGTTATACTTCATACATTTACATTTTTGCTTTTTCCCTCAGCATTTTTAAAAATTAATAAATAATTATTGTTAATAAAATCCATGAATATCATAACATCTATACATAAGTATCCAAAGCCTGCTTGCAATATTACACCATTGTGAAACGTCCAAAAATTCATTTTTAAAATTAGAAAATCTATAAGAAAACGAATTTTTCCTGGGATGAGACCTAGTTAGATCGATGTTTTGTCCCCGAAAAGTCCTTAAATTTCATCCAAATCGTTAGAGCTATTTCATTCCTGTCAGCGTTTCATTAATTTTTGAGTCGGTAATTTAGGAGTCGAGGTTATTCCAATTCACTGCCCACGCTAAAGAAGTATAACTTCAAAAATACTTGCATCTGTACATACTATTTATATACCGCGTATCAACAAATTTGCATGACGCTAATGACCTCTGTTGTCGAGCGTCTATAATCTACAATTCATTCATTCAACAAATTTGCGAATTAAAAACAAAAGAGGTTGTAATTTTACAAGGTGTGTCGAAAATAAAGTTACCAGCTACCAAGAAGACTCTGTCCTTACCATTCTCTTTGCATTAACTAAGGGTTTAACTTATTAATTTATATACAGAATCTAGTTCAACATTACTTGAGCAAGATGATAGATGGATGATACTACACATCGCTATTGTGGAGTATTTACAAAGAGTACTTACTGTTACTTTATGTGAGTACTTTCATATTTTCACACCTAGCCCATTAACCATCGCGCATCAATTAAACATAGGTACACATGTTATTTATTTAATATATTACGACAGTTATAAATGATTCGCCATCTACATGGTGTCTGCATCAACAATTTAAGAAGCGAAATTCCACAAGGAAGATGATGCGCTAAACAGAACAGCCGATATCGTTGGGACGTCGCTGTTTACAGTTACTTTAACACTAATGAGGAATAATAAAATAATACGTTTTGTCACCATCATTCGTTTATTACAAATCCTATGTCCCAGGTCCCTAATTAATAGTTGGTAAAATTATCAATGAGGCGTCAAGTTAATGCGCTTTTGTTTCTATAATCAAGGCCACCCTAACTGAAGGATTAAATGTACTATAGTCCCGGAACACCAACCTTTCGAGGCGGCAATTTTACTTGCACTCAAATCAGTTTATCAATGATGACCCGCGTCAAAGGCCAGACGGCTGGAGTCCAGGAATGCTATCTGGAAGCAACCAAATTCTTTTTACTTCTACAAAGTTTATACAATTTCTTTGCCGAGTGAACATTTAGATGAGAAATTCTGAAACTTCTGTAAATCTTTCAGGTTACCCCACTCTCGCTTCCTCTCCCGTGTGTTTTCTTATGAAGAGGGGCGCACTATTGTTATCTTAAGCCTTGTCCAGACCAAAGATAACATTGTTAGAAACACGTGTTTCTAACAATGTTATTCACAAAAATAAATTTAAACCCAAAAAATGTTAATAACATGTGTTAATAACTTTTGTTGGGAACATTGTTAATTACTTTTAGTCTGGACAAACTTAAAAATTGTTAATAACATATGTTTCTAACAGTGTTATTAACATTTTTTGGTGTCCCGTCACAAGTCGGTAAAATCAAAGGAATGTTAGCTACAATATTGCAATCTGAACGCCATGTGTTGACCAGGGATATTTTGTCAACAATATAAGTACAGGCAATTTGTTCGTATATGTCGTATTTGGGTAAATATAATTACCTACCGTCGTTATCAATTATTATAGATAGCGAAACGGAAAATGTGGATAATATATTAGCGAATCTTTAATATTTATTGTATTGTATTTGTATTGTAAAACAAAAACAGAATTAAATTTAATAATGATTAAACCTGGTCAAAAAGAAAAATTTAAAACATTTTCTTGAAATATAAAATATTATTTTTGTTTGTTTTTTTAATACATAACTACAGTCAACCAAAATTAAAATATATAGGTAAATATTTAAAAAAAATATAAATTTCAGAATTAGTTAATAAAATTTAAATAATCATACTTGCTAATCGCTATTATTATTAGCAATGACTTTTTTTCTTTTAATTTATTTTACAAACTATAGGTAGTCGGTGTCTGCCATTGCATCTGCTTGACTGAATGTTTTCAACATTTTTATTTTGTGTGGACGTGATGTTTTAAAAACTTTGTTGGTATACTTGTTAGTAAACATTCAGAATAACAATGTTTTTATAACATTATTTAGTGTGGACGGATCTCGTTAACATTGTGTAAAAACATTTGTCGATAACATTTTTGTTATCAACAATGTTATTAACATAACATTTGGTCTGGACAAAGCTTTAGGATGGCCCTGTCTATAATAGGAAGTAGTTGGCGCATTAACGTGGTATTTTGTACTTATTGCGCCATTTTGTGGTGTTGGACGAGTTTGGCATCTCACAGAATCATCAATTCAGTTATAGTACAGAGATCAGTGATTCCAACTGTCCAGTTCACGTTCGTAGTTGAAACTTATATCAAGGGATGTAACCATTGAGGTTAAAGCTATAGAGGGAGTATAAGCATTTAAAAGTGAAGCCAGTCGCCATTGTAATTAGGCCCTCATTTTATATGTGAGAAGAAGAAGAAGAGAATAATATTCCCAATCCATCCCGTGTTTTTCCGCCATCTTTGGTGAGACCTGTGGCTTCAATTTTTAACACGCTTATATTAGCTTCACCTGTATGTTTGCATGCTTGCGGGCTTATGTGTTTGTCAGTTTGTAACCGACTTCTTTGAACTTGATTTTGACCAACTTTGAACGGTCAGATTTAGTTTAAACTTTGCACACTTATCAAGGACCGACGACAATACAATAATGCCATAAGTTTGTCCCATTATCCTGACCAGGATCTCCAGGACTAAAAAAAAAAAAGCAAAAAACTTCAGATTGAACTGAAACTTTGCAAACTTATCAAGGACCGATTACAATACAATAATGCCATAAGTTTGTCCCATTATCCTGACCAGGATCTCCATGACTAAAAAAAAAAAAAGCAAAAAACTTCAGATTGAACTGAAACTTTGCACACTTATCAAGGACCGATTACAATACAATAATTCCATAAGTTTGTCCCATTATCCTGACCAGGAACTCCAGGACTAAAAAGCAAAAATAAATTATAATTTAAAAAAACTAAAAAACACGCTTTAATGAACTAAAAAGTAAAAAATAATTAATTTTATTGTAAAAAAGCGTGGGGTGCTTTGTATCATATTTTCATACTACCCCACGCTTTTTTACAATAAAATTAATTATTTTTTACTTTTTAGTTCATTAAAGCGTGTTTTTTAGTTTTTTTAAATTACAATTTATGTATAAGCAGTTGTATACGGTATGCGTCCTCTAAAGATTTTACCTCAGTGGATGTAACCCCAGCAGTACTGTCTTTTTCCACTGCAGAAAAAAATAAATTACTGTGTAACCTACACGCCCACTGTAACGTTACAATTGAAACATCCTGTACTACCGTGTGTGAGCATGCATAATATATACTCGATTATGTATTTCCATATATGAATATATCACGAAACGAATATTTTTATATTTGAAGATCTCAAAGTTGGCAATGTTACGCTCGATAAATTAAGACTTGGCAATGTGTTAATCGACGATAAAGAGGCGACTACACTGAAATTAACGTCTAAATTCTATTTCGTGTCGTCTGACATTTTGTGAAACGTTGTTAGTAGAACAGTGCGAGTCAGAGGAATTTGGCTAATGCGGGCAATTTTTAAGAGTCCGGGAGTTTGATAGGAATTATCGGTCACACCGTTGTAGAAGAAACTATCTCGAAATTTATTTCGAATTAGTGAGGAGAATCACAGAAAACAGTACGAAAAAATTGTGTTTTTAAAAACCACTAACAGCTAAGATTATTTGGACCTAGCACCAATTCATATTTTCAATTCATTATTTTTTTTTCTAATAATGAATTGAAAATACAATTGACACTTTTACCACCTCTCGGGCTAGAATCCGGGAACTTGTAATAGAGGAACAATAGCAACGCCATGTAAACGCTACACGCTCGGCCATTCTCAAGCCCGAAAACAGCAAGAAGATGGTCTGTACAGAAATTACTATTTCTCGGCGAACGACAACAATGCTCGATTTCTGGTACCTTACGACTTTAAAAGAGGATTTAAGATTGAAGTCGAGACACAATGCTGCAAGAATGGCACCGAAACGTCATCGCTCGACGGCGGCTATTGTTCCGGTTTCCGCCTATACTTGAACTCAGTCATACACGCCGTCTATAGTAAAAACCATTATAGAGCAGCAGAGAGGGTAACGGTTGTCAAGCAGACAGTCCGTTGCTAAGTGGGTGGTATGTTGCTGCCAATAAGCTGTGTCAAGCATACAGTCCGTTGCTAAGTGGGTGGTATGTTGCTGCCAATAAGCTGTGTCAAGCATACAGTCCGTTGCTAAGTGGGTGGTATGTTGCTGCCAATAAGCTGTGTCAAGCATACAGTCCGTTGCTAAGTGGGTGGTATGTTGCTGCCAATAAGCTGTGTCAAGCAGACAGTCCGTTGCTAAGTGGGTGGTATGTTGCTGCCAATAAGCTGTGTCAAGCAGACAGTCCGTTGCTAAGTGGGTGGTATGTTGCTGCCAATAAGCTGTGTCAAGCATACAGTCCGTTGCTAAGTGGGTGGTATGTTGCTGCCAATAAGCTGTGTCAAGCATACAGTCCGTTGCTAAGTGGGTGGTATGTTGCTGCCAATAAGCTGTGTCAAGCAGACAGTCCGTTGCTAAGTGGGTGATATGTTGCTGCCAATAAGCTGTGTCAAGCAGACAGTCCGTTGCTAAGTGGGTGGTATGTTGCTGCCAATAAGCTGTGTCAAGCAGACAGTCCGTTGCTAAGTGGGTGGTATGTTGCTGCCAATAAGCTGTGTCAAGCAGACAGTCCGTTGCTAAGTGGGTGGTATGTTGCTGCCAATAAGCTGTGTCAAGCAGACAGTCCGTTGCTAAGTGGGTGGTATGTTGCTGCCAATAAGCTGTGTCAAGCATACAGTCCGTTGCTAAGTGGGTGGTATGTTGCTGCCAATAAGCTGTGTCAAGCAGACAGTCCGTTGCTAAGTGGGTGGTATGTTGCTGCTAATAAGCTGAAGACGGTGTCATTCTAAGAGTAATCGGGCTCTATCTATACTTTTAGCATTGCATTTTACCAATGTTTCCTTTAGTGCTAAAAGTATATGAAAGTATAGATTTAGCGTTGAAAGTCGTACCAGAAACCGAACACGATGCAGGGATTACACGAGCCCAGTGACAGGACCCAGTTACTCAATTTTCGGACTCAGTCACCATGGGTTCGTGTAAACGCGAGGGAGTCAGGACTTCGCCAGTCGGTTGCGCGTCGTTTGCTGAGACAGTTGTGTCAATTGTTGACGTTGTGGTATAACCATGAGTTTAGTAATAGTAGGTACGTAGAAAAAAATTCGACTGATGACCAGTCCTATAATACTTCCCACCTAGTAAATATTTGCAAAAAATAAACACTCTTTTTTTTATTCTTTGACTAGGCCCAAATAACCTTAGCTGTTGGTGGTCTTTAAAACACAATTTAATTTTTATTCTTTGAAAAAAGCATGGCCCTCTTTTTTGTTTGGTGATCTATTGATGGCTAGCTTAATATAGCAAAAATCATGGTTACCTTGATTTACGTACAATTTTTATTTTTTTTAGTAAAATATTTTTTTTCTCGAAAACTATACATTTTAGAGAAAAAAAATATTTACATTTTTTTCATATTATAACATCTAGAATTCATTTATATTTTTTTTTACCTATGTTAATACGTGACATTGAGGACGTTTTTTTGAAAATCTCAGGATCCACTGAACCGATTTGACTCAAAATCTAATCAGATCTAAGTTAAAGGCTGATAAACACAATAGAACAATCGGCATGCCCGTATGTTGTTCCGTTCTTAAGATATCGAAGGCGAAAAATTGACCACATACACACACACACACATACACACATACACACACACATACAGACATCAGTCAGAAAATGATCTTAAACGATTGCTAGGGTCTCAAAACGTGAAAATCTGTTAAAATCTCGAAATATTGTTTTCGGACTGAATCCATTACTTCCCTACCATAGTAGAGGTGGGAAGTAAAAATTCGACTGATGACCAGTCCTATACTTCCCACCTAGTAAATATTTGCAAAAAATAAACACTCTTTTTTTTATTCTTTGACTAGGCCCAAATAACCTTAGCTGTTGGTGGTCTTTAAAACACAATTTAATTTTTATTCTTTGAAAAAAGCATGGCCCTCTTTTTTGTTTGGTGATCTATTGATGGCTAGCTTAATATAGCAAAAATCATGGTTACCTTGATTTACGTACAATTTTTATTTTTTTTAGTAAAATATTTTTTTTCTCGAAAACTATACATTTTAGAGAAAAAAAATATTTACATTTTTTTCATATTATAACATCTAGAATTCATTTATATTTTTTTTTACCTATGTTAATACGTGACATTGAGGACGTTTTTTTGAATATCTCAGGATCCACTGAACCGATTTGACTCAAAATCTAATCAGATCTAAGTTAAAGGCTGATAAACACAATAGAACAATCGGCATGCCCGTATGTTGTTCCGTTCTTAAGATATCGAAGGCGAAAAATTGACCACATACACACACACACACATACACACATACACACACACACACATACAGACATCAGTCAGAAAATGATCTTAAACGATTGCTAGGGTCTCAAAACGTGAAAATCTGTTAAAATCTCGAAATATTGTTTTCGGACTGAATCCATTACTTCCCTACCATAGTAGAGGTGGGAAGTAAAAATTACTAAAGAAAGCTTTAAAGTTAATGCTTGCAGAACTCCAGGACATGGTCGAAGAACTGCCCAAAGCTTTTAAACAATGTCAGCCGCATTGTACTGATTTGGGCAGCGTGGTGGGTGAATTCACTGGGTCCGAAAAATAGAATGCCAGGCAGGTCCGCTGGACTGACTTGTGAGCAAGAAGTCAGCGCTGGACTGGGTTGCTATATTGGCATCTTACTGGGCTCGTGAGAACAGTGTGGTCGAGTGGTTAACGTCGCGGCCTCTGAATCAGACTGTCATGGATTCGAATCCCGTCTCCGTTTTGTGATTTAGTTTTAAGTTAATAGTTATTTATTGTAATCAAGACGCTAATGATCTAAGCTGTCGACGCGTCTATAATTTACAATAAATAAAATACTGGGCTCGTGTAATTCCTACAAAAGACACAGAACCAATTAATAGAGAATTAATAGAGAAACTATAATTTTGATCGGCAAAGACGAGTTTGAGCAAAGTGCATTCCGAAGTCCGAACGATCGACATTTCCATGTGGACGCGTCCGCACTGTGAAACAAGTGAATGTGCGCTCCAGTTTACACATCTCACGCGGCGTCTCAAGCAGATCTACGACCAATCATCGATACAAGGCGAGAGAGAGGCTGCTGTAAACAGTTGACGTGCGTTCAAACAGTTGACTTTAAAGACGAACATCAACAACAATTAACGATGCCGTTGGATCTGCAATTCAAACCGATAAAATTACTACATCAAATCGAAATAAGATGAATATTGAGATAGTTCCGATAATCTTCCAGAATTCTTTGGGTCACTTCCACTTAAAAATATGCGTTTTTATAACGGATTCTGTTCGCGTTTCTGGTGTTTTTCAACTGTTTCTGATGAAAATTTTCCAGATTCTGTTTTTCGACTGTCTTGACAGGCGCGACGACTACTTTAGTTAATCTCTCCACAACTTGAGGAATCTTCCGATGAAAACAAAGACTAAATAGCTAAATTAAAAATTTACTTTTCTGATTTAAACCCATCTTTTATTACTTGCCTAAGCTCTTTCACTATGCCAAATTTCAAGAGGATAGCATAATATGTTCCTGAGAAAATCGACTGTGACAAGACAGGCAGACAACGAAGTCTCATCATAAGGGTTCCTTTCATATACGAAACCTAAAAATGCGGGACAACTAGGGTTGTCAATTGTCCCGGATTTTTCGGGACGTCCCGGTTCTACGAGACGTAGTTTGTCCCGTAAATAAAATAGAACATTTTTCATTGCAAAAAAATAATGAATCAGCAGCGTTATGCAAGTATATAGTCAAACTAACCAAAGAGTAGTTATGAAAATTTGGTCTAACGCAGCTTCTTCGCTGGTTAGACTATATAATTGTCCTCATCAAGCAGACGCTGCGCACCACAATTCACGCAGTTTTTATTTTGTTAAGAAAAAAAAAAACAAATTTGTTGTATGTCTCTACTTTCTACTGTATTTCAACTAATTTAAATATTCATAATTAATGGACAATTAGTTTCATTTTTACACTCAATAATTAACCGACTTCAAAAAAAGGAGGTGGTTCTCAATTCGGTCGTATTTTTTTTATGTTTGTTACCTCATAACTCAGTCATTTATAAACCGATTTTGAAATTTTTTTTTTATTTGAATGGATATACTTTCAGATTATCTCATAGTACTTCATAAACATATTCCTTAAAACATTTCCGCTGTTAGGAATCGAGTGAGAAATCCGCTGTCCGTTTATGAATGAAACATGAAACCATGTAAGAAATTTCCACTTGTTAGCATTTTAATTTTGTATAGATTTATATAAATATTTTTACATACGTCCCGCGAAAAAACGACGAGTTCCGCTTCTACACCAAGGAAATCCCGAAAAATTATTTTTTACAATTGGCAAACCTATAGGAAGGTATCTTTTTAGTGTATTTGCCATATGGCACATACACTATTGGCGTCGGTCGGATGGCGGGACCTAGGGGTCGGACCAAAATTTCTCGACGTTTCATAGCCTCCTGAACAAATTGGCACCATTTTTGGAAATGTTTATATATATATGTATATATATATGTATATATATATTTATATATATATATATGTGTTCGCGGCATAACTCTCGAAAGACTTAATTGATTTGAATGAAATTTGATACACACGTTGGAATCCATCACCGCACGGAACCTATTTAAAATGGGCCCAATCGGAACATTTTAAGGGTGGTTTTTAGGGGTTGAAAAATGTTTTTGGGCCCAAAAATGCCGAAAAAATTCTCAGAATCGTTTCAAAATTGAAATTTAACCCTTTAGTAACGATTAAAATGTACTGCTAAAATTTTAATAAAATCGGCGCGACAGGACCGGACTTACAAATTTTATGAAAACACTAGTTTGCGGATAGTGCTTTACTTACTGAAGGATGTATTTAATTTGGTACCGAGGTTGCATTGATAAAAATATTGAAATTAAGAAAAAAAATATTATTTTAAGGGATGTATTAAGGAGTTAAATTTTTTATTTTGTCCAAAAACACACTTAAGTTCACATAATAAAGCCACAATGCCAGTATTAGCAAATACACTATATTGTCGGCAGGGTTTTGGCACTGCGACCCGAGTTTTTATTTTATTTATTGTAAATTATAGACGCGTCGCCAACTTATGTCATTAGCGTCTTGATTACATTACATAACAACTCGCTTAAAACTAAATGACATCACAAAACATCCATGAGTGGAGGCGGGATTCAAACCCACAACAGTCTGGCTACACTGTCCGGAGGCGGGATTCAAACCCACGACAGTCTGGCTACACTGTCCGGAGGCGGGATTCAAACCCACGACAGTCTGGCTACACTGTCCTCAGGAAGGTATCGCTAATATTTTAAAGCGACCCGTGTTGTGGAATCTGTCCGATTAAATCGGAACGAGGACGTACCTGCAGCACATAAAATAATGACGTTTAATAAAATAAACCGTGCTGAAACGCCCGGAGCGAGCACAAACTACCAGCAGCTGTCCAAGTATCACATTAACTGCTACTAATAACTTAATGAGGTGTTCGCGCTAATTATTCAAACCAATTGTTATCTGGTGCACAAGTGGCGCTGCTCTGCGTAACGGCCTTGAAGAATATACAACAACTATTTAGAGAAAATTAATAACACGTAATGCCTTCTGTTGAGCAACTGAACGATAAAATTCAGTGATATCTGCTCTTTCACCTAACCGGGCTGAATATTAAAAGGATGGTATATTTAAGCGTGCATTATGTTAAACAAAGCGAGCAATAGATTTATTGATTTGTGCAATAGCATTTTAAGTTTTGTGCATTGTACGAAGTATAAATTATTAGCATTAAAATTACTATTTTGCGTAACATTTTGCGTTTTGTTCATTATATTAACACAACCGAGCAGCGTACGTTGTCGTTTATTGCTTACACTGTTAAGTGTAATACACGTTTTTAACAGACTTCAAAAAAAACTTTTTAACAAAAAAAACCTCCTTCAAAAAGCTACAAAAAAGAGGAAAATAATAAAACTTTAAGGTCTGCGCCATTTTAATAAAATATGAAGTCGATTAAAAAGTAGATATTAATTAAATTGGCACTTTTTAGCCGACTTCATATTTTATTAAAATGGCGCAGACTTCAAAGTTTTATTATTTTCATCTTTTTTGTGGCTTTTTGAAGGTTTTTTTTTTGTTAAAAAGTTTTATATTTTTTACTTTTTAGCTAAAGGAATCACTTTTTATTTTATATCAAACCGTTTCTACACTGTGTGATGTATCAAAAAGTGACATTTACCTTAAAGGAATCATACGCCGCTACTCACTTTTATTAAAATCAGTCGAACTACTGAACCGATTTAAGAAAAATTTATATGGGACCAACTTCGAGATATACTCTATCAAATAAAAAAATAATTTTTCAAATCAGTTTATAAATGACGGAGTTCTGAGGTAACAAACACAAAAAAAAATACAACCGAATTGAGAACCACCTTCTTTTTTGAAGTCGGTTAAAAAAAGGAGGAGGTTCTCAGTTCGACTGTATTTTTTTGCATGTATGTTACGCGATTTCTCCTGCATTTGTGAACCGATTTTGATGATTATTGTTTTATTTAATAGGGCATATCTCCGGAATGATCCCATATAAATTTTACTTAAAACGGTTCAGTAGATCGACAGATTTTAATAAAAAGTGAATAACGTTTTCACGTTTAGATATCTGCAAAAAAAAAAACAAAATTACAGCAAAAGGTCCCGTAACTGTTTTAAAAATTGATTATTATCCAAATAACTCCCAGCGAACTCTCTGAAAATTAGTGTTGCCGTCTAGATCTAGACTCTTGTCTTGTCTTGTCTAGACGGCAACACTACTGAAAATACCCTATCAGATAATAATTGATGACAAGACACGGACAGATATCCAATTCTGTCCAAGCGATAATGACAAAGGTCGCGCGACAATCGTCAGTTCGATTTGAAAGTAGATCGTCTCGTCGATGGCCAATGGAACATGTTTCATACTTACATACATTAACCTTTAAAACGCCAACCTGCTGGTTACGCAATCCGCGATTAATTATTAAGGTAGCAGTTGCGAAATCCGACAAGGAATATGAAACCGGATTGATTTAGTCAGTTATTATAGATTAAAGACGCTCAACAGTGGTCATTAGCGTCTCCCTAACTGATTTAATTTATCCAGTCGATAATAGGTGCTTTGTTTTAAAATTGAATTAATCCTACTACTTGATCTAATACCCACGTGTTAGCTTCCAATATTCATAACTGCAATCGAATTTGTCAAATTACACGGCCTACAAAAGTTATTATTTAGCAATGATTTATTCCGAAGCTACTGTTTTTAGATCTCTCTCTTGCTCTCTCTCTCTCATTCGTATACGTTGGTGAACTTTTTTCGGCTCGCATATCTCCTAGTCTAGACGCTTTGAGATAAAAAAAGCTGGGCTTCTTAAACCTCTAATTATTGTAAGCATATTGCTAGTAATCTAAGAGAAATCAATTTTCCTGAAGCTTCTAGTCAAAAATATTTTGAAAACCTTCAATTATTTTAAGACATTGTTGGGATTTTCTTGTCAAATAAACAAATCGTAGCGTGTTCTTTTTAGTGTATTTGCCATATGGCACATACACTATTGGCGTCGGTCGGATGGCGGGACCTAGGGGTCGGACCAAAATTTCTCGACGTTTCATACCCTCCTGAACACTTTGGCACCATTTTTAAAAATGTTTATATATATATGTATGTATATATATATTTATATATATATATTTATATATATATTTATATATATATGTGTGTACACGATAACTCTCGACAGACTTAATCGATTGAAACGAAATTTGGTACACACATTGGAACCCATCACCGCAAGAAGCCTATTTAAAATGGGCCCGATCGGACCATTTTCAGGGTTGTATTTAGGGGTTCCAAAAAGTTTTTGGGCCCAAAAATACCGAAAACTTTGTCAGAATCGTTTCAAAATTGAAATTTAACTCTTTAGTAAAGATTAAAATGTGCTGCTAAAATTTTAATAAAATCGGCCCGACAGGACCGGACTTTCAAATTTTATGAAAACACTAGTTTGTTGATACGGATTTACTTATGGAAGGGTGTATTTAATTCGGTGTACTGATGAAATCCATGTCTAATATTGAAATTTAGAAAAAATTAATTATTTTAAGGGATGTATTAAGGGGTTAAATTTTTTATTTTGTCAAAAAACAAACTTAAGTTCACATAATAATGCCACAGTGCCTGTATTAGCAAATACACTAATTGTCGGCAGGGTTTGGCACTGCGACCCGAGTTTTTATTCTTCTTTAAGACTAAAAATGATTACTGGGATTAAAAGTTAGTGCCTACTATACGGTCTAAATATAAATTGATAAAAAAAAGTTTAAAAAAAGTGTGTGTGTCAGTTCCGACGCACGACTGGAATTTACTCCTTAAGTACGATTGTGTTTGACTATGCAGTAGGCAAACATACATACTTACATGCGTCAGCTTTCGCGCAGCATACCCTGTAAAGGTGCGCAAGGTACGTTGCGCAGAAAAACGTGACGCTTTTTAGTTAACGCTTGTATAAATTTTACTCCTCATAAAATTTCCATACCGGGGTCCTCATATGAAAATCGATTCTTAAGGAGTAAACTCCAATAATAATAATAATAATAATGTCTTTATTGATAAAGTAAGAATTTTTACCAATTGGTGTGGAAATCAGCTTAAAGCTGGTTTTCATTCCAAACCATCAACAAACAGAAATACATTCTAGAACTCCCTAAATATTAAGTATATTAAAAAAATCCGTACACAAGAGGCTAATTAGCATAATATTTTGTGTAAAGAAAATAATATTTTTTCCGCAACGAAATATTTAAATAAGTTATTGTAATATAAACAACAATATACACAAATTACCATTACTTAATTACAATAATAATTTATTCATTTGTTATAAATTTTTCACAAGTAGATCTAATCGCAGTCGGTTACGGTGGCTCTGTGCGTATACAAAACAATGTAAGTTGCAACGAAACAAATGAATGTTTGTGGCTGATGCTCTCTTGTTTATGGCGGGCGGCAAGAAAAAAATGTTTCAATTCGGAGATCTATTATTAAAATATTGGTAATATCTACTATAAACTTTGAAAGTGTAGCAGATTATCATAGTATCAAATCTGATTGCGTAGAATGAGGTTGAAGTTACATGAAAATAACTAATTAATTTATATCAGACATGGAGGTGTACCTAATTCTATTGTAAGACAAACTCGTTTGTTATAATAACACGCGTTCTCGATATGAATTTGTCAAAATTATATTTTCTTAGTTACGCTAAAAAATTGAAGTTTGTTTTGATAACAACAAAAAAATTTGATTTAGAATTAATCAACATTTAATATTGAGAACACTTATTTCATTGGAATTTTGTTCAACTGAATTTATTGTTTTATTATTTTATTAAAGTAAGAACATAAAATTGTTCTTACACTATGTCTATGGTTTATACTGACAGACGACAGCATAACCTCAAACTAGACGTGGTCGTTATTTCACGTCACTAGTTACAATAACTAGCTACGCGGTATGTAACCGAATCACTAGTTTCGAGTTACATTACAAGTAGTGATTTTTGCAAATGCGTTACTAAGCGAGAGCGGGTGACAGTGACACGAATAAATCCGAAGTAACCCGAACATGCACAGTGTATAGCTACAAACACTTAGATAGTGATTTAATGTATTTTAGTTTCGTCTCGTTTCGTGTGTAACTGTATAGTTGGTAACTGGTGGAGATATTTATGCAAGCAATCACAGTAGCTAAATAAAAATAACTAGTTACAAAAATCACTAGTTTTGAAACAGGTGACGCCGACCAAGTCACTGGTTTCGTTACGTTTCTTGAAAATAACGTAACGACCCACGTCTACCTCAAACCATGGCACATGTAATCTTGCGGACCGGGTTTAAAAGTGTCAAATTTGTCAGATTTATAGTACTTAATAATTTCCAAATAAGTTAGAAGTAAAATCATGGTTCTACTTACTTGACTTTTTAAACAACAATGCTCATTGACAATTAAGGAAAATTCGAGTTCCGAGTTTACAATGAATCTCACAACGAGCGCTCGCATCAATATTATTATAACTCCGCCCCCCTGCACACAGTCTATACCAGAGAGAACGTTCTCTCTGGTCTATACGATCCAGAAGCAATCTGGCTTTTGTCTGAACACCATCAATGCTGCACAAGTTTTCACAATAGCAATGAAAGTGCCTGCATATTGTGTATTGTAATCAAATCTTTGACTGATGGATAAACTTTTTCTAATCAAAAACGATGAACAACTCCTTTGTCTGGCAAAAAAAGAACGAAAGTTGAAAGAGACAATCATCGTAAGTTTTGAATATTTATGACGGAACCAGTTATGATGGCTCAGTCCTAAACTCTATGCCTCATTGTTACTATCGCTTTTCAGAGCAGAAGAAACGTCTCATTAGATTTCGAATTGATAAAATGCTATATCATCAAGAGAAAATTACGTTCCTATTTTATTCTTAGAGAATCACAAAAAAGAAACAGCGAGTTTCCAAAAAAACCCTACAAATTATGAGCTTAGAATTGAAAAAAGTATAAAATAAGCGGACTTACAGAAATAACTGGAAATCTTTTAGCCAATAGGCACTCACCTGAAACAAAAGGGAAAAAAACGCTATAAAAATAATATTAAAAAAATTACAATAATAATAAATATAAGTCTGAATTACAAATTTCGAACTCATAATAAACTAGGCAATCATATTATTGAAAATACCACAGAATGCCTCAACGTTCCTTAAAAGTGAGGTTTAAAAACGCTTAATTCAAATGTGGGAGTGTGGGACCATTCATCATACTCGGGCAAATATGCCAAAATGCTTCTATTATTTATCTGAAGTATCTACTTTCCGCCCTTCCTTAAGAGTATTCGATAGCGGAAGTTACCCCTTGCACCCTTCATCTCAAATCCTTTCCCCTCGTCGCCTATAAAACGGTTCCCGCTCTCCCGATGCTATTTTTAAAGCTAAAGGGTTCGGGTAAACGCCAAATGAAGGACCGAGAATCACACTACAGATCCTACAGGCGAATTTTTTGAAAAAAGTTTTGGATACGTGTGAAAGATTACGTAATTTTTTAAAAAGTAAGTTTTTTCAGGATTTTTTTTTTCAATTTTTCGTCGTCTGTAGGATCTGTAGTGTGATCCTTGGTCCTTCATTTGGCGTTTACTCGAACCCTTTAGCTTTGAAAATAGCGTCGGCAGAGCGGGAACCATTTTATAGGCGATGGGAAAGAATTTGAGATGAAGAGTGCAGGGAGTAACTTCCGCTATCGAATACTCTTAAATCTTTGTCAGTGTCCCATATTCAACGGAAGTCAAAATAGATTTTCAAATAGATAGTCAATATAGATTTTGAATAAAAACGAAGACTCTACTGACCTTAGTTGTCAAACATCTACAATTAATATACTATCATACAGAGATGTAGATTATCGTCTTTGGGAAAAGTTCTATTTTATGTACTGGTAAAAATATCTACTGGATTTTCAGCTGACTAAAAATAACAATAATAAACCGAAAATATGAGCTGGTAACAAGCCCAAATAACTTTAATAGTTGGTGGACTTAAAATTGAATTGTTATTTGTTTTTTCAATGTAACATCAGTACACTTGTTTGACATAAGTATCGCCCTTCCAGCGTCGTCTCCACCTCCAGCTGCTGTTAACGAGACGGTGAACGTCCAAGAAACGTAACATTCGCGCCAGCTGATGAGGTCGACGCTCAGTCAAGGCAAGCTTCTGCAACCGTTGATACGATGGTTTAATTGTTAACAGTGTACTCAACAATGTGGTTCATCAGAGTGGTTCTGTGACAGTTGGAAGGTGTTTGTTGATATAGTGCTTCCTTTAATTCATCGTAAGTTAACAACGCGTCAAAAGGATTAAAGTTTTTAATATCGATTGATGACCACAAAGGTCCTTCATGATTCGACGACTTTCAAAGGCTTGCGATACGTTCTTTAGGAATTTGACAAACTGTTATATTTTTCAGGACTTAAATCTTATATATACCTAAATTAGGACTGAAATTTGAAAAAAGGACTGGAAAACGTTTCTCTGTTTGGATTCAGTGATTTATTCATTTGAGTTTTCAGTATGTCTTTCTGGTTTGTCGAATTTTTTCGGGTTTTCAAAATGCATAGTAGTTAAAAGTGGTTGCCTTGGTATTGCCAACCCTAAAAGTTAGACGGTCCGATTGAGTAACGATAAAGACCTAAAACTTTTAAATGGTTTGTCGAATTTTTTCAGGTTTTCAAAATGCTAAGTAGTTAAAAGTAGTTGCCTTGGTATTGCCAACCCTAAAAGTTAGACGGTCCGATTGAGTAACGATAAAGACCTAAAACTTTTAAATGGTTTGTCGAATTTTTTCAGGTTTTCAAAATGCTAAGTAGTTAAAAGTAGTTGCCTTGGTATTGCCAACCCTAAAAGTTAGACGGTCCGATTGAGTAACGATAAAAACCTAAAACTTTTAAATGATACTGTACGTCATTATTATGTATGTACTATGTATGATTTTTTTTGCTTCAAATTTTGCAAGTCAATTTTGAACGACTTACACATATCCGATCGATTTAAAATTTTGTACACATATGTATTCCCGATGATTATAAATGAATATACCGTTTTTAGAATTAAATTCAACCCCTAAGAGGATCAAAAGAGGATAAAATTTTGAAAGAACAAAATAAAATATTAGTAAAAAAAACTTGTTAGAGTCGAACTTTTATTGAGAGTTTACAACCCACGCTTTTAAAATTATGAACCTAAATTGTTAAATATTGTTTTTTCCATCTTAGTATCTACATTTAAATAAAAGCTTGTCTCTAAAAAGTTTTTTTATAATCTGATTACTCTAAGAATGATACCGATACGTCATTGACAGAAAACGCCTATTTATCTGTACGCCGCCTACCTGACCCAATGACGTTGTGTGCAAAGGGTTAATGAAAAAAATGAAAAAAAAAAAAAAAAAAAACAAAACAAAAAAAAAAAAGTTATTTTTTTATTTTTTTCCCTTTTTAGTTGGCCTTTTGATGATTGACGCCAATACATTGATGACGTATCGGTACCATTCTAAAAGTAATTGGACTCTACTTTTATTTTTGTAATTTGTGTTATTGTATTTTTAAAACTACTTAAGTTTCGTTTTTTACAAACATTCTCCGCGCATATTTTATAAATGTGACATTTTAAGCAATTTCCCTAAATTATGCACGTTAAAAATTCAATTTTCAACAAAAATTATCACGCATTCGGAGAGGCAAATCATTTTCTAATTGACCTAACATAAAGATACCTTCAAAAATAACATACCTACAATTTAATTTTCAAGATTTTCTTAATTTTTTTTCAAGGCAACTAGCTTAAATTAATTACTAACAGAAATTAATTTTAAAATTAAACACAAAAAAATCAAACATTTTAAAAAGATCAAGTTCAAATCCTTTCATTTTAGTCGTAGAAACAAATATAACATCGTTTACTTTTTTATTAAATGCGACATTTCTTGCACAATCGCACTGTAAATGCCACACATTAAATTATTAAATGTAATATTATTTCGCACCGGTTTTTTATACACAAAACGGTAAAAATAAAATTCTGATTTCCTCTCACAATTCACATGACTTTTTGCTCTACTGAACGACCTTAAAGTTTATTGGTCATAATATGCAGAGTTATCTCCACATATCGTTGCTCTAATAATAATAATTTTGTTTCCAACTTGTCTTTGCCGACATACGAAAAATACAGATATCTACCTTTATAAAACTCTTTGTCTGTTTGTCCGCCAAACCGATTTTCATGCTGTTTACTATCTCATGTAGGTACATTATATCTAGTCAGATTTTAGGCTATGTTTGAATAAAATTGTTTCTGTAAGTTCTCCAGTTATAACAGTATTTTATCAAAACACATGAAAAATCAAAATTTTCAAAGAGCTTAAAACTCCATAACAAGGCATTTTCGGATCCGTCTATAAGAACTTTCTTTCTTAAAATCAACTAAGGAATCACCTTCCAAAGTTTGTCGATGTCATTTTTAAGAGGTCGTCCATAAACCACGTAACGCTCTTGAAGGGATGAACTCCAAAGTCTACATGGCGTTAAAAGGGTGGGTTAATTATTAGATATTGTTACATCACACTATTTCCTATCTGAATGGCATTACCAAAATAATTACCAAAAATTTGAAAAAAAGTATCATATTATAAAAAACTTTTTAACAAAAAAAAACCTCCTTCAAAAAGCCACAAAAATGAGGAAAATAATAAAACTTTGAGGTCTGCGCCATTTTAATAAAATATGAAGTCAGTTAAAAAGTGCCAATTTAATTATGAATATCTGCTTTTTAACCGACTTCATATTTTATTAAAATGGCGCAGACCTCAAAGTTTTATTATTTTCCTCTTTTTTGTGACATTTTGAAGGTTTTTTTTTTGTTAAAAAGTTTTTTACTTTTTACTTAAAGGTATTACACGCCGTTTCTCACTTTTTATTTTATATTAAACCGATTTCTTACGCTGTGTGATGTGTCAAAAAGTGACACTTACCTTAAATGAATCACACGCCGCTACTCACTTTTATTAAAATCAGCCGAACTACTAAACCGATTTAAGTAAAATTTATATGGGACCAACTTCGAGGTATACCCTATCCAATAAAAAAAGAATTTTCCAAATGGGTTTATAAATGACGGAGTTCTGAGGTAACAAACATAAAAAAAAAATACAACCGAATTGAAAACCACCTCCTTTTTTCGAAATCGGTAAAAATTTTTCTGAAATTTCATTCATATTTAATGTGAAAAGTTACGTAACCTTTGGGATGAGGGAGGTGTTACATGGTGGACGGTGGCGGTAAAAAAACGTAAGAAAAAACTATAAATTAATATACAGAAGATTCGATGCTCCTTCCAAAAAATATACTTATATGCTTTACTACAGCCGTATATTAAACTCAAAGCAAGTAAGAAAAAAAACCTTACGCGGTTTGTGGACGACCCCTAAACAGCCTGTATAAGATTTTTTTTGTATTTTGTGGGCGGAAGTTTTCCTCTCGAAGTCATTGAAGTTTTTAATAAAGAACAAAATAAATAAAATTACGAATGCACACCTTGAAATTCTTTTTAGGAGCGCAATACGACACTAGACGTTATTCGACCCTGTTATATGCAGGAAATTTTATTTCCTCCCAGTCAATTCTTATCCAAGTAATTATCTTTTTATGTTTTCCCTCTGGGTTTCTGTTCAACGATGTACTTACTTCATAAATAATATACAGCGTGTCTCAAAGAATTCCATATATAAACAAACACATAAATTTAATTAACATTTGATATATCCACAAGAAATGATGGATAATAATTCTACAAAATGAAATTCTGGTCATAAAAAAGCATTGCGGAAGCTTTACTCACACAGCTCGCTCAAATGAAGTCGGATTGATGGTGACAGGCTAATTCAATTTTTTTCATCATTTTTTTGTACTGCTCAACACTACTTACTCTGAAATTTACAGATTATAGAGAAGTATCAATTATTTACAACTATCGTCATTTGCCTTGCAATTTTTTGCATACCTGACAGACCTCTCCGCATTCCCCAAATTTATAAAATATGTTCAAACTGAGGTCTGACAGGTATGTAAAAAAAATTTGCAAAGCAGACAATGATAATTGTAAATAACTGATACTTCTCTATAATCTGTTTAAATTTCATGAAGTAGTGTTAAGCCGTATTCGAGATCCTGACATCAAAAAATGATAAAAAAAATAATGTCTCCTGTCAATTTGATGTTTTTCATCATATTATCTGTTAAATTCAATAATAAAATTTTAGTAGTGTTGCCCAGTAGACTTTTTTACGGTGGTAACTTGGATTATAAGATTCCACTCTTTGGGTAGATACGGGCTCCCATTTCCTAACAATTATAGTCAAAGCATGATAGTTAACTAACTAATCGCTTATGGAAAAACGAATGCTACTGAAATCATAAACGTATGCATTTTGAATGGAATTCCTTGGGAAACTTTACAATTTAATTCAAATTTCAAATTCATTTTTCCCTCTTTGTAACATTTTCCATTTCCCTGCATACATTCTTTTCACTATAGTTAGCCCGGGAAATAAAGGTTTTAGGTCGCAAATAATTCCAAAGGAGCTGGATTTTTCACAGATGGTAGAACACCTTTAGACATGTATTTTTACAAAAGTCCCCGGTTATCCCCCTTGTGCTTCCCCCGCCATCCCCTTTTGAATATAATTTTGCAAGCCTTACGGAAAACGCTAATATCTCCTTAACCAATGTCTGAAATCAGACGACTTTTTTTTTGTTTTGTTCCTAATTAGTTACTCTAAAAAATTTCCCCTCTTCAATTTTGCGATAAAATCAATATATGCTTTGCAAATTATTAATAAAGAGAAAATATCAGTTTTTAAAAGAATATTTCACAAAATATTTGCATATAACTTTTTGATGAACCTGTTTCGAAATATCTCAAAAACGATTCTTTCATATTAAATAGGATTACATTTCCTACAATTTTCATCCTTACAAATTTTCTGTGGTACAAATAGTAAGCGCGCTACAGCTTCTTGAAAATCGCACGCGCTTTTTGTAGCCTTGGAAACCGATTGTTAAAACGTAATGTCCTTTTCAATAGCTTTATTTATTGTGTTCTTCATCGAATTTTAAATTGAAAATGCACATGTTCATAAAGCAAAGAACGCTCTAAATCGTGATTTTTGTCCCATATCGATATCGTTAAAAATTTCGAAGCTATAGCCAGTCAAAGTTGAAGTCATCATAGAGCCTTACTTTTTTTTTGGACACGTGTTACGAGTACTTTCCATACCGAATAAAAAAATTTCCGTCTAGTAACCTATAAAAAATTTAAGGTCCAATCTCACTAACTTGAAAAATTTTCAAGTTATAAGCATTAATGTTCATGTTTTTACTTTTTGACATAAAATTAAAACGCTTGACGCGAAGTGCTCTACTAAGAAGAGTGTTCGAGAAATATTAAGTTTACATATAGAAGCTGTAGACCTATTCATGGGTTATCTAAGTGAGTAAAAAAATTTAAAAAATTTGAAAGTGGTCACTCTACAGAGCACTTCGCAACAAGTGTTTCAATTTTATGTCAAAAGGTAAAAACATGTACATAAATGCTTATAACTTGAAAATTTCGCAAGTTAGTGAAATTGGACGTAAATAATTGTTTATGGCATTAAATTTTCTATAGGTTCCTAGACGGACATTTTTTTATTCGGTATAGAAAGTACTCGTAACGCGTGTAAAAAAAAAATGTAAGGCTCTATGATGATTTCAGCTTTGACAGGCTAAAGCTTCTAAATTTTTGAAGATATCGATATGGGACAAAAATCATAATTTAGGGTGTTCTTTGCTTTATGAACGTGTGTATTTTCAACTTAAAATTCGATGAAGAACACAGTAAATAAAGCTATTGAAAAGGACCTTATATCTTAACAATTGGTTTCTAAGGCGTGATTTTCAAGAAGCTGTAGCGCGCTTACTATTTTTACCACGGAAAATTTGTAGGAATGAAAATTGTAGGAAATGTAATCCTATTTAAAACATTACATAACGAAAGAATCGCTTAAGTCGACCGTTTCTGAGATATTTCGAAAAAACAAAAACAATGTTAAAATTTCGTGGTTTTTTGGCTGCCAAAAGTTGTCCCGGTGTCATGTTGGCACGAATATATGCAAACAAATAGTAGATTGTATATCTAGATGTGTAATGGACTATTACGGCGAGTGATGACAGTATGTAAGAACGAGCGACAGCGAGTTTTTACAGTCACACGAGCCGTAATACCATTACGCACGACATATAATATATATGGAATTTTTTGCCATACCCACTACAAAATACCTACTTTTCACTTCATTTTCAAAAAAATTTGACAGTTCATTTGCGTTGCCATCTTTACTTCTACAGTATGCCGTGAAGTTCGTGAGAAAGTAATGGCAGACGCACGCAGGCGTTTAGAGCGAATAAACAGAAGTTCCTATGGCAACCGTTTACTTCCCGCACTAGTGCGGAAAGTAAAACACTTTCCGCACACCTGCCTGTGAAATGACTCATAAAAGGCCGCTATACATACATCGTAAGTAGCTATTTTGTAGTGGGTATGGCAAAAAATATCTTATGCCCCACCTTTTGCAAGGTACAATGTATGTCAAAAACTACACAACATTTCTTATTCAAACCGATTTTCGTTGGAAGTATTTTATAAATTCTACTTCATTTACATACCGACTGTTGACTTAAATAAAAAAGTCATTTTGAAACTTCTACATCATTTTTGAAGGCCTATCTAATGATACCCCACACGCTTATGTGCACTGGAATTTTTTTTATCCCTCAGTTACATATATGGTGTGCCACCACTATTTTTTTCGTAATTTCACTTAACCATTGTATAGCAGTTCATAGAAAACACCTACCTTCCAAATTTCATCTATAGTGTGCCAATAGTTTCCGAGTAAAATGACTGTGACATACGGACGGACAGACGGACAGGATGAAATTATAAGGGTTCCCTTTTTGCCATTTGGCTACGGAACCCTAAAAACGCTTCAATGTTAGATAAATAATTTTATTACAAATAAATAAATACAATCCATAAGTTTTTTTAATTTTATTGCCATGCGTCCGACCGCTGCGCTCATTATTAACAGCCCACTTGCCCTATAATTAACTAAAGTCTATCAATATATACATCATTTTAAAGCTACAAATATTGTCTACAAATTTTACTTGAACAACTTTTACCCTAACAGGCTTAGCAAAAAGTTATATGGAAATATTTTGTGAAATATTCTTTTAAAAACTGATATTTTCTCTTTATTAATAAATTGCAAAGCATATATTGATTTTATCGCAAAATTGAAGAGGGAAATTTTTTAGAGTAACTAATTAGGAACAAAACAAAAAAAAAGTCGTCTGATTTCAGACATTTGTTAAGGAGATATTAGCGTTTTCCTTAAGGCTTGCAAAATTATATTCAAAAGGGGATGGCGGGGGAAGCACAAGGGGGATAACCGGGGACTTTTGTAAAAATACATGTCTAAAGGTGTTCTACCATCTGTGAAAAATCCAGCTCCTTTGGAATTATTTGCGACATCGGGTGTTTTTTTCCTTTCATTTCCTGGGCTAAGTTTCAAAATTACTTAAGTTAAGAGTTTATAATAGCGGAAGTTCGCCCCCTGCATTCTTCACCTCAAATCCTTTTTCCCCGTCTACAAAACTGTTCCCGCTCTCCCGACGCTATTTTTAAAGCTAAAGGGTTCGGGTAAACGCCAAATGAAGGACCACTACAGATCCTACAGACGAAAAATTGGAAAAAAAAATCCTGAAAAAACTTACAACTTTTTAAAAAATTACGTAATCTTTCACACGTATCCAAAACTTTTTTTCAAAAAATTCGCCTGTAGGATGTGTAGTGTGATTCTCGATCCTTCATTTGGCGTTTACCCGAACCCTTTAGCTTTAGAAATAGCTTCGGGAGAGCGGGAACCGTTTTATAGGCGAGGGGAAAGGATTTGAAGTGAAGAGTGCAGGGAGTAACTTCCGCTATTATATAGTCTTAAAATTTAAACAAGATGTCTGCCAACACGAAACTAGAAGAATTTTTTAGAAGTAATAAATAATAATATACGAAAATGAAATTAACTCAATTGACATTTCGTTTCTCTGTAACTAAAATCGAGAGACTGCATATAATTATGATTTATGTACATTTAAATAAGTTATTATTATCGATTATATAAACTGCAAAACCAGATCAAATTAATTCATTATATCAGCCGGGCAAAAACCGACCTGTTCCGATACCAGTTGACTTTTTATATATTGTCAATGTAGCTACTCTGTTAACGATAGTGTTTTTAGACGCATTCCATTTAGTTATTTTAATTAAGAGTATTCGATAACAGAAGTTACTCCGTGCGCACTCTTCATGTTAAATCCTTTCCCCTCGCTTAAAAACAGTTTTTGTTCTCCCGACGCTATTTTTAAAATTAAAAGGTTCGGATATACGCCAAATGCAGGACAAAGAAACACACTACAAATTCCTCAGATCAAAAATTGAAGAAAAAAAAACCGGGAAAAACTTACAACTCTAAAAATTACGTAATTTTTCACACATAGCCAAAACTTTTTTTCAAAAAATTTGCCTGAAGGATCTATAGTGTGATTCTTGGTCTTCCATTTGGCGTTTACCCGAATCCTTTAGCTAAAAATAGCGTCGGGAGAGCCACATGCGTTTTTAGGCGCGAGGAAAGGATTTGAAATGAAGAGTGCAGGAGGTATAATAATAATAATAATAAAAATTTTTATTGTCATAGTATAAGAAAAATATACAAAAAAATTTTACAATAATGTTATACTCAGTGTTCCTCAAACCACTGCAATTTATTTTTGGTTTTAAATTAAAATTTTCATAATATTATTTGCTTGCGCCAAGTTTGATCATAGGGAAAAAAACAAGAAAAAAAAACCAACTCGCAGTGCAGGAGGTAACTTCCTGTATTAAATAGGCACTCTTGAGCTGACGGCTTGAGAATATCCGAGCGTGTAGCAATGCTGTTGTTTACATGGCGTTGCTATGGTTCTTCTATTACAAGTTCCCAGTTCCCGGTTTCTAACCCGAGAGCTGGTAAAAGTGTCAATTCGATTTTCAATTTATAATTAACAAAAAAAAAAATAATGAATTGAAAATATGAATTGGTGCTAGGCCCAAATAACCTTAGCTGTTGGTGGTCTTTAAAACACAATTTCTCTTAAGAGCTGATTACCAAATACATCTTTCCGATTAACACTACACATATACTTCTACCAATAATAAATTGACTCCAATAAAATATAATACAGCAGACAACGTCAAAAAATAATACTATTAAGCTGGGTTTATCGTACAATTATATTTTTTAATCACGCTGTTAAATGTCAGTTACTATGGTAACGATTAACAATTTGCCAAAATGAAAACACAGCAACCAATGAACACGTAGCAAACAAAATTTAACAGTGTGATTAAAAAAACAGCCTGTTAAAATTGTACGATAAACCCAGCATTAGTCTGTTGTAACGTTTGTTGTGATCCTGCAAGGATTGATTGCTTTCTATGAAGGCTCAGGACTGTTGGGAGACATACCCAATAATATAATAACGAATACCACTGTACCCCATAATGCGCTATCGACTCAAACCCTCGGGAATCAAAAGATTTATCAAGTCCATTACGAATGGTCTGATTATCTTCTAAAAAGGGGCCAGGACTGTTCGGAACCTAGTTAGTTATCGGAGAAGCAGAATGGGTCCTAATTGCAGCGGGGAAGAATTTTTCTTGCCCTCAAAATTATGTATCAATCTGGTGTAACGCAAAAAAGAGAAAAATTATTGGCCAACGTGTCTTCATAACTATTTACTAACTTAGGGTTTTGAAGAAGTGTTGAAATGTTGGCCTTTTAGCAAACAAACTGTTATTCTCTTGCCATGTATTCCGTTTTCCTAAAGTAAATTGTTATTGCTATAAATGCATGGAAGCATTTTTGCGTCCATACGTTTTTTTCCCTACTTTCCATCATAACTATTGCAATACTCGATTACTAATCAAATATTATCCATAAAAAGAAGAACGTAGAGCGATCCTTGCAAAAGAAAGAACGATAATAAAAACTACTTGATTTTATTTCATATTCCAATAATTTATAAACAAAGTTCCCAAAACGCAAACATTAGATAAATTATAATCAGCTTTCCATTATTCGTATGTCGAAAAGAGTGCATTGTTTTGTTAATCAAATATTATCCATAAAAAGAAGAACGTAAAGCGATCCTTGCAAAAGAAAGAACGATAATAAAAACTACTTGATTTTATTTCATATTCCAGTAATTTATAAACAAAGTTTCCAAAACGCAAACATTTGATAAATTATAATCAGCTTTCCATTATTCGTATGTCGAACAGAGTGCAGTGTTTTGTTGATCAAATATTATCCATAAAAAAAAGAACGTAGAGCGATCCTTGCAAAAGAAAGAACGATAATAAAAACTACTTGATTTTATTTCATATTCCAGTAATTTATAAACAAAGTTTCCAAAACGCAAACATTTGATAAATTATAATCAGCTTTCCATTATTCGTATGTCGAACAGAGTGCAGTGTTTTGTTTGTGTGCGAAGAACGCGCGCTAGTGCACATCATATAAATAACGAGGAAAACAAGTGAACAACAAACGACCACATAAATAAACGAGCATCAACAGTAAATAAATAAAACACGTGTGGCGATAGGTAAGTGGAACAGATATCCGGAAGGTCCAAACAACTGCAACATGGCGGTCGACACGGGCGTCAAGGTCACAACCCTTCTATACCTGCTGGGTGAGTTAAACTTTAAGCTTACAATAATATATATCCTGGTCAAAATTAAGGCACCGTTCTGTTTTTCTGTCATATTTTCAATGTTGTAGAAATACTTGAATAGCAAGTGTAGTTGTGTTTTGTTTTTTGATGAAACCAGTAAGCTTGAACGAGTATGGCGAAGGCCTGGAGAAAGATTTGCTGCAACCCTGTGCGGGCGTCGAAGCAAATTCCTTCCCAGAACACCAAATGGTTCTCTTGCAAAGATATGTACATCCAGGTCTTCCGTCATGTTCGTTCACAAGCATCTGGCGATTTCAAAGCTTATCCATGGTTTCATCAAAAAAACAAAATGTGCTTCCAGTCCAATAATTCTTTCATTATTAAAAATATACGAGAAAAAAATAGGGGTGTGCGAGTAGGAGAGTTTCCTTTTCAAGTCGAGTCGATTATTTAATAAATACTCGATTTCGAGTCGAATTTAGATCCAGTAGTACGGGGAAAACCATACTGAAGAAAGATTTTGAAGATTTTCCAGTATTTAAACTTGATTTTCCTGCGAAATGTTATAATTACCACAAAACACCAAACCATAACAAACACTCTCGACGTACGTTTCGCCAACCAAGTTGGCATCATCAGGAGATGAGTTTTAATCATCTCCTGATGATGCCAACTTGGTTGGCGAAACGTACGTCGAGAGTGTTTGTTATGGTTTGGTGTTTTGTGGTAATTATAACATTTCGTATCTTTACACCAAGGTTCCACCATTTTTTATTGTTGATTTTCCTGCACTAATCGAGTTGGTTTCTTAAAGAAAACCCGAGTATTTATCAAAGACTAAACTCGAAAAGAAAAATCCATTACTTAGAAAGTCATTCACATGAGTTGTAACCTTTTCAAAACAGAAAATTGTTCTACTGCTTGACTCAATTCGCGTATTTTTTTACCTGGATTGCGCGCGCATACCGTGTCCACAGATGATCCAGTAACGAGGCAATAATTTGTCTAGGTGACTGGACACCGTATGCGTGTGCAATCATATTTCTGGATTGGAAGGTCTAGTAGTCTATGAACGTTTTTTTTTTTGTTTGCAACTCGACTCGAATTGCCCCACTCGACTAAAAAGTATTTTTACTACTCAATTTTTCGACTGCTCGCACACCCCTTCTCATTAGTCTTCTTATTGGTTCTGCACTTGTCTGACAACCTTCGTCGATCTCATATAATTAACATAATTATATATAGCTCTCCACAATCTGTCGTTTGTGTTATTCTTTTTTTTCTCGTCTACTTTTTGTTTATACAAACACTTCTCACTTCGAACGCGAATTGTAGATTTTGTTTTTGACTGGCGTGCGCGTCACCTGGCAGATGCACGCAAAACAGATTAATTAGCCGATGTCGTTCATTTGTTTCACGCAAAGCGGATGTAAAACGAAATCGGAACAGTCTGGTGCAGTGTCTTCGTCTTTCCAATTGAAACGTGCATATAAATAAACAATAATTAACCGTTCAATAATTTCTAAATCAACATAAATCATGTTTGTTTATTTGCCATGAAATCAGGCATTATTATTGACACTGTTTGTACACCAACCTGTTCAAAGTCACGATTTCGCTTCAATGTCCTATACCTTAGACTTTAGAGTTCATACGTTTAGAGAAAACTTGACCGTCTCATGCGTAGAAACCAAATTTGGCTCGGACTGATCTATTCTATTTTTGAAGGGGTGCGCCAGTTCATGTGTACATGTCAGTGCACTATTTACTTGTCATTCGAGGACAGTGTGGTCCAGTGGTTAGCGTCGCGGCCTCTGAATCAGACTGTCGTGGGTTCGAATCCCGCCTCCGCTAATGGATGTTTTGTGATGTCATTTAGTTTTAAGTGTGTTGTTAACTTCCCATTGGAAGTTATTGTAATGGGTCCGAAAATCGAAATCAAAAAGGAAAAAAAATTTGTATGTTTCAAGGTCACTACACTATTTTTACACTACTTTTAGAAAGATGTCTGTATGTGTGTGTGTGTGTGTGTACGTACGTACGTACGTGTCCATTTCTTTCTAAGACGAAATCTCGAGAACGAAAAATGATATCGACTACGTTGGGGTGCCAATCGACGCGTATTAACGTAAATATGATCTGAAAGGAATTTTTTTTAAATCGGTTCAGCCGTTCTTTTTTCTTAACCAAATAACCTCCAAAAAAGTAGATTTTACACAATATCTCGCGAATAAAAAATTATATCGACTTCGTAAGGGTGTCAATCGAGGCGTGTTAACGTCATTTTGATCCGACATAAATTTTATAAAAATCGGTTCAGCGGTTTTTTTTTTTTGTTTTTCTTAATTATTGATGTTTTAATGATTAAAATTATTACCTTTCTGTGTAATATCTAATTTAATTATTATTATTAAATATTTATCAAACTGGGAAGTTCGTCGTGTGGACCTCAAGGGTCGCACTTAAGTCCTAATACACGACCCACCTCACGGCTTGTTATTTAATGTAATCAACACGCTAATGACCTAAGTTGTCGACGCATCTATAATTTACAATAAATAAATAAAAATACTTCGTCCTTCAGTGCCCACTGTTTGGGTTATAATATTACCTACATGCTGTTAAAAAAGAGTATTAAATTGTGTTTAAAGTGCATTATCAGTGATGCATGTTTGAATGATTTTAAAAGCTTTTATTAATTCCGTTTATTAAATTAAAGAAAAAATCGGATTTAATTAAGTCCTCCAGCACCTACGTCTGTGCGTCAGAATCTGTTTTGCGTACAACACTGACTACTTCTCCCAACAGTTTTTGTGCGCAGGTTTCCGTTAGGATTTGATTTTCTCTAATGGGGGCCCTGGCACATTTTTATGGTGGGCACTTGAAAATATTGAAAATTATTATAGACAACAAGGAGCGTTGCCCCCACCCACTATCTCTGTAAATGGAAGGAAAATGTCGTCAAAATTCCGAGATATGTACAGAACAGAAAGCATAAATTACGGCTACATTAAAACAAAAACTTTTTATAAAAAAAGACTTTTTAACAAAAAAAAACCTCCTTCAAAAAGGCACTAAAAAGAGGAAAACAATGAAATTTTGAGGTCTGTGCCAATTAAAATATGAAGTTGGTTAAAAAGAAGATATTAATCACTATACTATACTTTTTAACCGACTTCATATTTTAATTGGCACAGATCTCAAAATTTCATTATTTTCCTCTTTTTAGTGCCTTTTTGAAGGAGGTTTTTTTTTTGTTAAAAAGTTTTTTATTTTTTACTTTTTAGTGTTAACAAAAACTAACATTTACCTTAAAGAATCACACGCCGTTACTTACATTTATTAAAATCAGCCGAACTACTGAACCGATTTTGATGAAATTTCTATGGGACCAATCTGAAAGTATATCCTTTCAAATAAAAAAAAATTTTCAAAATCGGTTCATAAACGACGAAGTTATCCGCGAACACACATAAAAAATATATACGGTCGAATTGAGAACCCTCCTTTTTTGAAGTCGGTTAAAAAAGAAACACCTTCAAAAAAAATCCACTAAAAAGAGAAAAATAATAAAATGTTGAGGTCGGCGCCAATTTAATTATTATATTGGCGCTGACCTCAAAACTTTATTATTTTCCTCTTTTTAGTGGGTTTTCTTGAAGGCGGTTCTTTTTTATACAGTTTTTATTTTTTTAAACCATAGTCACAGTCAGGATTCTAACCTGAACCTTACCACTTTCGCACGGAAAGGTTAGAATGCTGACTGTGACTATGGTTGGTAAAATGATTTTTTCCAGTATGTTTGGAATCAATTATATAATTGGCTGCTTTCCAACAAAAATTTTCAATTGCAATTTAGCCGTATAAATCTATTAATTTATTTTATTTTTTACTTTTTACTGGCTTTGCAATACATAGTTTGCCCGTTTTTAACCGGCTTCTGTCTTGATATTTGATTCCTAAACTAAAAAAAAAAAGAAAACTTGAACCGATTTAAATATTGTAATATTTTATAAGTAAGTACCTTCCTTGGGAATAGCTTATTCGATTAGTGAAAACCGCATCGAAATATGATCAACGGTTCTCGATATATTCGTGGACATAGTTACATGCATACATATACAGGGTGGACCAAGTTATAATAGCAATAATTCACCATTCGATGGTCCATCGAAAAATAAGTAGACATGCATAATTTTATTTTTTTCCAAAACGCTTCCTAAGGGAGATACAGCCCTTCAAAGTCCAGTTTTAAAAATCAATACTGACAAGCGTCATAAATTATCTCAAAACCAAGTATCGCCTACTTTGTTGGTTATTTTCATAAGTTATTTATTTGTTGTTTTTAATTTAATTAATGAATTATTTATTTAAATTCGTCAAACAGTAAAAAGTTTACAAATTATTGTTGTACAAGATTCCAGACCTATTATTTTCATAGGTGGCTATTTTAGAAGTGTTCTAAACTTTCAACTCTAATTATCTCGTAAACGAAGCCTCAAATCGAAATTTTGCAAGAGTGACTCTTTTTTTCTAAATTGAACTGGGAATTCGAAAATAATGTTATTCTTTAAAAATATCCAGTGGCGCAGAAAATAGGGCGGGAAAAGTGAAACAACCTCCCTGTATCTACGCCACTTGACAATTTTGACAAAAGTTACTTACGTCAAGTAATGAGTATCTATTGCATAAATACTTGTACCAAATTTGGTCAAAAACGCATTAATGACCTGCGAGTTAGGACAAAAAAAAGAATTTTAAAACTGAACTTTGAAGGGGTGTATCTCCCTTAGAAAGCGTTTTGGAAAAAAATAAAATTATGAGTGTCATCTTATTTTTCGATGGACCATCGAATGGTGAATTATTGCTACTATAACCTGGTCCACCCTGTATACAGGTCAAACTGAGAACCTCCATTTTTTTGAAGTCGGTTAAAAACTGATTTTGATAATTGTTTGGACCTCTATTTATTTTCCTAACTTGACTGTCTACTTAAAAATTCGGTGTCCTTCCGGACGACACTGTACACAATAATTCAGAATGCCAGCAAGCGTGTAAATCGATACTGAAAATAGGAAATGCATTCCGCCATTCCAATCAAAACTTCAGCCATGGCAATCACGCAACTGAATCTCACAACTGGCTTGTTTACTTCATGTCGTCGCTGGAAACACAACAATATACGAACTTGCGTTGTTAAAAGAAAAACAAATGCAACGCGATAACCCAGTTTTCAGTCGTTTCTTTCAATTATATCCGGCACGTGCGAAAACAACGTCATTTTACAAGGTCTTTCGAAAACCCATTTGTAAGTATTACTGAAATCGCGTTCTTTGCACGAGTTTCCTAATTAAATGGCAGAAATGAAAGATTATAGTCCGAGCTCCCACCGTACAAAAGTCTACTGGACAACACTACTAAAGTTGATTAGTGAATTTAATTTTTATTTATTTATTGTAGATTATAGACGCGTCGACATCTCAGATCATTAGCGTCTTTCAACTACACTAAATAACAACTTTCTTAAAAGTAAATAACATCACAAATCATCCATGAGCGCAGATGGGATTCGACCCCACGACAGTCTAGTCTAGAGGCTGCGGTACCAAGTACACTATCCACTCGGCTATACTGCCCTCTTAGTGAATTTAATAGATAATATTATGATATATGGAACATCAAATCGTAAATTTCAATATCAAAAAAAGGACAGCTATAATAGGTAGATTACTACGAAATTATTAATAATAATTCACTCCCAATAGAAATTTTGATGTGACATGTAGCAATGTTGTCCCACTTCAACCTGACAAAAACAAACAAATGTCTTGGGAAATAGGCAAACTTCGATTATGGCGGCATATGGATTAATATAACCTCTTAAACGCAATTTTCTCGTGTGTGGGCAACAAACAATAGGCTATTTCTCTGTGGACGTCGAAAAAGTTATCAGACATTAATAAAATAATCGACAAACGTGACTTCACGACGATGTCAGAACGATATAACCTCTCAATTTTCTCGTGTGTAGGCAACAAACAATAGGCTATTTCTCTCTGGACGTCGAAAAAGTTATCGGACATTAATAAAATAATCGACAAACGTGACTTCACGACGATGTCAGAACGACATAACCTCTCTTTTGGAACTCGCAGCGCCGATGACGTCACGGCGGTCAACGGACCGATTTAAAACTATCGGAATGCACGATACAGTTTCATCATTGAGTGTTTATCTTCTACTTTTACTTCAGAATTGCAATAATATTATTATACATTATTGTATACAGTATGCACACACATAGTGACAGACAGCCAGCAGAAATAAAGTAGATGTAATTAGCAATTAATATACGAATGTACACATGTAACGTATGTAATAATATGTGGAACGCCATGTATGGGTGATTTGCTTCCAAAAATTTGGTCAACGGAATACTATAAGAGCTGTTTTTCTTCAGTTTCGTAAAAAATCAATAGTATTTTGTTTCAGAAAAAAGTGGGTGCGTGCACTTACGTACGCGCGTTAGATGTTATACTTCTTTGGCGTGATTAAAAACTAATTTTTATTTTGCATGCAAATAATTTATAGAAATTAAATAATAAAATACAAGATTTGTTTATATGGTAATTATGGAAATCAATTCTGTTAATTTTGATGTCACAGTTTTTGAAAAATTCACTCCCACTATTTTTACTTCCCACCTCTACTATGGTAGGGAAGTAATGGATTCAGTCCGAAAACAATATTTCGAGATTTTAACAGATTTTCACGTTTTGAGACCCTAGCAATCGTTTAAGATCATTTTCTGACTGATGTCTGTATGTGTGTGTGTGTGTATGTGTGTGTGTGTGTATGTGGTCAATTTTTCGCCTTCGATATCTTAAGAACGGAACAACATACGGGCATGCCGATTGTTCTATTGTGTTTATCAGCCTTTAACTTAGATCTGATTAGATTTTGAGTCAAATCGGTTCAGTCGATCCTGAGATATTCAAAAAAACGTCCTCAATGTCACGTATTAACATAGGTAAAAAAAAATATAAATGAATTCTAGATGTTATAATATGAAAAAAATGTAAATATTTTTTTTCTCTAAAATGTATAGTTTTCGAGAAAAAAAATATTTTACTAAAAAAAATAAAAATTGTACGTAAATCAAGGTAACCATGATTTTTGCTATATTAAGCTAGCCATCAATAGATCACCAAACAAAAAAGAGGGCCATGCTTTTTTCAAAGAATAAAAATTAAATTGTGTTTTAAAGACCACCAACAGCTAAGGTTATTTGGGCCTAGTCAAAGAATAAAAAAAAGAGTGTTTATTTTTTGCAAATATTTACTAGGTGGGAAGTATAGGACTGGTCATCAGTCGAATTTTTTTAAAACGCGTCTAAAGAAGTATAACTTCAAAAAAGACTTTACACGACTAATGTTTGTAGCAACATTTCAGTTGAGGGCTCGTTTGAGCAATCATAGGAGTGAATAGTCTTGTAATAGCGAAAAAAAATCGTATTCGAGATTTAGACGGATTTAGACGTTTCATAGTCCCTATAATGTACCTATACCGAAAACGCAAGTCCGTCCGTCCATCCCTCCCTCCGTAGCTGACACCGTTCAACCGACCCAAACCAAATTTTAAACGTACCTCTAGGGTTTTTAGAGGATTCTTCGGGGGTAGTTTTCTTATTTCCCCACTAATCCCGCAGATAGGGGTGATTTACTGATGAATGACAACATAAAATTGCGATTTTCTAGAATTTCATAAATCGATGTCGTTATAATGACCCTATAATATGCCACCAGTCATTTGGTCGGAAAAATCCAGAAAGGATGAACGAAAATCCGTGGTCGACGTAGTTAGCAAATAGTCGGTGCGGTGAAAGCTTACCATTTATTGACATTAAAAACATTTTGAACTATTTAATCCAAATAGCTTTATTTTCTGTTATATTACATTTTGAAAATATTTCCAAAATTTAATATCAGTAAAGATGTTTAGACATAAAAAAATATGTCCAAGGAGGATAGAATATTACTGTCAGTGGAGCTTTGCATCACTTCCACTTTCGGAATAGACGCTTATTCTTCCGCAACACATCACCGAGTCACTCTAGCAGAAATTTCGTGGTGGGTACGTCAGTAAAATTGTTTACACATAAAAAAAAACTTCTTCACAGTATAGTTTGTACAGCCCTGTACCGATAATTAATACACAGAGGCAATCGCTAATCAGCAGCGCCTTGTGTCGTGGATCTGTGTGCGTTGCATAACCGGGCAAACACGCGACGACGAACGGCACTGGGTTAACAACAAACAAAAAACAAAAACCAACAATCGCTCTCAGCAGCACGCCATCTTTTGTTTTGTCGTGTTCGCGTGCGCACGACGAATGTCATTTTAATAATGGAAACAACGGCACATCGTTGACACCGTTACATAATGGCACATTACTACATTCTTATAGTTCACACACGTAAATAAATGTAACAACATTATTGGACAACAGTATTGTCACGCACTATGGGGTGAACTGAACCCCAAGATTCAAGAATCGACTCTACAATCCCCAGTTGAAAGTAGGATTGTAAATATTACGGGCCTACGTCGCGATCGTAAACACTACGGTGAAATAAGTTAAAAGATTTTCTGGCAGGACATCATAAAAAACAAGCCGTGAGGTGGGTCGTTTATTAGGACTAAACTGCGACCCTTGAGGTCCACACGACGAACTTCCCAGTTTGATAAATATTTAATAATAATAATTAAATTAGATATTACACAGAAAAGTAATCATTTTAATCATTAAAACATAATTATTATTTATTTTTAACAATTAAAAAAAAAACGGCTGAACCGATTTTTATAAAATTTATGTCGGATCAAAATGACGTTAAAAGGGCACTGCACAAAAAGTTGCCGATAATAAACCGTTAGAGGCGCTGTCGTCGCTGTAATTGTAATATTTTTCAAAATATTGTGAGTATTTCGTCTACTAGCGTATAGAGGACACTAATATAACAATAATTTTTATAATTGATCTATGATGACAGCAAAGTTAGTAATGATATAATATTTCTGAAATTGCCATGGAAACAATGTGAATAAAAAATTTAAATATTTGAGAAATGTTGACACAAGTGGACACAAGTCGTGTCATAAATAGTTAATAATGTTGAGTTGAAAGTTGAAAAATTATAATTTCAGAGCAGAAAATTAATAAATAAGGACATTTATGAAATCTTATAGAACATGTGCGAAAAAATGTATAAATAAAATCTATTAAAACGCTTGAATCAATCAAAAAGAAATAAAATCTGAGTCAAGAAGAAAGCATTTATGAAATTTCTCCTATTAGAAAAAAATAACTCTATGACAGATCTTGGAATTAGGCAATACGTCTGAAAAGCCCAAAAGAAGAATAATTGAAGTGTAATAAAGATTTAAAAGTGCCAAGTGAATTTATAATTTTTTATAATAATGTGAATGTAATGTCACTTTTTATTACCTATATAAATTTACTTTGTGCTTTTTTATTTTACATAAAATTTCTGTGGTGTCATTTTTGTAATAAGCGATATGAAAAGTTTCATTAGTTAATTAGTTCATTTCACTATTCTTACTTGTAAAATGAATAAAATAAATAACAAATCGAAGAAAATTCATGCATAACAGTCTATAAAATGATACTAATATTTTTAAAAATTTACGTCGTTTTGGATTTCGATTATTTCTTCCCATTTCCCTGGTTACTGAACTATTTTTTTTCAGAAAAACCTGGAAAATATAAAAAATCTAATCTCAATTTGAAAATTGTGTACGTGGTACCAACTTTACACAATCAAATAAATTTCTCAAGAGGAAAATTTGATAATTTAAGTTGTCATATTTAGAACATCTTTGAATTCGATACTTTTTATGTTTTCATGTTAATTGAAAATTGATTATTCATATTCATAGCAACCCGTTGCCTTGAAGAAAAAATCTATTTAGAAAACAAAATCAATCTCAAAATCTTTGAAAAACACGAACTGAACAAGAAATCGAAAACTGACATTTATACCATAAATCAAGATGTAAACAAAACGTACGTAGCGTCATTTCTTAGACAATAGCTACACTTTTTTTAGTTATTGATAACACCGCGGTTGCATTATCTGTCATTAGTGACTTTTTACTAAACGATTTGCTGTTATTATTAACAGTTTCGTATTGAAATTTAGCATATCCATTTTTTGTCCTTCAAAGTATGTTTTAAATGTCTAAAAATCCTTTTTCATTGAAAAAAATATTTCAAGTTCAATCTGAATTCCTACTTTTATTAATTTCAATACATGACCCCAAATATGTTTAATACAAAGAATATCATCTATAGAATCTTACAGATCTCACAAATTGACTGTATTGTTTATATAAAAGCTGATTCTTTGAGTAAAAAATTGGGAAAAATGACATATGGTAGCGCCATCTTATGAAATTGGTGCCAGGCAGATTCCTATTAACACGCCTCGATTGATTAAATTAAATTAAAAATGACCTTTTTGATAAAACAATGTTATTGCTACGCATCCTTCGAATCATTGAATTGTTCGACAACTGTAAAACCGCAAATAACAACAACGCGTCCTTCGCACGTGTGTCGGTGCACCGCCCCCGACTTACAATCTAGTCCGACATTCGTCCTCTCGGCTCATCTGTTGCAAAGCACGCTGCATCTGCAATTTGTGGTTACCAGTGTTTAGTGTTTACACTGATGAGACCTGGTAATTTGCACTTAGTAATTCGTGTTCACAAATTTGTACACCATTTTGTACCAATAATATTTTCAATTATTTATTGTTTTTCATATTAAATTGAAAATCTAATTGATCCCTCCACCAGTTCTCATTTCTGGGTAGTCACTTTTTCTCCAGAACAAATTTCCCTGACTTTTCCCGGTTTTCTAGGTGATTTTTTAGTTTTTTCCCTGAACTTCAGAGTTTTATAGGACACAAAAAAATAAAATGGCGTCAGATTTCAAAATGGCGGCCATATGTACTTTTGTAAAAATTATCCGATCTTTTTGAAATTTGATATTTAAGAGTTTTATAGGACACAAAAAATAAAATGGCGTCAGATTTCAAAATTGCGGCCATATGTACTTTTGTAAAAATTATCCGAACTTTTTGAAAATTGACATTTGAGTTTCATAGGAGATAAAAATATAAAATGACGTCAGATTTCAAAATGGCGGCCATATGTACTGTTGTAAAAATTATCCGATCTTTTTGAAAATTGATATTTCTGAGTTTTATAGGACACAAAAAAATAAAATGGCGTCAGATTTCAAAATGGCGGCCATATGTACTTTCGTAAAAATTATCCGAACTTTTTGAAAATTGATATTTGAGTTTCATAGGACACAAAAAAATAAAATGGAGTCAGATTTCAAAATGGCGGCCATATGTACTTTTGTAAAAATTATCCGATCTTTTTGAAAATTGATATTTGAGAGTTTTATAGAACACAAAAAAATAAAATTGCATCAGATTTCAAAATGACGGTCAAATAATAACTTTTCAATTATATTGTCCACAGCTTTGATAAATTCGGTTTTATATACAATGCGTAAAAAGCACAGCTTATGTCGGGTGTCCTATGACACCTCTTGACTTTTTTTTTTAATTTATGCAACGCAGGTTACTGTGATCCGGCGACCACCGGCTACTACCGACGACAGCGGTGCAACAATGCATTATTGTTACTTTCACTGCAGCGTGTCCACAGCACACTACGATTAATATCATATTATTACCGTAATGCGATATTTATTCACCACATGTCTTTCACGCTCCGATAAGTTCAAGCGTGGTGATGTCTTGCGGTCGTATACTTATCAATTATTTTAAGTACAAACATTAATTTCAAAATTGCATGCTTCGACCACATGTCTGCAAAGCAGTCGCGAACCTCTCTCTTATGAGGACAAACCCTTCAGCCTTGCGGAACTCGAAGAATCGTCTACTCATCAATCTTCTCTTTTGTTCCCAATTTCAATCCTACACTTTGTCCCAATCAAGAAGATTTTGAATAGGAGACCAACTTTACCGAAATTGTATGGTATACGCATCCAAGAATTATTCTTGAATGCGCTAAGCGATACTGCGCATGCATTCGTCCTCCTTGTCCTACTCTTGCTCGTTCACATTAGTTGCTAACAAGATTGTTGACAATGTTTGATTTTCGTTACTACGGAAACATCCGAAGCTTTCCACGCAAGAAGACTTTGCGTGCAAAGTACAAAATATTCATCCCACCGCCACCACTGAAGTTCAGTTTCTTTCTCCCTAGTATTCTTGATCTTAATTTAAGCAGAAACGACTACAATATCTGTGCTTCCCGTAAAAACCTGCATTACGTTGTTTCTAGTCGAACTACCGAGCTTTGTAGTTTGTGAAATTTGTGATTTTTTCTATTTCTCAGTGTCCTCTTTTGCTCCAAATCACATTCAATGAATTAATGAAAGAACGACTACACATGCCCGCAAAACTAAACTTCTGTGCAAATTATGTTATTTCAGGTCAAACCATTGCGCCTTGCAGAACTCTTAATAAGACCGCTTTGTGACCCATCTTCCTGGTCAAATCATTGTGCCTTACAGAACTCTTAAGACCGCGTTGTGATCTATCTTCCAGGTCAAACAATTGTGCCTTGCAGAACTCTTAATAAGACCGCTTTGTTATCCATCTTCCAGGTCAAACCATTGTGCCTTGCAGAACTCAATCAAACCACTTTGTGATCTACTTCCAGGACAAACCATGCCTTGCAGAACTTTTAATCAGACCGCTTTGTAATCCATCTTCCAGGTCAAACAATTGTGCCTTGCAGAACTCAATCAAACCACTTTGTGATCTACTTCCAGGACAAACCATGCCTCGCAGAACTCTTAATAAGACCGCTTTGTGATCCATCTTCCAGGTCAAACCATTGTGCCTTGCAGAACTCAATCAGACCACTTTGTGATCTACTTCCAGGACAAACCATGACTTGCAGAACTCTTAAACAGACCGCTTTATAATCCATGTTCCAGGTTAAACCATTGTGTCTTGCAGAACTCTTAATCAGACCATTTTGTGATCAATCTAACTCCATATTTCTAGTTCTTAATTACGTCACAACATACTTTTACATTATAAATAAACACTTGAAATCGTCCGTACATTGCTTATTTCTCCAAATTTTATTAAGTGTTTTCTGTAACTAGGTACGATAATTTTTCATCAAGGTATTATTATCCATCACCAACTAAAATGGTTCTTTGCCGGATAACGTTAATATAATTATTGCTAGTCAGGCTTTATATGACCAAATGCTCTATTCACTCACAAATTTGCGTTCCAAATACAACCTAAGAAAAAAGTATTTGGATTTGCTTAATGAGTCATGCCAAAAGCTTACAAAACAGCTGCACAGCGCTGAAGGCTTAACAATTGAACGTTGTTATATACCTTCACAGATAACTGGATTGTTTTTTTGTTAATGTACTATGATCCTTTCACAGCCAACTAGACGTGAGTGTATGCGTTATATTCAATTAGAGTCCACGATTGCATTGCAGAAAAACGATAAATAAAGATACAAAGACACACGTTCACGATTTCCGTTGTATTCGTGTTTATGCTTGCTGCTTGCTTGTAACATTATAACGCGATTCGTTTAGCGTTGTCTCGTTATAATAGAGCGGTTTACATATTTATTTAACAACATATTTATTTAACAAAAACCTTATCTAAACTTGAGCACAGGCAGATATACATGGGCGTCACGAGGAGGGCGCAAGGAGGTGCGATTAAACCACCCTGACTTATCGACGGAGAGGAGAAAAATAGAAAATCCGAAAGGGAAAAGAAGAAGATATCAGTTGACCAAGTTAGAAAAAAAGGGTGTGGGTCTCGGGACCCCCGACAGATGTGAAACATCAAAGAAAACGTTATTGAACTCGGTGGTATTCTGCGTCATTTTTAATTTTAACAAAAACCTTAACTTAACTTGAACACAAGCAGATATACATGGGCATCACGAGGAGGGCGCAAGGAGGTGCGATTAAACCACCCTGACTTAGCGACGGAGAGGAGAAAAATAGAAAATCCGAAAGGGAAAAGAAGAAGATATCAGTTGACCAAGTACGAAAAAAAAGGGTGTGGGTCTCGGGACTCCCGACAGATGTGAAACATCAAAGAAAACGTTATTGAACTCGGTGGTATTCTCTATGTAGTAGTATATATTTTTTCAAAAGCAGCAATTAACTGTTATGCTGACGTAATCCTATATACTGCACTGTAACACACGCGGTTGCGGCGTTTGAGCACGCCTGAGCCAGAAACGCAACTAAATACACAGCGAAGTATCTATATTACATACCTACACGTGTATACATATACTTTTGCTTTGCAGTACGTTCGTGTGTATACTCTCTCTCTCTCTCTCTTCCCGTGCCCGAGCGCGCGGAAGCCGAGAGAGAGAGAGAGTGCCGCAGTGGTGGGGAGAACAGCAGCGAAGGAGCGGACCAGAAATTTCGTTGTATATTTCCCCTCACGCGGCTGTTCACTGCCCGACATAAGATGTTTCACATCAAAAAATCGCCTGCAGCGGCACGGTTGCATTTCACGACACAAGCATTTTGCACCCCATTGGAATCAATCTTGGCGGAGCCTGTACTTCAACTTGAACAAGCAGATAGTGTACCAAATTTTATATAATACTCTAAATAGAGCCTTCGAGCGATTCACTGAATTATAATATTGCTAACCTTTACCTGCGGCATCACTCTGTGTTACAGCAATCGTATCTTAACCCGATTGGAGCCGGATAAAAAATACCCGAGGACAGTGTGGTGTAACGGTTAGCGTAGCGGCCTTTGGATCACACTGTCGTGGGATCGAATACCACCTCCACTCATGGATGTTTTGTAATGTCATTTAGTTTTAAGAGAATTGTCATTTAATGTATTTAAGACGCTAATGACCTAAATTGTCGACGCGTCTATAATCTACAATAAATAACTAAAAAATAAAAAATACCCTATATACTTTAAGTTTGGATACCAGTAGACAGTGTGACAAATTTCATCAAAATCGATCCAGTCGTGCTCGAGTGAAACGGACAAACCGGATAGAGTCAAAAATTTTGAAAACACGTTTTCTCGTCAAGATGTTAAACAAAATGCCGGAAAAACGAAATTGCAAACAGTGATTATTAGTCCCGATAATCTGAGGCGCTTTCAAAAATCCATTGTGCTATTTTAGGGAAGCTTTAGAATTGGGAATATCTTATACACAGAAAGTTTAATCTATTTTTTCGTGGTTCCTTCCAATCAAAATTAATAGTGACATTAATACATAAATATGAGTCTATGCGACTAAAATTATTGTTCATTAATATTTTATGGAGGAAATCCGCTTTGTTTATGTAATAATTATTTGGTCATCAAATGAATTTTTGAATGTAAATAATGTACTATGTATGAACATCAATATATTGGGCACTAACCCCATATTATTTTACATAATTATATGGTGGGTACTCCTTTCGAGTTCTTTCACTTAGCGCTCAATATTCATGGAACCAATTAACAGCGCTAAGCGAGGGATAACTGTATTATTGTATACTATTACGTTTGACGTTTTCTTGAACAGGATCCATTTAAAATGCTTCACAATGCTTCTCTTATAGGTAATACACAATACATTTGTACATATCTGATATTCGTGTCCTAGAACTGGATGCTGGGTTAACAGAAACATTTTGTTATATCACGTGATTAATGTGAACTAATGAGCTTGCATTTACCGCGATGTCTAGAGTTGCACCTCGATGAAATAACGAATTATTTTGTTTTTGTATCTACATCGATATAAACAGCGGGATATACGCGGCCAGGGTGAATTGGTGAAACATCTCTGATATGTACGGTCTCGTAAGAACATAGATATTTGTTTTGAAAAGAGTTGACATCGATGTGGCGACCGCGACCTCGACTTCCGCCGCGTTCATCGAGGCATCTTCGACATGTCCGACGTCCGTATACTTACAGTTAAGACAACGTTGTCCGTTGGTCGTCTCAGTAACTTCTAAATTACTAGGCTAACGGTTAGCAAGAAGTTGAAATTTGACACGTAGTATCAAAAAAATGTTGCGACCTCTGCGTCCAATAAAATAAAAATTCAAAAAAAAAAAATTATTTAGGATGTGGCATATCGTTAAAAGCACTTTGAAAATACTGAATACATTTTTTAGGAGTTTTTTTTTATAACACATTAATAAAAAAAACTCGGGTCGCAGTGCCAAACCCTGCCGACAATATAGTGTATTTGCTAATACAGGCCATGTGGCTTTAATACGTGAACTTAAGTTTGTTTTTGGACAAAATAAAAAATTTAACCCCTTAATACATCCCTTAAAATAATATTTTTTTCTTAATTTCAATATTATTATCAATGCAACCTCTGTACCACATTAAATACACCCTTCCATAAGTAAATCCGTATCAACAAACTAGTGTTTTCATAAAATTTGAAAGTCCGGTCCTGTCGGGCCGATTTTATTAAAATTTTAGCAGCACGTTTTAATCTTTACTAAAGAGTTAAATTTCAATTTTGAAACGATTCTGACAAATTTTTCGGTATTTTTGGGCCCAAAAACTTTTTGGAACCCCTAAATACAACCCTGAAAATAGTCCGATCGGGCCCATTTTAAATAGGCTTCTTGCGGTGATGGGTTCCAATGTGTGTACCAAATTTCGTTTCAATCGATTAAGTCTGTCGAGAGTTATCGTGTACACACATATATATATATAAATATATATATAAATATATATATAAATATATACATACATATATATATAAACATTTTCAAAAATGGTGCCAAATTGTTCAGGAGGCTATGAAACGTCGAGAAATTTTGGTCCGACCCCTAGGTCCCGCCATCCGACCGACGCCAATAGTGTATGTGCCATATTATGGCAAATACACTAAAAATATGTCTCTCGTCCATATCTCCAAAAGTATTAGGTCTAAAATTTAAAAAAAAATCAGACATAATAAAGAGGATGGCAAAGATTACAGGAAAACAATAGCGAATCATGTACGGAAACGCTCTGCTCATGAAGTGCATTCGCATACTCGATCGTTTTTGGTGTTTCGTACCCGAAGAGTTCAACGTAGTTCTCTGTCTGTTCGTCTGTCAGAGGTTTCTAGCTCGTAAACGAGATGAAATAGAAAGTTGAAATGTTCACGGACTATTGTTTTGACTCACAAAATTGAAAATCGTGTTTAAAATATTGCGATTTTTTTTTTAATATCGACTCTGACATGAATCGGTGAGTGAGTTTGGTGAGTCGTCCGTCGAGTTTAACGATGATTATTTATATTATGTATAAAACACAAAGTGAATGGATTGTATTAAAAGCATGCTTTGAGATTTTTATGATTAAAATCGTTTGCTTGTTTAGTTAAAGCGAAGAAAGCATATTAATATAGGAAATGAGAAGTTCTCATTTAAAATTAATCTAGAAAACTGTTTATAACTTTTGTTTACCTATATACTTGTATTACGTTATGTAATACAGACACATTTTTAACGAATTTAGAAAATATCTTAGTTTCTTCTCAAATTGAACATGCTAGTAGAACACTACATGTTAAGGGTTGTTTCACGTATAAAAATTTATAGTGCAGATTATTCCTCATACATAAACAATTAATAATATAAACCAATAATGACGTAGCGACCAGCATCGCGCATCATCCAATTAACCTGACTGTCGGTGGCATTAGACAAAATTTTTTTGAAGGATGGTTTTATTGGGTAGAAATTTTGGTAAATAAAGATCAAAAAAATATTAGTAAAATAAACTTTATAGAAGCAAGCTTTTATAGAAATGTACTAAAAAGGAAAAGATAATATTTAAAAACTTACGTTCATAATTGTTATAAAAGCGTGGGTTGTAAACTCTAAGATAGTTAATTAGTCGCAACCCCCGCTTTTATAATAATTATGAACCTAAATTATTAAATATTATTTTTTCTTTTTTAGTACAGTTCAATACAAGGTTGTCTCTAAAAAGTTTTTTTTACCAATATTTTATTTGATTCATTTTGGTCTTTCAAAATTTTACCCCCTTTGACCCCCGTAGGGGTTGAATTTCGAAAAATCCCTTCTTAGCGGACACTTAGGTCAGAAAAGGAACCTACTGTTCAAATTTCAAGTTTCTAGCTTCAGCGATTTGGCCTAGGCGTTGATTAGTCAAAAAAAAAACCTACACCCCCGTTTGATCCCCTTTGGGGTTGATTTTAATTCTAAAAACGATTTACTCATGTAAGTATTGTCATCGGGAATGCATATGTGTACAAAATTTCCAATCGATCGGATTACGTACAAAATTTCCAATCGATCGGATACGTGGAAGTCGTTCAAAATTGACTTGCAAAATTTTACCCAAACATACGAGCACACAGGTGAAGTTAAATAAAAGCTTGTAAAATTTGACTTCAACATTCTGAATACGAGATCTAACTTGAAGAACGCCGGCAAAAACCACCGTTTTATCTGATTGCGATTTTTGTTTTTAGTTGGAAATTAACATGTATTTCCTATGTATATCTGACCATATGATCTGTTCGTTTGACCACAGTGTGACATCACGTGCAAACAATACACGTGTTAAAAAAAACGAGTGAAAGTGCCAAATGTGTATTATCTGTGCTTTACAATGAACGCCTGCGCCCCAGTAGCGTGCGCTCTTTAGCGCTCCTGTTGAAAAGTCACCAATGGAAAAATTGTGTTTAAAAGACCACCAACAGCTAAGGTTATTTGGGCCTAGCACCAATTCATATTTTCAATTCATAATTTTTTTTTAATAATAAATTGAAAATTCAATTGACACTGTTACCAGTTCTCGGGTTAGAACCCGGGAACTGAGGACTTGTAATAGAGGAATCATAGCAACGCCATGTAAACAACAGCATTGCTACACGCTCGGCCATTCTCAAGCCCGTCACCAATGGAGATGGGGCACATAACAAACGTAATATAGATGGCAGCAAGTTTATAGCCACCTAAGTAATCATTGGTTTTCATAGAACAGCGCGCGAGAAATAAATTTCTTTCCGTTCTGATAGCATGCAACCACTTCTTTTCAGTTCCGGATCCTTTGGAAATACAAAACATCGCTATGATTTGGACATTGGTAAACACAGCACATCGGCACTGTCAACGATTTATTACTTTAAATAAACTTGTTCTGTACACACTACTGTGAACTGCCTACAGACCACGGTAGTTATATAGCTGGCGCCCCTAGCGGTCGAGTTTAGCAGTACTCATCTCCATTAGTCAATTACATATCTTTGGAGTCAACTGTCTTTCTCTTTAGGTACCGTAAAACAAAGAAAAAATTTGGAAAAATAGAGGAAAGTCGAGCCTCAGAAGCAAAAATATGTATAGAGACAAAATCGCATTGTGATCGGCGGTACTCTCATCACAGAAATAAGGATTAAAAAAGTCAAGAGGTGTCATGGGACACCCGACAGAAGCTATGCTTTTTACGTCAACACGTGCGATGGGTTACGCAAGTCCAGTACAAAATATAAATACAATTTAATTGAAATAAGAATTAACATACTTATATTATTTAAAATTACTTGTATAGATACACACAGTACTAATGTTGTACAACACGTTATCTTTGTGTTGGTGCATATACGTGTACACAGGCCACTGCGCGTGCGCCAGTATATTACTTTCAGCGCTGGCCATAGCTATAGGTATACTTTTAATAACATGAGTGTGGCGGTGACGCGAAACCATAAGTTTTTCTCCTCCCAGAAATCGTCTAACGCGCCTATAGAAGCATAGCTTCAATAAAAAAAATAATACGTTTTACATGTATTCTTAACAAAAACTGATCAGACGCACAATGGGACCCGCCCCACCCCACTTTAAATCCTATGCCAATGATAAATGTGGAAATAAAACACAATTTTGCAATATGTTTGCTTCAACCTTACTGGATTGTCACAATAATATGAAGCACGGAGTGCGACACTGTAGTGAGAAGGCTACGACATGCATACAAATTTGACGTACGACATTGCATATTATGTATTCGGTTCGTGTCGTATATTTGTCATCTTGCAGTTGGAAAAAGTAAAATTTTGGCGATTGATGAATGTTTCAATTAGAATTTTACATGCTTTATTATGTTTAGAATGTTTAGCCGACACCGCATTTTTTTCCTTTTATGTCGACTTAGGAATTCTGACGACGTCGAGTAAACGTACTAAATGTGTGTTTGATATAATAGGGTCGGCCCGCTTTTCTTTATACAGGGTGCTGAATTGCCTTGCGACCTGCGGGTAATAGAGATTTAACCCGTAAAATCAAACTTTTGCGTTTTCCTGCTTCCCTAATTATTTTAGGAAAAATATCTTCGAAAAAAAGTTTTAGAACATAGAATTCTGCATCTAAATCATTAAATAAAATTAATTTTGCATGCTTTGTAACGGCAGAAATTTGATATGAAAATGTCAAAATTACCTCAAAAACAGATAGCGATAGCCATGGAACTTGAACAAAATGATCAGAAATTATTCTGACAGCTAAAACGTCATCATTTTGTTCAAGTTCCATGGTTATCGCTAAACGCGGCTAAATAAGTTTCACTTCCAAAGCTTATAAAAAACTTTTTAACAAAAAAAAACCTCCTTCAAGAAACCACTAAAAGGAGGAAAATAATGAAATTTTGAGGTCTGGGCCAATTTAATAAAATATGGAGTCGGTTAAAAAGTATAGTACTTATAGTGATTAATATCTTCTTTTTAACCAGCTTTATATTTATTAAATTGGCGCAGACCTCAAAATTTCATTATTTTCCTCTTTTTAGCGGCTTTAAGGTTTTTTTTTGTTAAAAAGGTTTTTATTTTTTACTTTTTAGTGTCAAAAAGTGACATTTACCTTAAAGAAATCACACGCCCTTACTCACTTTTATTAAACCGACTTTCGTACGCTGTCTGATGTGTCAAAAAGTGACATTTACCTTAAAGAATCACACGCCGTTACTCACTTTTATTAAAATCAGCCGAACTACTAAACCGATTTTGATGAAATTTCTATGGGACCAATCTGAAATTATATCCTTTCAAATAAAAAAAAATTCCAAATCGGTTTATAATTGGCGGAGTTCTGAGGTAACAAACATAAAAAAAAAATACAACCGAATCGAAAACCACCTCCTTTTTTTGAAGTCTGTTAAAAAAAATTGACCAGTGACTTGACAATTTTAGGTTATTGGATTTTATGACGCCAAGCCACCGGTCCATTTATTCTTTTTGCCTACTATTTTCAAAATATTAAAATAATACTATCAAAGAATGTTAATTATAATAATAAACAACCATAGTTTTTCATTTTGTCGACGGTTTTTGTCAAAAAAACACTATTGAAACGGTACGCGCACAAACTGCATCACTTTCATTTGTTTGTCCAGCATGCGTGTGTCTTATCCTTTCGTTTGTTTTTATTTAGGATGCACTCTTCCGTTTCCGCCCCGGTCTGTCAAAAAAATAACAAGTGATTGTTTACAAACAAAAGCAGTATATACTGTTTTCTTGTGACAATACTCGCGTGTCGTTTGTTTTATAAGTCTGAGATACGACATTATATACGTAACGGTTCCGTATATGAATTAATTTTGTCAATTTACTTAGACCGACTTTCATGTTTGAAATTACGCGTTAAAAAAAGTTAACGGAAAATAATTTATTACATAAAAATAATCACGTTTACATTATTTACCTATAATGAAGGTACGAACTGTAATCAACACGGAATAGAATTTAGTAGTAATCGAATTTACGGATGAGAAATTTTGCGACAAAAGTCTCGTTGCCTTCTCGATACCTTTCTTCTCGTCTCGATAATGAAGACTGCCAAACTTGACCGCTACGCCCTACGGACACCAACTATATAACGTAACAAAACAAATGGTCACAATTATTATTGCTTCAAGGCTGAAATTGTTTGTATAGCTTGTCGGTGACCCAATAATGCCATTATAATATTTTCAGATCGATTGGTCAGTAAAGGGGTGGCAGATCAGCCTAAACGTGTCATGTACCCGACAAAATTTATATTATTAGTTCAAGGTTTAAATTTTAATAATGTTGTTACGGCGACTGTTTTAAGCATATATTTCAATTTGCAGAACAAAATGTCGGTATTAACCCCCTCTCTTAGAGGGAAACTTGCTCGCCTAGGTGTTTATATCGTTCTGCAAGGGGATTAATATACCGACATTTTGTTCTGCAAATTGAAATATATGCTTAAAACAGTCGCCGTAACAACATATTAAAATTTTGACCTTGAACTAACAATATAAATTTCGACGGGTACATGACACATTTAGGGTGATCTGCCACCTCTTTAATACTGGCCAATCGATCTGCAAATATTATAATGGCAAATTGGGTCACCGACAAGCTATACAAACAATTTCAGCCTTGAAGCAATAATAATTGTGACCATTTTTTTGTTACATATTGGGGACGGTCTGCATCCCTCCCATACCGCTATCTAGCAAAATCCCTTACTCAGGGCACTTTAATACGCCTCCCTCAAAATCTTCACAAAATAAGGTCTTGAATAAATAACACCAAAAAATTGTCACAAGCTCTCGGTCTATAACCGCTTTTTAATCTGTGCATTCAAGTTTACAATAATCCATATTTCTGCCAATTGGTTTTGATTAACGCAATTCTTGTTTACCTTGCCGGAGGCCAGATCAAGACAACGGTGAAAGCTATTTAAACAATATTATTAATAGATATATTATTGTTTATTTATATGCTGTATTGTGTATATGCAAGCTGTTATAAAGATAGCCCGGAGCGCTATCTTACCTTGCACCTGAGACTTACAGCAAGGTGACCGGATGACGAGGAACGAATCAGTTTATTTACTACCCTTTCGCTTCGAATTAGTTTCACAAACATTAACATTAATCCAAGGATTAATCCCAGTTTGTATTCTTTAACAAAAGATGCGTGAAAGCTGAGCCCACAATATTATTTTTAGTTTTTTTAGTCCTCTAGAGCATCCCACGCATTTATAATAGACACGAAGAGTATTTATTTATTTTCATTTTCACTAACACTACATCTTCTTATAACCCATGTTCAAGTTTCAACAAGCGTTAGTACCATTAACTGCTAACGACACCAGCGCTCAAATTTTTGATGTGAAACACCTTACGTCGGGCTGTGAACAGCCGTGTGAGGGGAAATATGCAACGAAATGTTCTAATGCAACGAAATGTTCTCCTTCGCTGCTGTTCTCCCCACCACTGCGGCACTTATATTGTACTGGATAAATAATATATAAATTAATTGTCCGGGTATATTAAGTTATACATATATCAGTAACAACGGCTGTCTAGATAAGTTCATCCGTAGAGTAGTGGTACGACTTTAGCCTTCTATGCATGGGGACTTGGGTTCGGAAACTCATGGCATCGTACAATTTTTGACGTTTTTTTCTCTAAATTCTACATGATATTTATTTATAAAATTTTTTATTTTTGTTATATTCTTTCTTTGACAATAATTATAATTTTTTGAAATTTCATGACACCAAAAATTAATTTTTTTGTTTTTTTTAAAAAAAACGAAAATTTGGGTAAATTAGGGTATTTAGGGTAAATTACAGTAAATTAGGGTAAATTGGGGTAACTTAAGGCAAAGGGGGCTAAATTAGGGTATTTAGGGAAAACTAGGGTAAATTCAAGAAATTAGGGTATACTAGGGTAAATTTGGGTACACGAGGGAAAATTAGGGTAAATTCTGTTAAATTGTAAATTCTTATCTCTCGAATTACTGAACCGATTCTAAAAATTCTTTCACTTATTATCTTCGCAGGGGGAGAATGTCTCGCGGCGTTGTAATAAATCATAAAATATTATATCTGGAACTATTAACCGATTTAAAAAATTATTTTACTAATAGAAAGCTACACTATCCCTAAGTGATATAGGCTAGATTTTATTTTGATAAATTTGTCAAGTTCAATAAATAAAAGATTCAAGCTATAAAAATGTTTCACATCTGCCAGGCGTCCCGCGACGGCTCACATTTTTTTTTATTAAGAATATATGGCACTTATCTCAAATCACCGAGAAATGAATGAAATTTTGTAAACTTACTTCTTAATTTAAATATTTGATTTAATAAATATTTGATTTATTAAATTAAATGTACGAAACGTCGTACATTTAATTTAATAAATCAAATATTTTGTCCACTATCCTGCAATTTTTCTTAATTTTATTACTTCTTAATATATCTGCAATAAGTATACACAAAATTTCAGAACGGCTTACCGAAAAAATGCCTAATTATGAAATTAGCATGAGCTCTTATAGGAATATTGCTCCTTACATAGTTTAATACTGGTATAAAACACATAGTAATATCACAGAGAAAAATGATATTTCAATTTATAAATATTTGATGTATTAAGTATTTATATTCAGCAACTAATTGATTAGAAAATGTACTATCACAAAAATGTTTATTCTCGGTCTTGAGTCTAATCTTCATATCATATCGCTCCAAATTTCCAGGGGGGGGGGGCGTTGCGGGCGCCCATGCTTGTACTGGGTTAAAAGTTTCCGCTTCGTATCTTAGTATATGGTACACCGACAAGAGAAAAACTTGTGTGTAAGACTATACGTGCCATACATCCTTAAAATATATGAAAAAACACAATAAAAATATTTAATAACTTACTTTTTCCGTTTTTCGTTGTTTCAGTGGCACTTCCGATCGTTCTCAGTATAACAATAACAACACACGACAAGCCACACGAAGACACTGCCCTTTCGTCAAATGGCAACAATAGTACGATCGATGACGAAATTTCAACTTTAAAACCGACTATCAACAAACAAGAATCTTCCCCACAATCGCTTTTGATGGAAACAAACGCTGATAACAGACGAGCATCTACGAAGTTGGATGACGAAAACAACAAAGAAGAATCGAGTAACAGACGAGAATCAAAAATGGCAAACCTCGATTACAAACGACGAAGAAACGATAGACAAAAAATGATCACTTCTAGTGAAGAAAACGAAGCGTTACTCGACCAAAAGAGTGGCGAAACCAAAAAAGAAACAACAATAAAAATAAACGACGTAAACAACACAGACGAAGACTTGATTTTGCAAGAAAGACAAAGAAGACTGATTCCTTACCAGACTTATTACAAACTTCAACAAAGCAATCCTTCATTGTTACAACACAACAGCATTCAAGCAGCACAAACCTACAGGACAGTTCCTTATGACGTTGTAAAACAAAATGGCGTATTTACGCCATTTACTGACAATAATAAGTTGCCTGGAGGATTTACGCCAATGACAAAACATTCGCTGATCGATCAACAATATAGACAGTTGGTACAACTGACAGCAAACAATGGACAAACGGGGAATAACAACTACAATACAATCCTCGTTCAAAAACTCGTGCAGCCAACCGCCGTTCCATACACAAAACACTACGACGACGTCCGTTTTGCGAATCAAAACTACGGAAAACTTCCGCAAAACGTTCAATTCGTACAGAAGTTGGTGCAACCATCTCAAGTCAAACCGCAATACGTTAACTATTACGCAAGGCCTGTTGCTTATAGTCGAAGGCCAACGCAAAACAACTACGTGCCTGTCAAAAGTTATGAAGATTTGCAGGCCGTGTTAATGAATCATCGTATCAAACCGATCGTGGTCGATGTCCACATGGTCAAACCAAAGTACCGTCCAGCTCAGGTAACTGTTTATGATTCGAGGTACAGCCGGCCGAATTTAATTTTGGAGGGCGGCGTAAGACCAATATTCAAGCCGAATGAGAACGCAATCCCTCAATACAAGCCCGAACCGGCGATCTATAAACAAGTACCTGTATTGATCAACAAACCAAATGAAAACACGGTCCTTCAATACAAATCAGAGCCGAAACCCGTAAACGTACCGACGGCGTTGTTGAATTACGCGTACAAGATCGCGTCGCCTCAGCTTTCAAACAACGGACCCGTTCAATTCGACTACAAACCAATCAAAGGAAGCACAGAAGACGATAAAGCTTTCGAGCAAATACAAGCACCGTTGATCAAACAATCGCACGAGATCATTTATCCGCAACAGATCAAGCAGTATCAAACGTACGCGATCAACAAACCATCCTCGTTGCCGCAAGTGCAGACACCTTACAGTACTCCAAGCGTGCTGGATCAACAGAAAACGTACGTTGACACGATACATTCAGATCGGCAGAAACCGTACGCAGTGCTGTCGCCAGTTCAACAACAAGCGCTTCTTCCACTAAAAAACGCGAATTCGTTAACGTATTTGCTGAAAACGCTGCAACAGAGCAACACGCTGCCGCAGACATTCACTCCGGACAACATCGACAACAGTATCAAAACTCTTGTCAATATTCTGAACGCGCTCAAATATCATCAGAAGGAGCAGCACCAACCGGTTGTTTATCGTCCTCCAAATGAGGAGCACGAAAACGAAGCAGGCGTCGGGCTTGGAGGACACATTGTTGTGCCAGATGATGACGGAAGCAATGAAGGTGGTGAAGAAGAGGATGACGGAACAGTGAGCGAAAGATTCCCAGCAAACACGCCCGAAGGAGGAACTCCGGGAAAACCAGGTGTCGATTATCCGGCACTCTCGTTTATTCCAGAAACAGCGTTCAGTTGTAAGACGCAACGGTACAAAGGATTTTTCGGTGACCCGGAAACGAACTGTCAGGTGAGATATGAAAATTTGCAATTTAGTTTGGTCACAATTTTAAATAAACAAATCAATCGCTTCTCGATATATAATACATTCCGAATAATCAATCTTGCGACTCTAATGGTGTTCAATAGTTTTTTATTATAAGGCTCAGTATTAGGGCATGAAATATCCATTTCCGGAAAAGTTAAAAATGGTTAAAAAGAAAATAAACTGTGTCTTTGTGTTTTGAGCTCCTGTCCTAGCACTGGTTGGCCAAGTTGGGCAGGAAATCCTATATGAATAAAAAAAAAAAAACTTTTAGGACCAGCTTTCTAAAATCTATTTTACTCAGGCACAATGTGCAAAATTTTACACGATAATTCTGAGCTACTACAGAGAAATTTAATAAACGCTAATTATCCTAGTTGTCCAGCGTCTATAATTTACAATGTACAATCTCGAGTCTCTCATGAACCAATTTGATCATTTGCTCAAAAACTATCTTGAACCCAAATCCGTTTAGCACTGCACAGTAGCGGCACTAGGGTTTTTTTGTTAGGGTGGGCCAGTGTTGGGCATAGTGATCTGAAGGTGGGTCAATAACATTCATTCCCAAAATTTTAACCCAGATTACTTGCTACAGAATTTAAAAGAAAAATTATTGCAATTTCGAGGGTTAAAAACGTATTTAAAAGATAACCTAGACTCTAGAGATTTGAGATTATGCCAGGGTGGGCCATGGCCCACCCTCTAACGCCGCCACTTGCACTGCGATGGCCAATAAATCTAGGTATTTTACAAGAATTTATATTCTTCAAAGAACTATTAAAGTTAAAATAAGAAATGCCATGAGCGGCTTGTAATTTGTACCTATCCTTGAATTTCATAACGCGGCTCAAACTACACCTGATCTTGGGCTTCTCTCAAGTTTTGCTATGCTCCGATTTGGTTTTCAAAGGCTAAAATAAACGTAATTAACCGCGTTTCTTTTCACAGGTATGGCATTACTGCGACCTAAACGGCGGCCAAGCATCATTCCTCTGTCCAAACGGTACCATCTTCAGCCAGGTGGCGCTGACCTGCGATTGGTGGTACAATGTCAAATGCGCGAGCACTCCACAGCTATATGTGTTGAACGAGAGGCTTTACAAGTACATACTCCCGTTTTCTCCCAAGTTTCCTGAGGACTACAGCGGACCACTGGTTGACAGGTATGAGAATCTTTTTGATGATTCTTAAATCACATAGACGCTAATCATCAATATTAATCTTTGTTTTTTCATAGTCATCATCCTTATTAGATAAAGTAGTGTTACAATTAACATATTCAGTTGGATTTAATGAATTTTCGTCCATTGGTTCTGGCTTTATTTGAACATTAGACGCTTCTTCCGATTTTAAACATGTTTCCTTTTATTTATTGTAGATTATAGACGCGTCGACCCAACAACATGTTTCCTGATTCAATTCTTGATCACATTTAGGGGAAAGTTTAATCATTTTCGTAGAAATAGTGCTTTTAATGTTGTATCAACTGTGTCTTTTATGTCACTGTCGAGTATCTATAATCTAAAATATCTATCTATAATATATTCTTTCTTCAGGTATCTAACAATGAAATTCAAAGAAATGGAAGAGAAAATGGCCCGTGAAAAGAAAGGCAAAGGAACGACCGAAGCGACGACGAACAAAAGCAATGAAAACGATGATGAAGAAGAAGGAGGAGATATCGACGACGGTAGTTCTGTACGAATAACAACGACCAATTCGATCAACGGCAAAAGATCATGAAGTAGAAAAGTACGAATTTTTATAATCGGTAAAAGTGGACGGTTCACACTCGCCGATTATGAAAATCGTTACCTATACAAAATGAAAGTATTAAAAAAAAAGACTTGAATTAGTTATTTATAATTTGTCTCTCTTGCGTAAATTTGAAAATTCGAATTATCATCGCCATTTGCCGGTAAACAATCTATACTGTATTGCGGCTCTATATGGAATACTTATCTCAGAACTGTGTGTAAAAAAAAGATCAAAGTTGCGTAGTTCATAAATAGTGCGTTAGTTCTCAATCTATCTATCTCTATTATGTCGCTTTTTCGTTTCATCATCTCACAAACTTGCCTTTGCTATAGAAGATTTATTTCAAAAATGTTAGTTTCTACCCGGAGGACCTAGAGCTCGAATTTTCAAACAAATGCAAGACAGACCCACGTGACTCAAACAATTCATCAGTGCCAAACAATTGCACATTGTTTGCGAATAGCGATGTCCCGGCGATTAGATAGGCAACTGCATAACTGTTTTTTTTTTATATTTAAACAATTAAAACATGCACATGCTGTTTCTCAAACGACGTTTTTAATTAATATTTCTTTACGATTTAATTAACGGCTTTCTCAGGGTATGAGTCGTTCCCCAGAGCAACATAAATTTATCTGATCGGTTTTAAGAGATACGAGGTTATTTCTTTACTTGTCCCATATTTTCTAACTTTTTATTTACAACTAAGTTTCTCGTTTTAACGATTTTAACTGCCCACTTGGCGCGCAAGTCACCCAACAGGTTACCTTGGGCTTGATCTTTATATTATATTGATTATGAATAGTTCCTACACAATGCTTAAAGCATCCCGAGGGAGAGGGGAGCTTTGGGTAACAACTTTAGTGGGAACTTAGAATTATCAGTACAGCTAACATGCATTACGAATATGTTTAGCTACAACGACTTAAAAAATGACAGCCAATCTCAACAGCCCGCGGTTTAAATCCCGCATCAATACGGCGCTATACAAGTTAAATTGTCAGTCAATTCCCACAGATTGAGTTTAAAATCCCGCATCAATATGGCGTTGCACAAGTTAAATTGTCAGTCAATCCCAACAGCCTGAGCTTAAAATCCCGCATCAATATGGTGCTACGGAATTTAAAATGTCAGCCAAGCCAAACGCCTCAACAGCCCGCGCTTAAAATCTCACATCAATATGGCGCTGCACAAATTAAATTGTCAGTCAATCCCAACAGCTCGAGCTTAAAATCCCGCATCAATATGGCGCTCGGCAATATTAAACTGCCAGCCAATCACAACATCCTAACAGCCCGAGTTTAAGATCCTGCATCAATATGGCGCTGCACAAGTTGGTTTCACAAAATGGACGCTATTCATAATCCATATAATACGGAGTGATAGTTTATGTTTTGTTGAATTTAAAGAGATTGCACTGCCCCCATACCTCGAGGCATCTTTCTAGTTTCAATGACGCAAATGACGAATCGAATTTAAATAAACTCAAAAAGACAGAACTCCTAAATGAAGTACATCACGTTTGCGAGATTAAAATACTACATACATTTTGTAAATAATTGCATTTGAACTGTCCTTCATGACGCTCATATAGGAAGATGTCTTAAGGGATGAAACCAGTTATGCTCTTTCGATTTAAACTAGAAATAAGCAACTGGATTTACTGCTTTAATTCATACGCCCAATGGACGGTAAACTTCAGAAACAAAATATCTGACTTGACTACTACTATACTTTCCACTAATTTTAACGCCGACGTTAACGATCGGTTAACTTCAGCATTATCCTTTATCTAGTCATAGTAATAATAAATAATATATTATATTAAATAAATCAATTATTTTTGTAAACTGTTATTAATTTAGCTAAGGTACGAAAATATTAATATAAAAAGATACAGCTTGATACTATTTTAAATTTATTGTTTTTTTATACGGCAGTAAGGAATTTTCGAAATTTAGTTTATAAAGATCTTTTAACAGCATAGTTATTATTAATTTATATTTTAAATAAACCATATTATATTTTTGTTTTTTATTTGTTCTTATTTTTCTTCCTCAAAGTTTCTCACTCGTTTCAAATATTTAACAAAGAAAGACTGTTGCCGGGTTGCAGAAAACATTATCAAAAAAATTGATTTGACTATAACAGATTGTGACCACACATATTTTTTCATAAGAAAAGCACTGCAGAATTTCAAATCGATCTTGCTAAAAAAATAATTGATCGATGGAAACGATCTTTTTTTAAACTGTGTACACGAGTGTTAAACATAGTTTTTTTTGCAATTTCCACTTCAAAACAACATTTTTCTACGCATATTGATCAAAATTTAGCTTCAAAAGTGATCTTTTTCTATGTAGATCAATCATTTGTTTTTTTACGAATACAGTCTAATTAAAAATTGTTAAATTGTGTTTTAAAGACCACCAACAGCTAAGGTTATTTGGGCCTAGCAGCAATTCATATTTTCAATTCATTATTTTTTTTTTTAATAATAAATTGAAAATCCAATTGACACTTTTACCAGCTCTCGGGCTAGAACCTGGGAACTTGTAATAGAGGAACCATAGCGACGCCATGTAAACAACAGCACCGCTACACGCTCGACCATTCTCAAGCCCTACAGTCAAATTTTCTACATGACGTTTGACAACGACATTAGACTGTTCCTGCATATATAAACACTGTAATTATGTAGTCACAATCTAAGGTCATCGTCAAATAAGATTTCTTGACAATGCTTTCTGCAGCCCAACATTAATCCGACAATGTGTATACTCGGAATTTCGACTGTGATTCATTTCAGTGGTTACTTAAATTAGTATTTAAGAAAATAGGAGACCAGAATCGTCTTTTCCGAAACAAAAAAGCAGACGCTGGCTGTGAAACATGTGGAACAGACATAGGCGCCGCGAGGGAGGTGCAAGGTCGTGCGATTGCACCTGCCTGGCTTGGAGACAGAGAAGAAAAAATAGAAAATCTGGAAGAAGGCAGAGAAAAACACCAGAGTTGCATTATAGGATATTATAATTGGGTGAACAATTTGCATTTTGCACCCCCTTGAAATCAATCCTGCCGGCGCACATGGGACCAGACGCTAACAGAAATGGCGGATGAGTAACTCAACACATCTCGGTCATTTCCAATTCTAGAGCTCAATGAACTTATGAAGCATAATTCACAAATCCATGAAATACTATTTTTTTTGTCTTCCTTTAACCCAAATCACTTGACATCTGAAGTAGTTCACCATTTAAATTTTTCATCAATAGAATAACAGAAGTTAAACATTCTTGGATGAGTGAGTCCTTATAAATAAAAACAAAATATAAATCCTACCTTTTGAGTATTTCTTAGACGATCCAGCACGTTCTTCACCTGGTCCACTAGCTCAGTCAGCTCCGGGAATTTCTGTCTGTTCTAAAAAGATAAATCCACATTAATCAATCATTCGTAATTCGGTTATTAAACGTATTTTTTTCTTATAAATAAATCGACGCAACTCAGAAACTTTTGGATGCCTTTTCCAATAAAAAAAAATAATAATAATGCGTTTAACGTCCGTTTCTCGACATTATGTCATAACAGACGCCATTCGTACACTTACTATTTTCCATTTTACCACTGCCCGTTGTTTTCTACATTTTTAAACAACTTTTTTTTTAATAGCAATGTGCGAATGGAGGAATTATAGGAAATTAGGATAAGGTAGGCAATTTTGGGAGCATTATAGGAGTTTGACAATTAATCGGCCATGACCTTGAATAAGGAATCATCTCGATATTCATCTGGAAAAATTGAGGGAAACCATGGAAAACCTCAAACAAGATGGCCGGTACAGGAATTACTGTTTCTCGACGTGAGGCAGTAGGAAAAAGTCCTAGCCACATCTGCCCTCGTCGGGATTCGAACCCAGTACCTTCCCAATGCGAGTCTAGTGCTGTACCACTAAGCTACATCACTGGGTCTTTCCATTAAAAAATTCTCAATATTAATTTTTATAGCACTGAAATGTCATGCATCCTTTTTTTCCATTTTAAAATGTTATTCATCCTTTTTTTTTTCGTTTTATTAATGTTGCAGAAGGCAAAAATATTTTTATAGCTCAATTTTTATTTTTATTTATTGTAAATTATCGACGTGCCGACATCTAAGGTCATTAGCGTCTTTCAACTACACTAAATAACAACTAACTTAAAACTAAATAACATCACACAACATCCATGAGCGCAGGTGGAATTCGAACCCACTGCAGTCCAGTCTAGAGGTTGCGGCACCAAGCATGCTAACCACTAGGCTACACTGCCCCCTTTATAGCTCAAATGAGTCCATGAAAAACAATAGCTACTGACCTTGTCCTTAACATCGGTCAGTTCATGCTGATTATGTGAAATAAGCGCACAGCCATGACAGACTGTGCTATCACAAGTGCTACAATAGAATTCGGCTACTCGATCTCCATGCGTAGAGCATCTGAGTGGTTTGCCGAGTTCAGCATCTAGCTGAGCCGACTCGGCTTCTGTCTCAGGCACAATAGGTATGCGATTGTGTTCCTGCAGAACGACACTGCTATTATGTATACGGATGTCGCACTGCCTACAGAATGGATAATTCTTACAGTCAACACACCGAACATCTGCTGTCCGTTTACATTCCACGCACGACACTGCAAAAATGACATTTTTTATTGACATAACGTACCTAATGAACTATAAAATACAGTTGATATACAATCAATTATATCTATAATCCTAATATATAGGTACTAATATTATAAAGCTGAAGAGTTTGTATGTTTGTTTGTGTGTTTGTACGCGCTAATCTCAGGACCTACCAGTCGGATTTGAAAAATTTTTTTTTGTTAGATGACCCGTTTATTGAGGAAGGTTATAGGCTATTCGAGTATTTTTAAATTCAACCCCAAAGGGGGTATAGGAAATTTTTACTATCTATACTAATATTATAAACTGTAGGGTTATAAATCATAAATTCTTATCTCTGGAACTATTGAACAGATTCTAAAAATTCTTTCACTAATAGAAAACTACACTATCCCTGAGTGATATAGGCTATATTTTATTTTGATACATTTCTCGCGGGGGGGGGGGGGGGTAATTCCTGTGGGATAGTAACAAAACGTAACTCAGAAATTCTTTTGCATTTTAGATTATAGGCGGAATCCTACTAAATACTAATATTATAAACACTACCAGACTGACTTCGCTTCGCAGGGGGGGGATAATAAATCATAAATTCTTAGCACCCGAGCGAAGCTGGACGGGGACAGTTAGTATATTATAAATGTGAAAATTTGTTTGTATGTACGTTAGTTACTTAATGAGACCTCAGCAATGGATCTGAATTAAATTTTATATGCAGGTAATTTATAATCCACATTGAAGCATAAGTTACTTTTTAACCAGTAGTTTCAATAGTTCCCGAGAGATCCATCTATTTCGTGGTTTTTCCATGTTAACTATAGCAAAATGAAATTGCCTTTCCTCAAAATTTAAAAATCGCAATCACTCATATGGCCGAGCGTGTAGCGGTGCTGTTGTTTACATGGCGTTGCTATGGTTCCTCTATTACAAGTCCCCAGTTCCCGGGTTCTAGCCCGAGAGCTGGTAAAAGTGTCAATTGGATTTTCAATTTATTATTATATAAAAAAAATAGTGAATTTAAAATATGAATTGGTGCTAGGCCCAAATAACCTTAGCTGTTGGTGGTCTTTAAAACACAATTTAACAATTTTTTAGTTCTTCCTAAATACGCCACGCCTACTGCATAGGTAATGCATTTTTGCAATTAAAGATCAAAATCGAATCCCCCTTCTGTCACTATATTTACATTTTAACATAAACATCAGGCAAGCTATCAACCTTATATTCCGACCGATGAGAAGTGAAGATGACACACTGCTGAATTTAAATGATGAAAAGTGAAATAAACTACCCTATAAAACAATCAAGATATTACAAATTTATGTTCTATTATTTCAGTGCCTTAAATGGATCTTAACCTCAATTTATTTATTTCCAAATTAAGTAAGTACATTAAAACAACTGACTGTTATGTCGCTAGGATTTCGTGCACAACTTGGCTAGGTCAGTGCTTTTTTTATACAAACAGTCGAACTACGATAACTCGAACTGCGGTAACTCGAATTCTTGATAACTCGAACAAAATTGGTTGGCAGTAGCGTCAAGAGTGAAAATTAATATTAATTGATAACTCGAAGTCTTCATAACTCGATTTTTTTTGTGGTCAGTCATGGTTCGAGTCAGTGGCGGCTTCTCTATAAGAGCTGCGGAGCTGCCACACTGCCAGAAAATAACGCACAATTAAAAAAAAAATTGTATTATAAATTTGCATAATATGTTTTAATTTCATAATTATGAAGCCATCACATAGCATTATTATAAATGACGGCATGCCGCAGGGCCTATATTCTATAAACAGTCCTCAGCCGTAGTAAATTCACTACGCACGTGACACGTTCTGCATTATATTTTGCACCAAAATCAATGAGCTAGAGAGAGCAAAAACAGTAAAAAATGAGACAGATTTGTACGCGTTAAGAGATATTCTGGGTGCACAGAACGGTAGTACGAACTCTAATTTAATAAAAGCAGCATATCCGGGCATATCCGAACGTTTATTTAGCATAGCTTATTAATGTTATTCCAAACTGAAAACGCTCTTGTCACATAGTGACTGGTGATATCTATCTGTTGGCACACACACACACACTGGCTGGTGCATACAGTCTAATATTTTGTTTGTGTTGATGGCGATATAATTCGTTTTCAATTGTAGTTCAAATTTCAAACAATGAATGTTATAGATAACCTCACGCGTGTGAAACGTTTTTCAAATTATAAATTTGAAGAAAAACTAAAATTGAAGGCACAAGGTCGCCCTTTGCCTAATATTTTCATAGAAAAACAGTGCTCTAGCCGTGGAAAAACTTATAAGCGGCAATTCAACAAAGAACTATATTTTAAAAATAATTGGATATGCGGTTGCAATATTAAAAACGATCTTTTCTGTTTTCCGTGTGTTTTATTTGGTGGTGACAAATGGTGGACGGAAATTGGTGTAACAGACTTAAATCATTTAAGTGAAAAAGTAAAAAAATATGCACATTCAAAAAATCACCTCCATAGTGAAATGGAATTTGCGATGTTGATTTTTTTTCGAGGTCCTCGCATAATGGGGGGGCGCTACTCCAGTCTCCAGGTTGACTCTGCAGAACACCCATTTAAAATGTTCACGCGCCGCCACTGGTTCGAGTTATCAAAGTTCGACTGTATTTCGTACATTTTTATACTCTTGTTTAATCTTTCTAATTCCTTGACATCTTTGCAGTCATTATGCGCCTAGCTTGTTTTTGAAAAAATGTCAGTTATCTTACATCATCTCTCATCGGCCCACTAATTTTGTGTTGAAGTTTTAGCCAAGTGTGGGTCAGAGTAAAGCTAACTTGATCAACTTCTTCAATTTGTTTCTGAAAGCTGTACGGGAGATTTTTTTTGTATATTTCACCTTTTTCCTTCTCAACAGTTACAACCGTATACAAGAGATTGTTATATATCACCTATGTTAACACAATATATTATTCCCTTAATATTTTGTATTGTTTATAGTTAACGCGGATAATCCATAAAAAATTTCCAAAACTAAAATAATTAATTAATGATAGTGCATACCTTTGTTTTTTGGTACGATGCCAATTGCGTTTCTATTGCTTAAGCCGAATTCATTGAATCGATTCATACCGGCCGGAACAAGTCTAAGTTTATTTTCGATAGTATCACGTGAACTCATTAAAATCAGTCCAACACAATAGTAGTTTATAGGCATTTCTTTGGCAATGTTATGACTATCAATAGCCCATACCTCCTTACAATCACCGCATGTAACCACTCCAGTTTCGGCAGAGCTCTGGTGAACACATTGCTCACAAATCGAATGGCCACAAGACACAAGTAGCGGTATACGTCCAGTTATTTTAATACAACTGTTGTCACCACCTGAAACTGTAAAAGGTCAAATAATATTCTTTTTTTTAACTGAAAATACATTTTATTTCGACTACAACTGAATAACAGGTTTCAGCTTCAGTCAAAAACAAACCAAAGGTTTCGCCAAAGTCGAAGGTTCATTTAATGTTTATCACCTACAAGCGGCTGACATTAAACATGTCGCTGCATGTCCTTTTAATTTACTTTAGTATTATTTTTAAGTAATTGACTCACAACGCCGAGGGACCCCGAAAGGGTGTTTTCTAAACTTAAAATCGTTAAAAATCGACTTAGGTCTACTTTAAGCTAAAACCTTGTCTAATCTCCTATTTATGAAGAGAGACTTATTTTATAATTTAGACAAAAATTTAATAATTATAGATGAAATAGCCAGGACTAGTGAAGAACTGGCCAAAAAGCTGTTAGGTTAGGTTACTTCTTAATTTAAATTGTAAATAATTCATTTGTATCATTTATCATTTTTTCCTATGTTTTTAAAAACGTAATCGTAGTAAAATACAACTTTTTTCTTTACATATGCTTGTCTTACTCATTAGTGTTTTCCCTAATTATTTTTAACTTCCCATCGGAAGTTATTGTAATGGGTCCGAAAATCGAAATCAAAATGGAGAAAAAAAATTATGTTTCAAGGTCACCACACTATTTTTAGAAAGATGTCTGTGTGTGTGTGTGTATGTATGTGTCCATTTCTTTCTAAGACGAAATCTCGAGAATGAAAAATGATATCGACTACGTTAGGATGCCAATCGACGCGTATTAATGTAAATATGATCTGAAAGAAATTTTTTCAAAATCGGTTCAGCCGTTCTTTTTTCTTAACCAAATAACCTCCAAAAAAGTAGATTTTACACAATATCTCGCGAATAAAAAATTATATCGACTTCGTAAGGATGTCAATCGAGGCGTGTTAACGTCGTTTTGATCCGACATAAATTTTATAAAAATCGGTTCAGTCGTTTTTTTTTTTTTTAATTATTATTAAATAAATAATAATTATGTTTTAATGATTAAAATGATTACTTTCCTGTGTAATATCTAATTTAATTATTATTATTAAATATTTATCAAACTGGGAAGTTCGTCGTGTGGACCTCAAGCGTCGCACTTTATTTTATTATTGAGTTATTGCAGTAGGATTTAGATTATGGCTTTAGCACCGGTTAAGTTGTCTAAACCTAAAAATGTTTCTCACTCTCATTTTCAAGTAATAAACCACTCATAATTGATTACTATTTTTTCTTGTGTGTAATAAGATTAGGTATAATAAAAATGTATTGCAAACGTTAGTAAACTACAACAGATGTTGATAAAAATCCTATCATCCTGCCTTTACTCAAATACCTTCCAAGTGCCAAAATAGCGGAAAATATAGTTTTCAGGCCCCTCCTCAGTCTCTAGCCGAGGGCCCCCAAAGGAGCCAATCCGGGCCTGATTTTAATCAAAGGTAGGATTTGTATTTAACAGGTTCTCTTTATAGTATTTATAAGATATTAGAGAAAAAATAATAATACAAACCTGCGGCATTGAATATTTTTCTCTGGTTACCTCTATTTGCGTAATCTGCAAAACTTCTTTGGCCACCACCATTGTAATCACTGCATGCTGTAAATAAAAAAATGTCAATGCATACACATGGCAAACACTGCTCCACTACTAGACTACATTCTTGATAATTTTAAACAATTCTGCAGTTTTTGTTTGTCGTCTGTTGTTATAGGTATAGGTTAGGTTTAAAAATTTTAATAAAGAAGATCCATAACATTGCTATTACTAAAGTGTCATATGAGCTAAATGCTGATTTTAGCAAAATAAAAAAATAGGTACATACGCTGTACAACGAACTGTAATTTGCAATTTGGACAAATGAGATTCTTTTGCAAAATATTTGGCATAGGATTACTGCCGGTGTTGAAAAACTGCTGTGTTCTTCCTCGTGGTCGATACATTATGCTTTAATTTTTTACCATACTTTTTGCACAAAACACTGACAACATTAATATTATTTTATCGCGTTAATACAAGTTGATATTCAAAATTCAACCACTTAGTACTTATTGTCAACCCGCTTTTACCGAAAATTGAAACTTGAAGTGAAGCACAATTGCTGTTTTTAAATTTTAACAGGTCTACCAACCTGAAGATGTATGGTTTAAAACAAAGGATAGTGTCAAAAATGACATTTTATTTTTTGATTTTTGTTGATTTCGCAAAAAAAATGTTATAAAAATTTGAAACACATTAAATATTTAAAATAATTAATATTTACAAAAAAATTTTTCCCAGTAAAGTTAAAAACCAATAAAAACTAAAGTTCTCATTGTAAGTTGCATAACTTCAAGGGGTGGTTTAATTTTAAGACGATCCTTTGAAGTTATGCAACGTATTAATTTAAAATAATATTATAAGACTTGATTAACAGTTCGCACGGTCCATGCTCCATGCATTTGCCATTGTCCAAAAAGTGAGTAAAATAAGGGTTCCGGCGGTATCCATGAACTTTATTGTTCTTAAATATTATTTTATTTCACCTTTTTGTATTTCATCTTTTTCAAATAGAATTATTGCAAATATGCACGTTGTAAACACGGTCTAATAGCATAGATAAAGACTAACAATAAAAAAATACCATTGTAAACAAATAATTTCTTTTATTTTTTATGCATATTTTAAAGGGCTTTCTCCGCTTACAGAGGTCATAAATTTCATAACTGATTATTAAGACAGGCCTCAAATTAGCAATTAATTCTCATTTCTCAAGGTTCATTCAAGTTTTAATTTATATCAAGACATTATAAAATCAATAGTAAAAATATACAGGGTGTTGCATTTATAAAAAATTAAACTTACATAATATTATTAATTTAAAAACAAGCTCAAAACATGAAACGAAAATTAGTTTTTCTGTTAGTTCCGATGTACGTTACAGTTAAAGTATATGACTATGCGTAAAGCTATATAACCGACTTCAAGAAAGGAGGAAGTTCTCAATTCGATCAGCGTGTATTTTATTTTAAATGTATGTCCACCGATTACTCAGGATTCAGGAATGACTGCACCGATTTGAAAAATTTTGACTCCATTATATGTTTAGGAAGATGTAGGATTAATCCCATATAATTAGTGTATTTGCCATATAGCACAAACACTATTGGCGTCGGTCGGATGGCGGGACCTAGGGATCGGACCAAAATTTCTCGACGTTTCATACCCTCCTGAACAATTTGGCACCATTTTTGGAAATGTTTATATATATATGTGTGTGTGTGTGTACGGGCTATAACTTTCGAAAGACTTAATTGATTTTGACGAAATTTGGTAGGCACGTTGGAATCCATCACCGCACGAAGCCTATTTAAAAGGGCCAAATCGGACTATTTTAAGGGTAGTTTTTAGGGATAGAAAAATGTTTATAGGCCCAAAAATAGCGAAAAAAATCTCAGAATTGTTTCAAAATTGGAATTTAACCCTTTGGTAGAGATTAAAATGTGCTGCTAAAATCTTAACAAAATCGGCGTGACAGGACCGGTCTTACAAATTTTATGAAAACACTAGTTTGCGGATAGTGATTTACTTACTGAAGGGTGTATTTAATTTGGTACAGAGGTTGCATTGATAATAATATTGAAATTATGAAAAAAAAATTATTTTAAGGGATGTATTAAGGGGTTAATTTTTTTATTTTGTCCAAAAACAGACTTAAGTTCACATAATGAAGCCACAAGGCCTGTATTAGCAAATACACTACATTCTCGGCAGGGTTTGGCACTGCGACCCGAGTTTTTTTTCTTAAATCGGCTCAGCAGTTTTTATTTTCTTCTGGTAATAAAAATGATTTTTTGGATGCTACCTATAATGTATGTTACCTCATATCCCCCGCATTTGTGAACCGATTTTGATTATTCTTGTTTTATTTAATAGGGCATACCTTCAGGGTGGTCCCACATAAATTTTACTTAAATCGGTTCAGTTGCTTTTTATGTATCAGGCGTACTGCAACTCAAACGGCTGAACCGATTTTTCAAATCTGGCTAAAATTTACGCTTCTAAAGCTCGGTACTTACACTTAAAAATAAAAATTATGTCGAGTTGACAAACGAGTTGACAAATCTCTTTTTTGCAATTACGTCATTAATCAATTCTTAAAAGCTCTGAAATTTGTTAAAGCCTTTGAGAATTGTGAGGCCCTAAGCTCAGCCCCGGATCTAGAGGGGGGCAAGCCGGGGCCTATGCCCCGGACGGCAAGTTCAGGGGCGGCCAAATTCAAATTCACACTTTACAGACGAATGGACAACTCATCATTTACTTAACTTTGACCACAAAATAAATAATAGTATAAGTACAGAAATTTCACTCTTGTTTTGCCGTGGCCATATCAACTCGACCGATACCCAGGATGCATTATTTCCGGAAGGCCTATGTCCAAATGTCAATCAATTAGTGGACATCTGATAGCTGAAATTATAAAGATGATAAAGGTAAAAATAAATATAAGTGGGCGGGAGCGGTATTTTTCAGTTTTTGCCCCGCCTAAAAAAAATTGAAGATCCGGGGCTGCCTAAGCTGTAGGTTATTTAGCTTATGAATAAATTCGGAACTGAACATTAACAAAGATAGTATGTGTCATCTGGCTAACGATTTTTCAACCGTCCGTAATAATAACAGTGATCATGTTTCTGCATTTTTTACATTATAAGTCTGCACCTAAGTACTTACAAAAAATATATATAAAAACTAGTGATACTGTAGATGCACGTAAACAAGCATATAATATGACCTTGGCGCCTGACGTCGATTTTCATTGTCTGTTTCCATCGACATATTATAATAATTTGGAATACAGATTAGAAAATAATACAGAATGCAATTTCAAGCTTACATTGAACCTTCGACCATATCATAACATGTATGAACTGCTCTCAAGCAGTATCTTACGAAATGTTATAATTACCACAAAACACCAAACCATAACAAACACTCTCGACGTACGTTTCGCCAACCAAGTTGGCATCATCAGGAGATGATTAAAACTAAAGACTAAACACAAATTACTGCCTATTTATAGGCTACCTAATTTTAATTACCTGAAAACTAAACTATTTTACTAAATCAAAAAGCAGGCTACCTGGAATTGGCAGTATCTTGTCTAATATGTATTAAGCACGCGTAACCAACGTATCAGTACAAGTCGGTTCAATAGACGAAAATGCGCAAGCGTTGAAACTAATTATGGCATGTATTATAGCGAAACTACCACGGGCGAATTTTCCGCTGCGTGTTTCTCGCGACTAGATATCCGCTGAAGTTTACATATCAAAACAGAAAGCATTTTTTCCGTCGAGTACTTTCACGTAAAACAATACAACTTTTTGTTAGTTACAAAATGGAACCCCACTGTGTTAGGTTGAGCTGCTGTTGTATGTGTAAATTTATTCTTAAAGAACAGAAGGAAAAAAAGACGTTGGTGGGTTCATCCAATATTAAGCGACAGACTATCAACAGGATATTTCTACACAAATGTTTTACCCAGACAGTACATCCGTCGGTGACCCGTCACCTCGTCTAGTTTGCCCCGTACTAAACAATGTTTTTTGTTTCTGACGTGTTGTGTCGGTGACGATATCAATGCAACCAGAAGCGTTCAACTCGCTTACGCCGACGGAATATAAAAAAACGCGACGTATATTCCTTTCGTCTAGTAATAAAACTTAATTAAAATTTATTTTTCTTAGCTAATTTTTCAAGAACACTGTTATTGTATAAATTATGGACATCCTATAATATCTCAAATAATAATAATATTAAATTAGGTTTTATTTTGAAATGTCAAAAAATTGATTGACTTTTATAGAAAGAATTAGATTACAAGCCTTACCTGAAGTTTTCATTCTAATTTTGTGAACATTAATGCCTGCCTTGAAGAATATGTATTTGAACATTCTCCACATACAAAACCCATTTTTTAATCGCTATCAACTATCCATATTAGTATTCAGAGTTCACTATAGTTAGTTGTTATAATCCGATTACTCTAAGAATGATACCGCTACGTCATTGACAGAAAACGCCTATTTATCTGGACGCCGCCTACCTGACCCTGTGGCGTAGTGTGCAAAGAGTTACTGAAAAAAATGAAAGAAAAAAAAACAAAACAAAGTTATTTTTTTGTTTTTTCACCTTTTTAGGTGGCCTTTTGATGATTGGCGCCAATACATTGACGTATCGGTACCATTCTAAGTGGGCAAGAAATTTCATCTATTACCGATGTGATGTCTCTATAATCGCATATTAGTCTATGATCTTTGCACTTGTTGAATGCTTCCCATAATAGAGGCAGCCCTATTCCAGACACTAGACTGTAATGAGACATGGCGGGCGGCGGCGCGTGTGACCCTGTCAATGCCATTAGGGTCGTAGCACACCAACGCGTTCCGGGCCTTTTATGGTGTGCACGAAATATGTTTCGTGGTTTCGTGCTCTCTAAAGGGCCTTTCTAGCCCCTCACTATAGTGACCGTAAGGACCGTCAATCTAAATCAGTGATATACCTCCATTGTCGACACAGCATTGTTTTGTTTTGGTTTATAAAGTAAACGCTCGTGAAATAAACAAATAGAATTCAATACAAACAAGGAGGTGTAAGACATTGTTGTAGAGTCGCGAGCCATAGGTTGAGAAAACTGGATAATTTCTTATGTAGTTTTAGAAGAATTTGTATAATAATTATATTATAAACATAATATGTATTAATTTTTATTTTTTAACTACTTACTTCATAGATCTGAAACTTTAACTAGTACTTAATTTATGAACAGTAATATATTGAAACTTTTGTAAACTGAAAAACCCTTGGGTACATCACTGATATAAGTAATAATATTTCGCCATCGTTATACACACTGTTGTGAAAAGATCTTTAATTGCCGGACAGCAAATAAACTCTTGTCGTCAACCCAACAAGGCTTTCACGTGCACAACGAGTCATTTACTTATTCATTTGATCTTTCTACAAAAGAAATACAAAAAGAAAAAGAAATATAATTAAGTTATAATGTGGGTGTTACGCTTTTCTAAAACGTTTTCAAATTCGCTGAATCTGCCCTTACAAATATCAATATTACAGCAAATATTATTTAAAAATTTACATATCTTTAGAGAGGTGGATTAGTAAAATGACACGTTCTAAACGAAGGTAAATAAAACAACTGGTGATTAAGGCTAGAAAAGACTGGAACATGGAAAAGCAACATGTTTAGAAAATCCTGGTTATCGATTTGATTATGTAATAGTTTAAATAAGAAAAGACAAGCAGCAAAATCTTTGCCATTTTTAAATGATGTACAAGAGTGAATTTGTAACACGTCACTCACATATTTAGGATAAATACCAGTCGTTTCAAATATTAAAAATGTTAAAAATTTCCGACCACTCGCGCCTTTCTACCTCTTTTAGACTTTTAGTTTAGAAAATATTACTTATGTATAGCCATTTTATTTTAATTTCAATTATCCAGGTGTGCAAGCTTTCACGGCCGGCATTGTTCCAGATCTTCACGGTTTCCGGGCTTGTAGGCCGTGGTCCGGTGGTATGTTTCGTCTATAACTGCGGTAGACATTCTCATGACCTGTGAGCCGCCAAGGAGGACACTTCGACCGCTGCCACATCGCCTTTGAGAATGTCTACCGCAGTTGTAGACGAAACGTCAGGTATAAATACCACCGGACCACGGCCTACAAGCCCGGAAACCATGAAGAACTTAATTTCAATTATTTATTAATTTAATTAATTATTTATTAATTTCAATTATTTAGTTTTGAAACATTTCAAATCGTCTTAACTTCTAAACAAGAGATACCGAATTGCGCGGGTGCTCATTCGACTCAGGGTACTTTTTTCCATAAGACACAAATTGAAGCACCTATATCTAAGATATTTTTTTATATTTTAGCATATATCGCAATTCTTTTCATATGTCTTAATGCGTTTTGCAATTTTGCGACTTTTCTGAAACTAATAGATATCGATTTCTGATACATTTTGTATTAACCGTATTTCATGGCCCCCACAAGGGGGGGGCTGACAGGGCTCTAGCCGTGGCGGGTCAGTCAACTAAAATGAACAGAAAATCGAAGCGGAAGGTTGGGGGCGCGCCAAAGATCCTGACCTGGGGGTCCGCTAAGGATGCGAGGGCCATGATCCGTATACTGAAGTAATAACTACCTAACTATCATACTATGTACTGAGTACTGAAGTACTCCATAATATGTATCCCCACTGAAATTATAACAGTAGGCGGTGACTGGTTACGCATGCACATCGCCTACATACAAGTGCAAACTGCACTTGCACCTCCACCATTTCAGCCTATAGCGTGATATGCGCGACTGAAAAGGAGAACAACACCACAATGCGTGTTATTTTCATCGCTCTATCACGCTCTGTCGGCGTCGGTCGCTTGTTAGTGGCGGAAGACAAAATAACACGTATGTTTATGTTATGTTGAACGCACATAATATACAAACTCTCGCGAAAACAAACATGGTGGAGGTGCGGGTTTTAAATACTCAAACACGGTGTATTTTGGCACTGAAAAAATTCAAAGGTATTGTTGCTAACATCTCCCTAACGGAATTTTATTTTTTGTTGTGAAATATCTTATGTCGGGCTGTGAACAGCCGCGTGAGGGGAAATATGCAACGAAATGTTTGGTCCGCTCCTTCGCTGCTGTTCTCCCCACCACTGCGGCACTCTCTCTCTCTCTTGGCTCAGGCGTGCACTGTAACACACGCGGTGAAAGCTGAGCCCACAATGTTATTAACTTCCCATTGGAAGTTATTGTAATGGGTCCGAAAATCGAAATCAAAATGTATAACAAATTTTTATGTTTCAAGGTCACTACACTATTTTTAGAAAGATGTCTGTGTGTGTATGTGTGTGTGTGTGTACGTATGTACGTACGTATGTGTCCATTTCTTTCTAAGACGAAATCTCGAGAATGAAAAATGATATCGACTACGTTAAGGTGCCAATCGACGCGTATTTACGTAAATATGATCTGAAAGAAATTTTTTCAAAATCGGTTCAGCCGTTCTTTTTTCTTAACCAAATAGACCCCAAAAAATAGATTTTACACAATATCTCGCGAATAAAAAATTATATCGACTTCGTAAGGGTGTCAATCGAGGCGTGTTAACGTCTTTTTGATTTGACATAAATTTTATAAAAATCGGTTCAACCGGTTTTTTTTTTTAATTATTGTTAAAAATAAATAATAATTATGTTTTAATGATAAAAAATGATTACTTTTCTGTGTAATATCTAATTTAATTATTATTATTAAATATTTATCAAACTGGGAAGTTCGTCGTGTGGACCTCAAGGGTCGCACTTTAGTCCTGATAAACGATCCACCTCACGGCTTGTTTTTAATTCGAATTATCCCATCACTAGTGGATACGTGGATAATGATTCATTTTATTGTAACCTACAAAGTACAAACGCACGGTCGTTGTCTGTCGACCATCCAGTACAAGTAAATAGAGAAGTACATACGTCGGTAGTCTATGTACTTGGATGAAATGCAATTACAATAATGGTAGGTAGGTAGGTAGGTTACGTGCGTCGAACCATTCCTGTAGGATACGCGAAACAAATGAAAAACGGTGTGAGATAGTCGTGTTGCGATATCCAGCGAGATCGGGCAGTTACGTTCAATTTTCCGGCCTTCCAGAGTTACATGCATACACGTGTCGTTTTGATACCGCGCGATCAACCAACACCTTCAACTAGCTTGACTTGTGATAGTCAATTATTATTAAACAGTCGATAGTTGAAACAGAATAACATTAACTTACCATACGTTTAGTCAATAGTTTTAGCCGCGTTCTCGTAAAGTTGATTAACTAAAGTTCAACTTACCATTCAGCGTGAAATTGATTCAGCTGTTACAATTATTAGACAGTTGAACGTTAAAGTTACATTCCGCCAAGGTTTATACAAGTTTCAAATGTCTTTTGATATGTTGATCATATAAAATTTAGTTGAACATATATTTGATCAGCCAGTATTCCATTCAGATTTTAAGGAAATGTAATTTAAAATATTACTCAAGTTTTCTCGAAGTGTCGTTAGAAGACTTCTGAGTAAGAAAACTTGCCAGTGGGAAAAAAATTTTAGAAGTGCTGATCAGTATTTTATTGTTTTTCATAATTTAGTCATCTGTAAATTATTAGTAAAACTTACAAAATGATCTATTAAATCACATTTCATAAATTTATTAAATACCTAATATTTACTTACAGATAGGTATTTTATTTTTTCCAAAAATTCTAAACTTTCCTTTTACCTTAGTTTTTTTGATGTTTAATATAATACTATGAACTCAAAAAAAGTTAAAACATTTGTATTCTAAAACTGAACAAACTATTAAGAAATAAAGAAAAAAATTGTAAGAATTTCAGTCATTATGTACTTAGGTACTTTTAATTTCCTAATATTTTCATGCGATATCTTTTATTTCAGAGAAATATTTAATACAAATTATTATTAATTAAAAATTTAATAATCGTTTTATATTGTGATAATCGGTTTAAATTAGTATTTCAAAGTTCAAAAAGCTATGAAAATATAGTCATTTTTGTGAAATTTTTACTAAATTGTAAAAGTAGGGTCGTAAAATTTATGAAAACTTTATAATTAAACTGTAATGTCTCAATAAAAAAATAGTTTTTAATAACATTTGTGCACGAGAATTAGGTAAGGTATTGTTGAACTATTCGTTTTTTTCATATATCCATATTATTTTCATTAATCGTTGTTTTTTTTCTTTTGAATGAATCCATACTTTTTTACAAACTAAAATATAATTCGTAAAGAAGTTTGGCTTAAAGTAATTGACTTGTAGTAAATTATATTTTCTAGACATTGATAATTTTGAAATCGTCTAAAAACTACACTGGAAATATTAACGAAATGTATTACAATAACAGATAGGTAACTGTCAGCATTTCGATTATTATAACAAATCAATGTTCAAGTTGATTATTATTTTCCTAATAGCTCAGTCAATGAGTACTCCAAACAGAGGTCAAGCCGGAAAGTCAAAAAGCGCAAAAACCGAATTTGGGACTTTGTTTGGACTGGTTAGTAAAAAAACATAGTAAAAGTTCTTGACCCTCGGGTGGGCGCAAGAGTGGTGGCTTCACCTCAAAGGTCTCTTTTTTGGTTTTTCGCGTATATCTCGAAAATATTTTATGCATAAAAATTGTAGCTGACAAAATTTCTTACATTTTCTATATTTGAGGTTTTTTTCTCTCTTCAGCCATTAACGAGTTACATTCGCTTCTTAAAACCGCTATTTTTCGAAAAAATAAATCCAAAGTTTTCAGAAGCGTGTAACTCGTTAACGGTTGGAGATAGAAAAAACCCCAAATATAGAAAATGTAGGAAATTTTGTCAGCTACAATTTTCGTGCATGGAATTTTTTCGAAGGACCAACTGTTTTCAAGATATACGCGAAAAACCAAAAAAAGGGACTTTTGAGGTGCCCCCCACCACTCTTGCGCCCACCCGGGGGTCAAGGACTTTTAATATGTCCCGAAGTCGGTTTTTGCGATTTCTGATTTTCCGGCTAGGATCATTCGTTGACTAGACTATAAATTATTATTAATTAATACTTCCTTACTTAGCTCTGAAAGTTGATGAAGAAACCTACATTTCACCGAGGGAACAATGGAAGAAACATTTTTTTTAAATTTATGTTATGTTTATATTTGATTTAAATATTACAAGAAAACTACTATTATGATTAGTTATAGAATAAAAATGTTTACATATTATTTTTGTTTGTTGAATTGATCGTTAATTTATTAATGTTTACATATTTTTTCTATAATTTATTAAAATAAATCGTGCAGTCAGAACACAAAATTTTATTGACAAGATATACAAATAGGCACCATCTACTCTAAATGAAGCCGAAAAACAGTAATGAATGAACATTATTTTTCACAAGATGGTTGCTTTCTGACCCGGCGTCACCCTGGTAGATTTTGCCTTGGCAGCGATATAATTAAAAACAGCAAGCCTTTCATATTATATCACTTTACTGTATCTCTTACATTAACTTATAGTTTATCCAGCGTGCAACTATTTCGATCGTGTGCGGGTTACCCGACTTTTTTACATTTTCGCTCACTGTTTGTCCCCCTTTTGTCGAGGATAATAATATACAGGGTGCTGAATCGTTTTGCGGGTAATAGGAATTTAACCCGTAAAATCAAACTTTCGCGATTTTCTGTTTCCCTAATTATTTTAGGAAAAATATCTTCGAATAAAAGTTTTAGAACATAAAATTCTGCATCTAAATCATTAAACAAAATTAATTTTGCATGCTTTGTGACGGCAGAAATTTGATTTGAAAATGGCAAAATTACCTCAGAAACAGATAGCGATAGCTATGGAACTTGAAAAAAATGATAAGAAATTATTCTTACAGCTAAACGTCATCATTTTGTTCAAGTTCCATGGCTATCGCTATCTGTTTTTGAGGTAATTTTGACATTTTCATATCAAATTTCTGCCGTTACAAAGCATGCAAAATTAATTTTGTTTAATGATTTATATGCAAAATTTTATGTTCTAAAACTTTTATTCGAAGATATTTTTCCTAAAATAATTAGCGGAGCAGAAAATCGCAAAAGTTTGATTTTACGGGTTAAATCCCTATTACCCGCAAAACGATTCAGCACCCTGTATAGCCTATGTCGCTCGGAAAAAAGTATGTTTTAAAAATTTAAACAGTGAAAGAATGTTTCAATTTGGTTCAGTAGTTCTTGACATTACCCGCCGCAAGAAAACTAACAAACTTTCAAAATTTTCCACTTTATATTATAGAGTACCTACCTATGATTATCCAATATAAATCAAAAAAAAAAACGTCAATTCAAATTTTTTGCAAACCTTATCAGGTGTTCATAATGCAATTATGAGTCGAATGAAATTGGTCCGGAGTCGATATCATTCTTTGTTCTCGAGATATGCGAGACGAGAAACATTTTACAACAATTTGATAGTAGGTAGTTCTTTTGTTATAAACAAAAAACCGCTAATTGAAATTTCCTGCAAACCTAATCAGGTGTTCATTATGTAATTATGAGTCGAATGAAGTTGGTCCAGAGTCGATATCATTATTTGTTCTCGAGATATGCAGGACGAGAAACCTTTTACAACAATTTTATAGTAGGTAGCTTTCTTTGGTTATAAACAAAAAACCGCTAATTGAAATTTCCTGCTAACCTAATCAGGTGTTCATTATGTAATTATGAGTCGAATAAAATTGGTCCAGACTCCAGAGTCGATATCATTATTTGTTCTTGAGATAAGCGAGCCGGAAAAAAGTTCACCAACGTACGAACGAACGAATGATAATACCCAATCAACTCCATTTTCCCCACTACATCAACTTGATGTAGTGGGGAAAATGGAGTTGATTGGGTATTATCATTAAGTTCAGGGACGCATTTGTATATTTTGCGCTCACGGGGCCCAGCAAAATTGCCGCACCCTTATCACCCTCTACAACATCTCCCCCTGGACCTAAACCCAATCAACTCCATTTTCCCCACTACATCAACTTGAGTAGTGGGGAAAATGGAGTTGATTGGGTTTAGGTCCGGGGGGAGATGTCGTAGAGGGTGATGAGGGTGCGGCAATTTTGCTGGGCCCCGTGAGCGCAAAATATACAAATCCGTCCCTGGACTTATGTGCAGCGAGGAAGAATTTTCAAACCTACAAAATTATCATCTATCTTTTAAAAATCCTGGATACTTAACGATATCTAAGGATTTTTGTTCTAAATTCAACCGACGGCATTAAATGAAAACAAACGAAAACCTGGTAAAAAATCGATTAGCAAGTTCGTGCTGTTCAAAATGTAACCGGCAATAAGATTTTTTTTGAGTTTGTGAAGATAATATTTTTCATGTTCTTAGTTTACCTACTTATAGGCGCGATAGCGATAGCTGAATCTGTAAGTATAGTGTCACGTTAATTTGTACCACGGTTCACGAGTGCAGCCAATACGGCTGATCCGATTTTTTTGTTCGATTTCTTCCGAGGTCTAATTGTGCACCACGAAGTTCGATTTTTATACTTTCAGAAAAATAAACTAACAGGAAGTAGAACACTATAAGGTTTATTAACTTCCCATTGGAAGTTATTGTAATGGGTCCGAAAATCGAAATCAAAATGTATAACACATTTTTATGTTTCAAGGTCACTACACTATTTTTAGAAAGATTTCTGTGTGTGTGTGTGTACGTATGTGTCCATTTCTTTCTAAGACGAAATAGCGAGAATGAAAAATGATATCGACTACGTTAGGGTGCCAATCGACGCGTATTAACGTAAATATGATCTGAAAGAAATTTTTTCAAAATCTGTTCAGCCGTTCTTTTTTCTTAACCAAATAGACTCCAAAAAAGTAGATTTTACACAATATCTTGCGAATAAAAAATTATATCGACTTCGTAAGGGTGTCAATCGAGGCGTGTTAACGTCATTTTGATCCGACATAAATGTTATAAAAATCGGTTCAGCCGTTTTTTTTAAAATTATTGTTAAAAATAAATAATAATTATGTTTTAATGATTAAAATGATTACTTTTCTATGTAATATCTAATTTAATTATTATTATTAAATATTTATCAAACTGGAAAGTTCGTCGTGTGGACCTCAAGGGTCGCACTTTAGTCCTAATAAACGACTCACCTCACGGCTTGTTATTAATTGAATTTCAGTAAATAATAAATTTCATAAACCATTATCTTAATACTAGCTAGTTTTCCCAGCCCTGTTTTATAAGTTTCTACAATATTAATTGTTTCTACTATGATACATTCTTCAAAGGATAGAAATGAAATAACCAACTGGAAATGAAGCATTTCATTATTATTTTTATAATAATAATAACGGAATGAAAAACGAATTATCTTTAAGATATTGCAGCTTTAAATATATTTTATTTTTGATATTATAGCAGATTTTCATATTATGTAAATTAGTATTATTTTTTACTGAAAATCACCTAGTATGCAAGCAACTAAACTTACTCACTGTTTCTGAGTACATTTTAAAATCATGTCATTTTATCTATGATATTCCGATTTAACATTTTTTTCAATTTTAAGTTAAAAACTGTTGGAAATGCAAAAAAAAAACTGAAAATGCATTAAAAAAGGAATCCCATAAAAATACACATAAATTAATTTGAACTAAACTGACTGCACGGATTATCTATTTTTTATTTTTGTGAGAATAGGTATATTTACATAACAATTATCGCCACAATATGCAATAGTAGTTTTATAATGTTTATTCGCTTTCTTTCCTTTTTTTTTGAATAATTAATTAATCTGAACATCAAGAGTGAATTAACCATCTTGAAAAAAGAAACCTGGAAGATCTTCATTGAATTCAAATCTTAATTTAAATCTATTATAATTAGTTTTCAAAATCGTTTTTAATCGATTGAAGTCATTTTGTTTTTTCAAGTAGTATAATATAAAAAGCAAATATTTATAATTTAACAAATATATCATTAATATCTTTTTAAAAGTATTGCTAATGAGTCTAAAATCACAAATTGCTAATTTCACGTACAATTTTTGTTATAAAAAGACTCTCTTCTGGTAAACAAATCTAGTTTAGGTTTTTCAAATATGCAACAAAAATATTTGGACAAGAAAAAATTCACAACTGCCGTCTATCGGCAAATTTCAAAATCAGTAAAATTAAGGGACGGGCGGAGATGTGATGGCTGGTATATTAGAAGAGGTGAGTTTTTATTTAAAATCAACAGAAAATTAATACGATTTGTTATTGAACACTACCGGGTTACAGTCATAATTAAGCGGTTAGCATGTAGCATATTCACGTTGCCGATGTCATCTGTTTTAGTACATTATTTATGATATTTTTTTTTGCAAAATGCTTCCTAATAGCATAAACTATCATGGCGGATTTGGAATGAGGTACCCCATAAATATGTACAATAAAGTTGGGAACCCACGTGTGTTCGATCGATTTTTCTAAAAATGTAATACAATTAGTTATAACATTTCTTCAGTAGTCGTGAGCCTTGTGGTGAAAGTACTATTTTAAAAAATGTGAGTGATTTTTTTGCTTTGGTTAGAATATAACAAAAAATACCCAATTAGTTACTGAATATAAAAAAATGCCTCAAGGCTAGATTTTGAACTTCGTTTTTTAATTGTATTACGTAATTTCTTCCAGTTGGGCCACCTTAAAAGCTTTGATAGGAGTGTTCCAGCGATAGTATTTTGAAATCGGTTTTCAGTTTTACTTTATTTAGAAATACGCAATTCTCGTCGGTAGGTTATGAAAATTTTGTACGTTTAAGTCAATATTTTGTGGTAATACTAATTTAAATAAACTAACGGTTCTTGACAAGTAATGTCAATAATCATTTTAGGTTAGTCACAGTATTAAAAGTAATGAGAAGTCCTGCAGGCTTTTGATTTACGTGTTTACAAACAGTATTCTAGTTTTCACCGTTTCCGTGTTTAGATTTATAATAGTCATTTAGAACTCTTTCTTTTCTGTATTTTAAAACTTGCTGACTTTTTATCCAAAGCTGTCAATTTCTGGTATAAGTAACTTATTAGTAAATTTTAGGAAATATTTTTTCTTTAGGTACTGTTTCATTTTGAGCAAAATTAATGACTAATAATTTATTAATGTGAGTTACAATATTTCTTTTTAATTCAGAAATGCCACTATCAAAAATATGGTATCAAACGCCTTTCTTTTGTTTTTAACTGTTTAACATACATTCTGAATAACAGTCGAAGTATACAAAACAAAAAATATTCAGATGTAGATTTTATTATGATATTTTTTACCTCAAAAATTACAAATAAAAAAAAATTGAGTACTATAGTACATTTTAAAGGTCTTCAGTGAAATTTCTATTCTAAACAGCTCAATTAAGTAGGTACTTAGTGTAAGTTTCGATTTCTCAGGGCCGGTATTATAAACATTTATTTAATCAACAGTTAACTAATCGTAGATTAAATGTAATCTTAGATTAATGAACGTTTCGGTATTATAAAGCAAACATGGCCTTCAGTTAACCAACTGAAGATTAAAGTTTTTAAACATAAATTCAGTTCAGTGTATACACCAGAATATCATCGAAAGGGGGGAATTGTAACTATTTTTGCTTTTGAAGCTATATTCGAACTGATTCGAACGGTATAAGGTATTTAATTTTTAAAAGCACAAAACAGTAAACACGTGTTTTGTGAATTAAAAGTAAACAATTCGTTGGCGGCATCATTTTCATAAAACAAGCAAAATTACCTACTGCCTGAAAAGAACCAGTAGCATAAAATCTCAATGTAATTAACAACTGGTTCATCACTGATACTGAACAATTTCTCAACGCGGTAGCAGGTTGTATTTGATTTTCAATTTGTTCTAATATGTGCAGTGATCTTTGGATAGCCTAAATCTTGATTTGAATTCAAAATCAGAATACTGTTCCGATCTATCGCGAAAAATTCTAGGCAATCTTTCTGGTTGCTCATCAAATTCATCGTCTGTTGAAATGGATGACACGCTTGAAATAGAAGATAACGATGAAACGGATGAAAATTTGTTTAGTCGAAAGGGCAAAAAATATCTATAAAATAAAATTTTCCATGATTATTGTCAATTTTATATCCAGTATAATTATTATTTGATATTTTAATATAAAATATTGTAAAATTTATTAACCAAACTTTTATATTTGACACAAAAATATTGATTATATAGGATTATTAACAAAAATAAAGTTTTGAAAACTGGACTAGATTAAATTTTAATACATGCTCTTAAATAGCAATTTTCGTCAAAATATAGACAGATGTAGGTATCGGACACCTTTTTAATCGTAGATTAAATTTTAATGCAGGTAGGTAGCTCAATTAGTTTAACTGACGAAAATAACTATTGATTAGTTTAACTGAAATTTATAATACTGAAATCTCCAGTTAAGTTAGTTTAATCAAAGATTAAATTTAATCTTGTTTTATAATACCGGCCCTCAGTCAAGTATTTTCAAATTTTTGGGAATAACTCGCTGAAATCAAATAGCTACACGACACAAACATTAATTGTAATATCAATAAAAAAGTTTAAATTTTAGTCTAGGAAAAATCGATACATTATCCACAGGAATGCCACGAATAAAGCGAGTTGTTCAGGTTTACATTTTTAAGGTTTATATAAAGTTTAAATCTGTTATTATTCGAATGCAGCTTCTCTAATAATTACTGATGTATTCCATTAAAATGAAATACTCGGCCTAATCCTATTGTAAATCAAATTTGATAGATTGATTGTAAATTAGAGACGCTGAACAACTAGGATAATCGTCTATTTTGTCACATGGACCTTTCCTGCGTTGCTGTTTTTTTTTAAATATAAGACAAAAGAGAATCGTCTGAATTGATACATTTTAAACTCAAAATAGGCTGAAGATTAAGATCCTTGAAGTTACGATGAAGTCTGAGGACATCAATATTTGAATAATACAAAAGAAAGTAATATAAAAAACAATTTAGCAACTTTGTCATCTATTTTATGAGTGAAGTTACTTAAGAGAAGATAGAGGCCAGTAAAAAACTGCGAAACGTCGAAGCATTAAAGTAATTTGGCCGAACCTGTTATCTTCTCTTATTCGCTACATGCATGACCTTGAGTAGATCTGAAATATAGACTGTAATGAAATAGAACTTGTGGCTTTTATGGTGGCGAAAAGCTTAAATTTTTGATGGACTGAAAGCATTGAAAAGCTGTACATAGTACATTATCTGAACATAGCAAATTAAAAATTTTTATTGGAAGAGCAGCCAATTACATAATTGATTCCTACAATATCGGGAAAAATCATTTTAACAACCATAGTCACAGTCAGGACTCTTAACCTGAACCTTTCCACTATCGCGGCGGAATGAGCTTACAATACTCAACAGTGACATGATTACCAATTATGTAATTGGTTGATCTTCCAATAAAAATTTTCAATTGCAAAACAGTCGTATAAATCTATTTAATATAGCAAATTAATGAGTGCAACAAGGAAGATATAAACAAAATGAATAGCGCGACAAAGATAAATTGCAATCATGACTAGGTAAATTTTCAAACTAAATTTAAGTAAATATTAAAATATCCATGGAAATAACTAAATCATAAATTGAATTTAAATATGACCTCTTTGTTGCACACAATTTGCTATGTTCAAATTTGATTTCGGACAATCTGTATGTGAGAACATGGAGAAAACGCGAAAGGAAATTTTTATTTATGTATAAAGTTGTAAAAATTACGCGTTCTATAATTCTGGATTCTACCATTTTTCACTGATTATTAATAGAGAGTAGTAGGTGAAAGTTTTGTACATCTGGAAAATATTACATTTTCGTTGTCTAATGTAGCAATTCCTATTTGTATAGGTAATAATAGCAACAGTGTGCTAGTACAACATCCACCCTAGCAGAACTTTACCTGACTACACACAGAACGTCGACCTAACCTAAACACTCAGCACAATGGACCAACAATTCTGCTTGCGGTGGAACAATCATCCGACGAATCTGACGGACGTTCTCACATCGTTGCTGAAACGCGAAGCTCTGTGCGACGTGACATTAGCGTGCGATGGTGACACTTTCAAAGCCCATCAGACCATATTGTCGGCGTGCAGTCCGTACTTCGAGAATATATTTCTTCAGAATACGCACCCGCATCCCATCATATTTCTCAAAGATGTTAATTATAACGAAATGCGGGCGTTGCTCGATTTTATGTATAAAGGTTAGTCAGAAAACTGGTCTCATATTGTGAATTTTTAAAGTTATACTTCTTTTGACGCGTTATGGAAAAATGATGAGAGTGAATTTTTACGATGCGCGCGTATCGCGTCACGAAAATTTAACACCATGAAGTTAGTCGGAAGTTCATGATTATAATACCCTATTGTATAGCACTGCTGAGTAAGATGTACGTAGCGTAATGGATAGCACCGCCGCGTCATACGCAATAGGTCCCGGGTTCGAATCTCAACACAAACATGCTTTTTTTTTTTAATAAATAATTAGATATAAATATAATAAATAAATACATTTAATAAATTAATAATTTATTAAATTATATTAATTTATTTAATATGTTTATTTTATTATTTTATCGCCTTTTTTTACAAACGTTTAGTACTGGCACACGGGATAAAATTTTTGGAGTTATTTTTGTTTTGTTACGCCAAAGGAGTATAACTTCTGACGTGCGTACATAAGTACACACACACACTTTTTTTTAATTTTTCATTTAGTTTTTCTTGAAAATATGTACCTAAGACATCCTTGATCGTGGATAAATTAATATTTGTCTAGTCGCGCGAAGGGTTACAAGTTAAAATCGGAATTCCGGTCACCAGAGGTTAAAAATCCTGATTTTTCAAAAAAGTCGGATCTTTGGTAGATATTTAAAATAGAACTCATATAATCAATTATTTATTAGTTTGTATGGTTCCGTACCTCAGAATGAAAAAGCGGGACCATTATTTAATTATAACATATTTACGCTGATCACTGATTGATTCGCTGACTGACTGGGTGTCTTCGTTGGTTTCTTATTTTTGAAAATTTCCATCAAAATTATAGGAGTTTCACGCACACAGTTTATTTCTTAGACTGCGCAGTGCGCGTGCGCCTCCCATCATCATGACCATGATGGAAATCTTGTTGTCGAGCGTATAATTGACAATGCATTCAAGAAAAAAAGAGACCAATGAATACACCCATTACAAATATCCCGTCTAAAGCATTTAAATAAATTGTGGAACGCTTCACGATTTTGCGTGATGCAACAAAAAATCCGGTCCTGATTGAAATCCGGATGGAGTCCAGTCGAAACCCTTAAAATTCGATCAGATGGTAACCCTACTCGGGTGGTCATTAATACTCAAGCATAATTTTTCCGACCTGTGAGATATGAAAGCCGTTTTTTAAATCAAAACACCACATATTTCGACAAATATTAATTATCTAAGTAATTAGTTAATTAACATATAAACTAACATTTTTGTTATTTAAAATAAAAAAAAAAACTTCTTTCGCTATCACAATAATTAAGTTATCTGACGCTTAACTGCATTTTGAAATCAAATAATTTAGTTAAAAACGTGTGATGTTTTTATCAATTACAGGCGAAGTGAACGTATCACAGAATTTGTTACCGATGTTCCTGAAGACGGCTGAGTCGCTTCAAATCCGAGGTCTGACCGACAATAATTCATTGAACAGTAAAGGCGGCAGTTCGAGTGCCGGCAGCGGTGAGGAACGTTCTTCTCATTCGCCCAAATGCGATACACCAAAAGGTTCTAGCGGCGTTGGGGGAACGACGGCGATGTTGTCCGAACACAGTAAGTGCGACAGTCCGCCCAGAGAGAAACGCAAACGGAGGTCGTCAAACAGCTCCGATCATCATAGTGTTACAGTGCCAATTAATAATGACAGATTTCAAACAGAATCACAGGTTTGTAAAAAGATTTTTGGAATTATTCTATAGCTGTATTTAGAAATCCTGTTTTTTTTTTTTACTTAGACGGAGTGTCGAACTCGTTTGAGTCTCGGGCAATATTGGTGTAACTCATCTGGGCCGCACACCAAAAAATTTAATTGCAACAATCTGCTTATTTTTTTCTTTTCATGGGGACGGCGGCCGTCAGTTTGACACCCCTCATTTAGACGTTCAAGTTGGTATACACATTGAAAGTAATAGTTTTTTCTTTTTTATTGTTTTACGAATTCTCAGATCAAAAGGCTTGTAAAAAAACAATTGACAGTTGACAATAGAAAAAAAAATTTATTAAAAAACAAAAAACCCGACTGCGTAAAAATCGAACATAAAAGATGGAAACAAGATCAAATGATAACATGCAGTCGGAGGCATAGTAGTAACAAATTGAACAGAAATACCTCCGACTGCATGTTATCATTTGATCTTGTTTCCATCTTTTAAGTTCGATATTTACGCAGTCGGGTTTTTTGTTTTTTAATAAATTTTTTATTTCAAATGTTTTTAGTTAAAAATAAATCGATATAGATCCTAAACGGTCAGTCGAATCGAAAAATGTTGAGGGAAAACTAAAAATGATTTTTAAATACCTATTCAACGATACCCCACTTGACATAGTTTGTTGACTTTCATTTTTTTCATTTTCACAATATGGCGTCCTGTAGTCGCCATATTGAATTTTCACTAACGTCATGTCTTTAGTGACACTCGCCGGACTAAGGGGAATCGATTGACGTGTGAATCATAAAAATCGGCCCAGGCGTTTGGTCTGTATAGTGCTTCAAAGGAACATACATACATACATAGACTGTTAAACACATTACCACTCCTTTGCTTCGCAGTCGGGTAGCAAATGCGTCCACACTGTAAATGTAAATAGAAAGTCCCATGGAATGCTTTATGTAGAAAAAATGAACTTTACATTAATATTGATGTGTGTAAGAATTTAAGAAATGAGTTAGCTAATAAGCAAACTTTGCTTTAAGACATTTCAAATCGATTTGACATAATTTTGATTTAGTTAATATTCATATTTTTGTATACAAAATATACAAAATTGTTTTTCCATATATATTTATTTTATATACAAAAACGAAAAGTACTTGCATCTGAAATATAAGATTAGAAATTTAACAACTTGTTTTTGTTGCTCGCGTAGCTGAAAGACCAAAGACGGCAATTCGTCTTGTTCTCTCTGTCTGGAATATTGAAGTTCTGAAGGCAGATGTAACTTTTCTATAACGAATTTCTTGCGCTTTAGTTTAAACGCCAAAACCAACGTTTCGGCGTAACAGTCGCAAGAGTATTAGTTAACTCATCCCTTATAGACAAATCTGTTAATAATTTGTATTTCGTATGTATGATATATGGCATTCCTTGGAAAAATATATTAATGTACTATTACTTTGTTACAGTCATTACAACAGAATTCATATAAAACGAATACGGGTCCTTCGTCATTGTCAAAACTGAACAGCTCCAACAGTGAACGGAACGATACGATACCTGAAGACCTGCGCGCTACTCCCCCTAACCTGTCTGCCATTAAACAAGAACCAAATCTCGATGTTTCGTCGCATCTGGACTATAAGGACGCGTACCAGATGTCTGAGGCGCTCGGATTACAGGTGAGCTTTATTATTATTATTTTTTTTTTGGTACGTCTGTGGTTAAATGTGGATATTATTTGTTTTGGTTATTGCGAAATATTGTATCACACAAAATATTAAACGGCGTACGGAATGTGTTTGTGTTAAAAGTAGAGTCCAGCTTTGGCCAAAAATTGCACCTTCGGCAAAAGATTCGGCTTTGGCAAAAAGAAACGAAGTCGAAAGTTCATATTTCAATATCTATTGCCTACGATCGGCCGTCATCAAACATTATTTTTTTTTATTGTAGTATTATTTTGAAAACAACTCACAAAAAATATCTTAAAAATAAATGCCTTTGAACTAAAAGTGTTTTTTCTGTATTCTTGTTTTTATTTTAAATCATTCGGCTTCAATCGAAGGTGAAAAAAAATCGTATTCAGTTGAAATAATTTGGTTACTAGAAAAAAAGAAACTACTGAACCGATTTAATTAAAAATTAACAACCCCTCGAGAAGTTATGGCTGAACAAACGTAAAAAAATATAATATACCTATACATGTCGAATTGATAACATCTGTTAAAAATCAACTTCGGTCAAACTAGTTAAAAGTAACAATTTATTCTAGCATCCTAAATGACTTGATCGTTTTTTTTTTTTTTTTTTATAAATGACAGCTAAACACATTCAACCTTAAATTATCTTATGCAATTAAATGTTGTTATTTAGGTACCTATAATTTGTCAAATATCACTCTTAGTTAGTCATAAAGCCTAAAGCCTAAACAGAATATATGTGTTTTATCCTCATTTAGCCACATTCATTTATTTTTTATTCATTTCCTCAAAGAGTGACGTTTATTATTCTCTCAACAACTTAAAATCAATTTTAATTTAAAATGCTTCGGTTTTAACACTTCGTTTTTTTCTTTTTTTAATTTTTTATACGAATGCATGCTATTTTTAGGTTATGTTTACTTTTTTTTATTATCAGTTACACTTTTTTCTTTTTATTATTTCATATGCTATTAGTTATGATTTATTATAATATTATAAACGGTTTTTTTTTATTTCGAAATATAATTAATAAAATACTGGTTTAACGGAAATCAGATTTATTAAACCTAAATTATTGGTGATAAATATTTTTTTTAAATATTTTCTCGAGCGGGTTAAAGTCAGTGAAGTGTGTATAATTTCCTCAGATAACATTAATATTTGTTTCAAAATTTTTGCATCATGTTTTTCATATTTTAACGGTAGTTAATATTTGAAGTGCGATCAGTGTTGTGTTACATGAAAAACAAAAGAAAGAGATAGTGCTTTCCCCCCGTAACAGATGGAAGGAACGGATGCAAGAAGTGTTGCAAAAAGCCGAAGCATCAATAAAGAAAATTCAAAAAATTAAATTAAAAGACGCAAAAAACATCCTTTCCTTCTCTTCTGTTGACAGAAAACTGACCGCGATTGGGGGAGAGCAATAACGGAAGGCATCTTCGAAACTGATATGTACAGACGGTTTCTTGCCGCCTCGCAGAGTGCACCTTTAAACAAAATATCGGACGGTACATCGCCGCAGCATCAAGCGATCTCAGTTATTCGACCGACAGCAAAAGCGAATATGAACGCAAGGAATACTTCGACTGCGACGACGAGGAAAGGCGGGAGATTTAGACCCGGATGGCTAGAAGCATACATGTGGCTTCAGTACGACGAAGAACTCAACATCATGTTTTGTAAATATTGTCGCAAGTGGAGCAGTGGTATGCCTGATATCAGAACAAGTTTCGCAGAAGGCAACTGTAATTTTCGATTGGAAATCGTTAACCATCATGATAAATGCAAGGCGCACAAACTATGCATGCAAAAAGAAGAAACTGTCGTTCTTAATTCGAAAAATGAGGACATTGCAAGATTCAGAGATCAGATTAATAACACATAAAATATTTTTTTAAGTTAAATTTAGAGAACATACGTGTAATTATTGAAGCTGCCACAGATTTTAAGGAAATGTAATACATAAATGATTGATACTGTGATGTTATAGGTTTAAGGGTATTAAAAATTTATTTGAGCCATAAAAACTAAATAATTAGAACTATTTCAGAGATAAGGTTTGTAGAGTTTTGAAAATAGGGTCGTCCCGCGTATCAAAATTTGGTAATTTTAAACAGTGCATGTTATCCATCATACATAAATAACGTAAACCAAATTTTTTGTTCTTATATCCTTCCTCTTAATTGCAAACAAAAATTAAAAAGGTGTGTTCATATCAAACGGCTGAGCTTAACCGCCATATGATGATGTAAACGCCAGGGCAATGACTCCAGACACATGTATATTCATTGATAAAAAGAGGTAGAGGGCAGTGTGGTCCAGTGGTTAGCGTCGCGGCCTCTGGATCAGACTGTTGTGGGTTCGAATCCCGCCTCAGCTCATGGATGTTTTGTGATGTCATTTAGATTTAAGTGAGTTGTTAGTTAATGTAATCAAGACGCTAATGACCTAAGTTGTCGACGCATCTATAATTTACAATAAATAAATAAAAAGAGGTATGTCTATGGAAAGAGATAAATACTTCCTTATCAGTCGTAGACCTCGCGCGGCGAAAGATAAAGCCACCGCGTCATAGTAACGTGAATGCATTGCGCCCGCCTATACATATTTTTAATTGCCTATTTATTGTCATGAATAGCAGTTTGCCAAAATTGTACCTAACGTCATAAAACCCAATGTGCAGTTTTGTGTACACGGCACTGTCTGCGGGCAAGCAGGCGTTCACTAGCATATTATTGATGACGTGCCTGGCTTCATCTCTCACCGCGGGAACTCTAACTCGTGAAGAATCAATATTCTCTCTTTATCTATGGATCAGTGAGCGTGATTCAACTACAGCAGCCAATCAGAGAAGACTGGCTGTGAATGACGTATTTCGTGGCGGTATAATTCTATGTTTAAAATTACATTGAAAAATATGCACTTTTGGGAATTTTTTCTTGTAGAAAAAGTTGAAAAATTCTCGAAAAAATGCGGGACGACCCCATTTGTTCAGGCGGTAAATTGTTAGAACTATTTCGGAGTTAAAGTTTGTAAAGTGTCTTTAAAAGAAAAAAAAACTCGGGGCCGACAGGGTCGGTCTTACAGAATTATCAAAAGATCTCCCGATAATAAAATGTTTATTGTATGTGATTTATTGAAAACGCTTGATTGATAAAAGGTTTGTTGATTATTGAAATCGTTAAAAAGTAAATAATTTTTAGAAAATAAGAAAAATTTTAATCCCAAAACGCGTGAATTCACACATTTACATGATATTTAAATTTATCATAATGATTCTAAAAGCAAATAAAGTAATAAACTATTTTGTTAATAGGGCTTTGCACTGACTGGTATTTGGTTTTTTAATTTTTTTAATCCAAAAATTGAAATTTTTTACGCTTCAGAAATTCAGTTAAATATTTTCTATCACGAACGTTTTGGTGAAACAGTTTTGCATAAAATTGATTGTTGTTTTTAATGAAGTAGGATTTTAATTTTTTTGTTGTATATTAAATTGTTTTTCAATGTGCATATATTGTTTAAATGATTTTATGGAATCATTTCGTAATATAATATGAAGTCAGAAGTGTGAACTAACAATATTATGAAATCAAACATATTGATATCAGATGTTAAAACATGACAACTAGAGTGAGGAATTTTTGTTTGTTTCAAAATTTGAACATTATTTATTTTTCCAAAACGGACTCGGGACTACTTTTAATTGTTAATGTTTTGCGGTGCATAGCGATAATTACGAAAATAATACGGTGGACTGTTTTTGCAATAAAATTTTGTTTCTTTGAAGGATGTATGGCACATATGTTATATAATATTGTAGACAAAAGTATGTCTCTCGCTACATATACTATAAGATAAGAAGCATACCAGATTTATAACGAAAATTTTTACCCTGGTACAGGTTCATTTTTATTGGTGATTTGAGATAGGTGCAATACATCCTTAAAAATGACAGTGACCAAAGGTTTATTACACAATCTATAATGTTACGTCGATTTACTGAAGTTCACTTGATTTTTAATAAATCAGACGAAACTGTGCCTCAAAAACTTGGGTTCCTTTTATTATGGTTAACGAACTGAATCGAAAAATAAATAATGTTCTATTGTTATTGGGTGTGGTAGCTTGTTTCTTCTTTAGATTTTCATCAAAATGATGGGAGCAGTCAGCTGCATGCGCACAATCTATTTTCAGACAGCGCGCATGCGGCTCTCATCATTTTGATGAAAATCTCCAAAAAGAAGAAATCATCGAACACATCCATTGTTGAGGTTGATTTTTTGTGGCTGTGGATCAGATCAGAGTAAAATATATTTACTTACTAAGAAAATATACGTAATCTATATAAAAATGTTGCTATGTTCGTCCAATAGCATTTTGTTTCTTGCACAGTTGAATATTTTTGAAGAAGAAAGAGTATAAAACTGCTTCCTCAAGGAACGTAATAGATCTATCCAGTTAGAGCAAGTGAAAGAGCAATACAACGCAACTGCCACAACAATGCGCAGAACGAAACAGTTCACTGTCTCCTTCAACACGAGTTGCGTTGTATTTATCTCTCTCACTTGCTCTAACTGGATAGGTCGATTAGTGAAAAATTTACAGAAAGCATTATTTTGAAAACATAACCTTTCTTTCGACGAATATTGCGCAACATAACCTAAAAATGCGTATTATTTATAGTAGGTAGTTAAACAGTTGTCTGTGCAAGAAAAAACTGTATTGGCAATTGAACTTTTGAAAATAAATTTATTTAACTATCGATTAAGCCTCAGGTATAAATGTAGCGGAAACGGCAAATTTAAATCACATGTTTTTTTTACTATTTAAGTAAAATGTTTGAAAATACAAGAAATAAGGATTTAATTCTAATTGAAATATTAGCAATATAAATAAGACTACTGATTTCGAATGTATTTCTACATTTTTTACGGTTTGTTTCATCCTTTTTAATTACAGTACTTGCTCGTTAATCCACCCTCACGAAAACCAAGCTTGTCGGATTAGCGGAAAAACAAATTACTGGCCGATTAAAGAATTTTGCATTATGCCTTCAGCTAGTTAAAAAAATGGGTATGTCTGTATCACACACACAGACAGATGACATAAATACCGTTAAACACAAATAATTGTATTAATACATCCATATTTTTTTATATTTTAAATTGTTATCCAATACCTATATATTCTCAATATTAAAAAAGGAAATTATAAGCCTTCACGATCGAACCTTGGCTTGGCGTTTGTACCTGTCGGTAGACTGAAACTCATACTTTTCCGCATGGCCACTTGGCTTACTGTGTCTGAGACCTTAACATAGTTTTGCATCCTGTGTTTTGTTTCACATGTCAGCCACTTCCGACTATTTCCGTTACATCCAATATTTCTCAAATGCCACCCCAGTATGAGACATTGTACGTTATTCACGTCAAAACGATTGATTACAATGTGCAGTGGTCCAGTGGTTAGCGCCGCGGCCTCTGGATCAGACTGTCGTGGGTTCGAATCTCGCCTCCGCTCATGGATGTTTTGTGATGTCATTCAGTTTTAAGTGTATTTTTATTTAATGTAATCAAGACGCTAATGACCTAAGTTGTCGACGCGTCTATAATTTACAATAAATAAATAAAAAATTACAATGTGCACCGGATAATCAAGCGGTGGATTAAAGAGAGAGTACTGTAATAGTGTTTTTTAAAAATCAGATCATTTCATCAATAAGTTGTTGTTTTTTACTTAATTTAAAATTTCATTTAATATAAAACCCTTATTTAGAATCTTCATTTTTATAAAATTCTGTTATGAATTATTACACCTATCTTTTAAAACAGAATGTGCCTTTCCAGCTACAATCTGTATACTCAATTCGTAAATCGTAAACGAAGATATTTTTATTATAATATATTATACAAACAATACGTAACATAGTTTGGCAGAAAATTGTAATATTTTGTTGTAATAAATAAGATTGAGCTTTTATTTTAAATTATCTTTTTATTTATGTACTTTCTTCAATTTTTACTTTTGATCGACCTTAGGAGTAAAGAAAGTCTTGTAATGCCAAAAAATCTAATTAGAGATTTAGATGGACTAATGACCGGTTTATCGTACATTTTAATCACAATATTTTTTTAATCACACTGTTAAATTTTAACAGCTACATGTTCTTTGGTTGCTGCGTTTCATTACCATAGCAACCCGTTATCTAACAGTGTGATTAAAATATACGATAAACCGGCCATTAGTTTCATGAAAAAACCAGTTTTCGATGTCCGTCCAGTCATCTGTATGTGCAGACTGCAGAAGCTTGACTACCATATCGTTCAATGGATTGAAACAAAACTTATGGTTTTTAGAAGATTTTTCAGAGTTTTTATTTTTTTTTCCCGTCTCCCACAATTAAGGGTAACTGATGAACAATACTTGAAAAGATAACCATGATCTCATTCTATCTTTGTCGCGGTTCACTTTCGATTGCCATTATGAGGTAAACCATAACTTTGTCGTGTGATAAATGTAAACAAAATATGATGGCGCTACTTGTTTGTTTTTTGCAGGCGGCTCCGATGAGTCTACATGCGGAGGATCTCGGCATGCTGTCAGCGCACGGGTTGTCGGATGCTTCGGATTTAGAGCATCAACCTCCTGCACCCGCACACGATCCCTCTGATACGCTCGACGGTAAGGCTTTTATGACACTTGTTTCGTACTAACCGATATGATTGGAGACAACTTTTTCTCTTTATGAATATCAAATAATAATTTTTAATATTAAATTGTTAATTTTGAACAATGGTGATAAATTTAAAATTACTGTCCGCGCCCGCCATTTTTATCTGCAAAGAAAATCATACAACACAATAATAGGAAACAGTTAAATAGGAATTGTTGTGAACATATGTAGACCTCGCGCGGCGAAAGATGAAGCCACCGCGTCATAGTAACGTGAATGCATTGCGCCCGCCTTCTAGCTTGCTATTGGCTGTTTATTGTCATGAATAGCAGTTTGCTAAAATTGTACCTAACGTCATAAAACCCAATGTGCAGTTTTGTGTACACGACACTGTCTGCGGGCAAGTAGGCGTTCACTAGCATATTATTGATGACGTGCCTGGCTTCATCTCTCACCGCGGGCACTCTAACTATTTCGTCATTGAGGGCTACCAGGCTGTTTTCTACCACCTGGCAAGTGAGGTTGTATGTCACTTTGACGCATCTTTGATGTCATTCAAATATCAGTATTGTTTACATTTTCCGCCACCTGATTGCACCACTAGCAAATTAAGTATCTGTCATTCAATCATTTAACGGCAAAAATCGCAGTTTTGTATTTATTTATTTATTTATTATTAATGGGTAAATGAAGAATGACTAAACACAAACTGTTAATCTCAAAACGTTTGACATACTTTACTTGCCATTAGCGCCATCTGACGAAAAAAAAATGTAAGCGTTTGACATAGCTGGCCTAGAGTTATAGGCATGGAGACTAGTTATAAGGTTCTATGTTACAATTTTGATCAAACTGAGATATTAGGATAACAAGGTTCTGAATTTAATTATGTTTTAGGGACCGCCAACAGCTAAGGTTATTTGGGCCTAGCACTAATTCATATTTTCAATTCATTATTTTTTTTTTAATAATAAATTGAAAATCCAATTGACACTTTTACCAGCTCTCGGGCTAGAACCCGGGAACTGGGGACTTGTAATAGAGGAACCATAGCAACGCCATGTAAAACAACAGCATTGCTACACACTGAGTGACACTTAGAACCTTGTTATGCTAATATCTCAGTTTGACCAAAATTGCAACATAGAACCCTATAACTCTAGGGCAGCAATATATTGTTACAGCCCTATTATCAATACTGTTACTGTTTCCAGAACGTGACACGTAATCTAAACAAAAAGATGATGACGAGGCCATAGCAACTAAATTGATATACGTTAATACAATAATATGCTATGTTATGAATAATATGTAGATTGGAGATCATTAATACTTGAACAATAAAACAGTTCACATGTTAAAAATTTCTTAATAACGAGTTTAATTATTTTCCAAAATAATATCAATTTAACAATATCTTACTTGCCACTATCGCCATCTGACGAAAAAAAATGTAAGCGTTTGACGTGTACCTTACTTGCCACTAGCGCTATCTGACGAATAAAAATGTGGTAACCCGCGAATTTTTCCGTTTTTTAAACAAATTGTTATATAAAAATAATGTTTTCAAACGTAGTCAAAAGTTTACATAATAGAAAGGTGTCTCAAATCATTTCCTTGTAATTGAAAAATTTGGACATATTTGTACGTGTAACTAACATTATTTTAAACAAAAAAATATTTTTTACCATTTGTAGAGGGATTTAGGTGAAAATATTTTTTTATTTGTAATTTTTCAAATAGCATTCTTTTGTCCAAATTATTTATTCTTTTGTTTTTAAACAAGTATGTTCAAATTTTATTTTTCATTCTAAATTCATCTAGCATTTGAAATAATACAGTTTCAGCGAAACCTCTTAACTTCTTTGATTTTTTATTATTTTTTTGCGAATTTAATTAATAAACAAAATAAAAATTATGAAACAATGATTTGTTTATTGTAGTCGTTAAATTGCTATTAGTTGTCTTTTTTCAATTTTTTATTGAAGCGTACAATTTTCTTATTAAAGTTTGAAGCTTAATTTATCATAAGTCAAAACGAAATTAAAGTAAACGTTCGTGTTCAGGTTTTGCTGAAACCGTATATTCGAATAGTTTTAGGCCACTGAGGTTAAAGTAATAGAGGAGACATACCGTATACAACTGCTTATACAAAGTTGAAGCCAGGTCTGACGTCACAGGACCGATTAAACATGGCGGCAAAACACGTGATGGATTGGGAATATTATTCTCTTCTTTTTCTCACATACAAAAATGAGAGCCGAGTAAAAATGGTGACTGGCTTCACTTTTAAATGCTTGTAGCGCCTCCATAAACTTTTCCCTCAGTGTTTTAGGCTAAAATTTCTCTCTTCAACTATACCATCAGTTCATTAATAATACTATCACACTAATTTTGAGTAATGCACAAACAATCGAAATATCGTAACTTACGTGTCAGCTCGGTTCGAGTAAAGTTTTCAAAAAATAGCTTCGTCTGTTTTATAATTTGTACAACAAGAAAAATTAATTTTTTGATCTAAGACTAAACAAAAAACTATTTAAAATTTTATTTGTTATCCGATATTTCGATTTGTTGCATTTCCAACACACCTCTTACTGCATGCTGCATGTTTAAAACAGTTGTTGTATATTTCTTCTCTGTCTGTCTTCATTTGTCTGTTAACATCGATATTACTGTTTATCGATCCATCAGCGATGTAGTTTGATTGTAGAAATCGTATTGTTATCGGGCAGTACTGTAAAAAAACTGTGAGGCCACTGAGTACTTTAAAACGGAGACGACAGATTTTTAATCGATTGAAAAAACAAACAATACCTGTGACATTAAATTGTACAATTTCGATCACATCGCCTTTCCAAATTCTAGGAGAAGGCATCTTCCTCCACTCTCCCCACTACGTCTAAGACGCATAGAGAATGTCCCATTAAATCTACGTTCGTCTGTGCTAAAATATGTCGTGTATACATAAGTAAAAATAATTCTAACAGATGTCACACTTGATATATTTATAAATGGTCGTTTAACCTAACGCGACTGTGTTGCAACCTAGTGTTAATAATAATTACTAAAATGTGTTAATTTTCACTCTGAGTGAATTATTGCAATGGTACACTACGCTAAACTGTCGATTGTTTTCCGTATATTTTTGCGAGCGCCGTATGAAATTTGACAAGTTACATTTTTATCTGCGTTATATTTGTTGATAAAGAGGGTAGTACAGATAGCCCACTCATATCATGAATATTGTGACACTTTTAGTACTGACTAGTGTCTCTATGGAGTATGGCGCCAGTGATGAAAGAAGCGGTAATTTCAAATCTTTTTTTTATAAAGTTTTTAAGTGAATAAATACGTCTGTCCAGCATAATTTGTCTGTAGAGTATTTTAACAATTCAATTGACAACTCCGAAGAGCAAAATATCAAAAGAGTGTTTTATTACGTATTTTAGGATGGAATCGTATTTTCTAACCTATTTCTTTGGAATTCAGTTATGCGAAGTTTACAATTTTTAACTTTGTTATTATTTTATGGTTAGACATCGTCTTGGATTTTGTTTTTGTAGATGGGCACTTGTTCCTGTATTATCCTATAGTCTTGCAATTAAAATAGCATATTTTGTTATTTTCAATTTATAGAGAATATATTTTATTTTACTTAATTTTGACTTCCAACGCAGTTAATGAAAGAAAGTATTAAATCTCGATGAAGATTATTCTTCGAAAAGATAAATTAAGTAAAATAAAAAATATTCTTCATTCTGGAAAGAAGAAATTGCAAATCGAATATCGGTATCATCTAGCAGTTGTTCGTTTCGGGAAGAAAATTGAAAAACTTAGTATCGGATAAAAACTACAGGTTTATAGCTATATTGGTAGTGATATTGTATCGTTTATTGGGATACTTTGTGGTTTAAATGGTAGTGTTACTGTGTGACAGTGTGAAGGCAGCGCCTTGGAGTGAGTATCATTTGTTTTTTTTTTTTTATAATAAGGATTAGACATTATTTTGTGTAGTTATGATTATATTCTTAGAATTACAGCGGTTTGAAATATTTACACAGATGTAAGTAGACTTATCAGTAATAAAAAAAATATATTTTAGAGTATTTTGAGGGTTAAATTAAGATTATATGGATATACAGTGTGTCCCACCGTAACTGAAACATAGCATTTTAACATGGTGGTTTGCTTCCCGTTAACTGTGTTTGTTATTTTTATTTTACGATCTGGCTCTAAATGTCCCCAGTAATGATTTTGTAGACTAATTTTTATTTAAATCTCTTTAAAAATTAATAAAATCACATTTTTTTAAAAACACAATCTTTGCTTTGTATACCAGTTCAATGGACAAGTGCTCAACGTCGCAAATAGCGTAATCGGCTAGCGCGTTGACCAACATTAGTTACCTTCACGCCAAGCCCAGGTTCGCATCCCGAGAGCTCATAATTAATTTTTTTTTTTATTAATGAAAATACATTAGAGAACAATTAATAATGCTTATTATTTACAAATAAAAGTAAAACGATTTTATTAATTGTTTCCATTAAAACAAGAGTTGTACAATGGTTGTACGTGTTAGTTTTAATGAAAATAATTAATAAAATCGCTATACTTTTATTTGTAAATAATAAGTATTATTAATTGTTCTCCAAAGTATTGTCATTATTAAAAAAAAAAAATTAATTATGAGCTCTCGGGATTCGAACCCAGGCTTGGCGTGAAGGCAACTGATGTTGATTAACGCGCTAGCCGACTAGGCTATTTGCGACGTTGAGCACTTGTCCATTGAACTGGTATACAAAGCAAAGATTGTGTTTTATTTTTTAAAAATGTGATTTTATTAATTTTTAAAGAGATTTAAATAAAAATAAGTACAAAATCATTACTGGGGACATTTAGAGCCAGATCGTAAAATAAAAATAACAAACACAGTTAACGGGGAGCAAATATTAACAAATTATCGTAACACCATGTTAGAATGCTATGTCTCAGTTACGGTGGGACACACTGTATGTATTGTCTACTTTCGAACGGCAACTTAAAATTTTTTTCGGGTACGTTTAGACTGTTCGTAGTTGGTAGTCAATATAAAAAAAGTACTTTTTCGAACATATTTTCATAACCTTTTCTAATAGGCCGAGAACGAAATTTAGAACCGGAAGATTTATCTATACCCGTGCCAGTTGGATTGATAAATAGAGTAAAGCTGGAGCAGTTGCGACCGAAATTAGAAACTTTTAGTAGGTCGTCGGCGACGCCATGCGGTATATGCGGCAAAATCGTATTGAATTTAAAGAAACATCTGCTGTCGCACAATCCGAAACGGAATCGATGCTCGTACTGTAATACGACTTTCACAAGGATTGATAACCTCAAAAGGCACATAAGGAGAGCACATCAACCTGGTTGCGCAATGGCGCTGTAAAAAAATAGGCAATCAAAACAGTTGAATTCAGATAATTAGAATACTTCGAAACATTACTGAAAACTTATATTAGTACGTTGATGACGCCGTTTTAATGCGTTTTGAATATTCAAAATATACTTTCTCTAAAATATGCCAGTTTTCGTCATTATGTTGTCAGGCAATGAAACAAAATATTTTTCGTATAAAATATTTTTTGTCCTACCACCTATAAAATAGCTGCTTTTCATGCATGTAAACCGGTCGTTTAATTGATTAATTGTGTTTTAAAAACCACCAACAGCTAAGGTTATTTGGGCCTAGCACCAATTCATATTTTCAATTCATTAATATTTTTTTTTTAATAATAAATTGAAAATCCAATTGACACTTTTACCAGCTCTCAGGCTAGAACCCGGGAACTGGGACTTGTAATAGAGGAACCATAGCAACGCCATGTAAATAACAGCATTGTTACACGCTCGGCTATTCTCAAGTCCTAAACCGGTGACGATCCGGGCGCTAAAGTAAATTTTTTTCAATTTATTGTTTTTAATATTGATTTTATTGTTAATTAATATTACTCCAGCTGGCATCGAACCTGCGAAGTTGTGAACAGTATAACAAAGCGTGACTCCTTAGCCAACTTTGCCATGCACAGGTATAACTACGACAGCTTATAGAAGGTACTTAAACATAGTGTTTACAGTAGCTTACGATTCATTGAAGTTAAGTTTGCTACACAAGTGAAATGTTAAGTAGTCGTGAAAAATAAAATGAGTGCTGGAGAAAATACTAGAAATGAAGACAAAAACCGCTATTTTACAGGGTGTAGGACAAAAAATACAGTATGTATCAGGGTATAATGCGATTTTGACTCGTGTGACGGTAATTACGTCACACCTCGTGCTCTATCTACTATTGTTATTCAGATTATAATCCTTCAGATTCGGTATTTTTGTTACATGTTAATTATCCGTTTATTTAAATTTAAAATTTATTGGAATTTTGGTTGCGATGGCCAATAATAAATTTATTGCAAGAACAAATTTATTTGAATAATTTGTTTCTTTTCGTTTTTAGCGATTTTTTGATAATTTATCGCTTTGAGTCATACATGTTTAGTCAAAAAATAAATTAATGTACCATTTTGAAATTATTGTTTAGTTATTATTTATTTTGTAAAAAAAACTAATAAAATTTTGTGAAACATTTACTTTTTTTATCTGTCATAAGTAGTAGTTGCACATCTAGATGCAAATTGAACCAAATTTGATTTTTTTTTTGTATTTCAGGCAATTGAACAATTTCTTTGAATTATATAGGGACAAAAAAAATGACAAGAAGCATAGTGGTTACGATTGAGCCGTAACTGAAGACGTAGAACTACTTTCTATAGTTTTATAATAACGTCACATCTGTCAAAAAATATTAACATTACGTACAATGCATATACAATAGCGTACATGATACAAAACACAAACTATGGTAATTCGCGTCACACGTTTTTTGTACGCATCATTTCACCCCCTATAGGTTTTGTGCACGAAGCCTACTAGCGCCGTTAGCGGGCAATAGTGCACGATTGAACTCATTTTTATTTTAGACCGCGAAATTTTTTAATAAACGAATACCATTTTATCTAGCTGTGTGCAAATAGTATAAATAGCATAGCATAAAAGGTACATGAAAATCATTTATTTTAAGTTTTTTTCTTCTTCAATTTTGACGTATAATAGAAAATAACTGATTAATTTATATCAAGACATTGAGGTGTACCTACATCTATGTCTATGGTTTATATTGACAGACGACAGCATAACCTAAAACCATGGCGCCTGTAATCTTGCGGACCGGATTTAAAAGTGTCAAATTTATCAGATTTATAGTAATAATTTCCAAATAAGTTAGAAGTAAAATCATGGTTTTACTTACTTGACTTTTTTAACAACAATGCTCACTGACAATTACGAAAAATTAGAGTTCCGAGTTTACAATGGATCTCACAACGAGCGCTCGCGTCGATATTATTATAACTCCGCCCCCCTGCACATAGTCTATATACCGCCGGGAAAGACGTGTTCTATGTAGTGATGTGCTGGATATCCGTATCCGATCCGTATCCGCGGATATCCGAGGGAAAAAAAAGATCCGTATCCGTTAGTTTTTTGGCGGATCTTTTACCTTATCAATTTTCAATTCATAGATAAAATTTTATATATATAGGTGATTAGGTAATAATGAAAAACAGTTAAATTCCATTCAGATTATTTTTTAATATCGTGGTCAATAACTTTTTCCCATAACAGATAGTCTCTTTCCAAAGGTCGATGTGCAATATTTAGTATTTACCGCCGCGTACTCTAAGAAAGTTAAGATCCGTATCCGTATTCGCGGATCTTGAGACCAAATATCCGTATTCAGATCCGTATCCGCGGATATACATTTTTAACGATCCGGCACATCACTAGTTCTATGTAAAAAAATGCGAGATTTAAAAACAAATTAATACTGAATAACAGTTGAAAAAGTATATTCTTTAAAAACCCAAAATTTTTATTCAATAAAAACTTATTAAGGTGTCTAGCAACCGGAAAAAAGATGGTAATATAGCCCAACCGGGGATTTCGCCCGCAATTTCTAAGCTAAATGTGTATGATAGTTAAACAAGGGATATATGAGAAATTGGTTGCTTTGATTATTACGTTGCGAAACCAAAATATACCCGGGCGAAGCCGAGCCGGAAAACTAATACAAAACTATATTGCTGCCGTGGACACTTCGTGTTTCCACTACATTGCAACCCGTTGTAAAAATCGTGCTTGTTCATTATAAATAAAGGGTGTGGGTTTCAGGACCTCCTACAGATGTGAAACATCAAAGAAAACGTTATTGAACTCGGTAGTATTCTCTATGTAGTAGTATATATTTTTTCAAAAGCAGCAACTAACTGTTATGCTGACGTAATCCTATATACTGCACTGTAACACACGCGGTTGCGGCGTTTGAGCACGCCTGAGCCAGAAACGCAACGAAATACACAGCGAAGTATCTATATTACATACCTAAACGTGTATACATGTACTTTTGCTTTACAGTACGTTCGTATGTATACTCTGTCTCTCTCTCTTCCTGTGCCCGAGCGCACGGAAGCCGAGAGAGAGAGAGTGCCGCAGTGGTGGGGATAACAGCAGCGAAGGAGCGGACCATAAATTTCGTTGCATATTTCCCCTCACGCGGCTGTTCACAGCCCGACATAAGATGTTTCACATCAAAAATCTAAATTATTAACATCTCATCGATTGAACTTTTTCCCATTTTACTGTATTTCCGATAAAAATAAAACACAGCAATGTTTTTAATGATTTGTAGTGCAGTAAAATAGAATTTAATAAGGTTATAAAAATGGACGCATGTAGGACTATATTTTTGTGTAACTTCTTTTGTTTTTAAGAGTGAAAAAGTGTTTTTTATTTTCCTCCTTGCTTAAACTTCTTTGACAATATATAGCGTAAGTGTGGTTCGACTTTGAACAAAGAGGTTGTCTGACGGTTGGTATGTTGTGTTGTGTTGCAGCGTGGGGCGCGCGCTGGAACTACGCTAGCCTGTTCGATCGATCGCCTCACGCCGCATCGCTCCACACGTGCCGGCTGTGCGGCAAGACGGTTCGTAATCGCTGGCATCATGCTGCTAGCCATCGGCCGCAGAATATCATTTGCCATGTGTGCAGACAGATCTTCACGCGAAGGGATAACTATAAGGTGCACGTAAGGCTCAAACATCCGTACGTCGCGTGGGATCAAGGAGGACCGCCGCCAGTCAAACAAAACTCTGCCTCTTCCTCCTCCTCCTTGGGTTTGACTTTTTTAAACCAGGAACTCGAACCAAATTCTAATAACACCGACAATATGGTGGCCGGCAATAGTTTGGGAGACGTTTCCAACAACGATTAGCTTCGGTGTGATCGTTCGGTTTTGTGTTGAGAATCGAGCCGGTGTTATAATTTCAACAAAGAATGAAAATTGTTTTCGTAATTAAGTTACAGTCAAAGCTGTCGGATTACTTGACAGCGAAATGCTATAAAATAGGACTTATTTCAGTTTAAAATTATTTACTGGAAAACGAGCAAGTGAATTAAAATTCAACTTTCCTAAAGCGTTTTTGAGTGCCATAGTCATTTTATACATTCATGGTGGGTTTCAGAATGCATTGTCAGCAAATCTGATTTGACGATGACGTTAGATTGTGACATCACATTCCTTCATAAATGAAGTAGGTATTTTAGAATTTTAAATTTATCCTGTTCAATGATTGAAACATATTTTCTAAAGTGTGTTATACATGCATTTAGGATTTAACGTACTTTTTTTATACAACTTCCCGAAAAACACTTTTCTAGGCATTTTTGTCAAAATATAGCTTGAAAAACGTTTTTTTTAAATTTAATATTCTTCATATTAAATAGTTCTGGAATGCCATTCATTAAGATCAAGGAGGTTTCAACAGATAACAGAACGTTTAAATTTATTCGGAAGGAATCTGATTAATCATCAACCTCCGCCATTTGCATTTCCATGTTCCGTGCGTTTTCCGTGTGTATGGGACAGCACCCTACAGTCTGCGCACGGGGCTCGCGGACCTGCGTCTTAGTGAAAATGGCGCCAAATTCAAATTTTAGTAGTTTGATGCTTTTATGTTTTGGGTTTTGTAATGATGATCAATAAAACTATGAAATAAGCTTAGGTAGGTCGAGAAATCGCAGGAAAACACAAATTCAAAAAGCTAAACACACAACGAACACGAGGTTAGGTTAGGTTTCGTTTGTGGTCTCTACTCGTGTTTCTACTAAAATTTTGACAGTAACGGAAACGAAAACTGCCGATCGTAGCTGGCGATGACGAACGAAATGTTTAAATCGCAACAGTGCGCAGGTCCGACAGCCCCGGATCAAGCGAACATTGACTGTATTGAATGGTTCAAATTTTTTCGCGCATATCAACTTGTTTGGCAATCCAGTTAATGGGTGGAGTTTAGTGCGTTATATTCATTCAAAATTTACTCGTATATCAGCAATATGCCTATTCTAACATTTATTAGCGCATAATTTTCTTATAAATTACCAATGTTACCGGTAATATTACCCTTTTATGAATAGACCTTTTCATCGACGAACATTTTTTTCTGCGCATGTGCCCAATTCCGCCATGTTTTTCAAAGACTTGTCATATTGACAGATGGCAAGTGATTGATTTTGAAAAGTAAATAGTAATTAAATAAGATATATTATTTAAAGAAGTGGTACAACACCCTAGAAAAATATTTAAATACTTTTAAAGATAAACTTTACGATAAACAATTTATGACAGGTAGGATTCTAACCTTTCAACCAATTTTCGTTTACTTCCACCAGTTTTCCGGCCGTGGCACGTCAACCACCGTCCCAATTTAGCACAAGTATGTTCTTCCACTGTTTTGTGCACTAATTTAGTACAGTCATCTAAATTTACATTGAAAAACGGTTCTGACCCAGTCATTGCGTCAAAAAGAGTACGAAAAGCGTACGAAACTTTTGAAAGGCGGCGATCATAACCGTGGCGACGGCGCTTGCGCGTAACTACTGGTGAAAAGGTCTATTGCCGACGCTTATGACCTCTGTTGTCGAGCGTCTATAATCTACAATATCGTTTATGAATGACCATTTGCGGTTAATAATTACATAATATGAAAATTATGCAGAAACAGTGATGTAAATTCGCGGTTTTGACTGTATTAAGATGGAAAACATTAATTGTTGAGTTTTTTAAATGTCGCTATTTAATTTTTCTGGGTTTGGAAAAGTTAAATTTAACTACAGACAGCAAACTTGCAACTGGCAATTGTTATAGATAAGATGTGATACAATTATAGATTGTTTTTAATAAACAAGTGGACATAGACTATTACAATTGGATTTTTTAATTAATAATAATTATTTCTTTATAATTATAATTTAATAAAATGATAATAAATTCCGCTTCATCGAAGAAGAATAATTTGAGTATTTGACCAGAATGTTAAGAAATTTATCTAGTCGGAAATAAAAGAGCAAAATTGTGATTTGAATTTTGAAAATATAGGAAATTGGAAAGATCAATTTTCGCATTAACTGCAGTGGAATTTATTTTTTATTTTTATAGATCAGAAATCTCAACCTACCATTATCTGTATACGTGCATCTAGTTATAATTTTTTTTTTATAACAGATGCCCTGAATAACTGTACATATTATATAAGTTTGTAAAATACAAACTGTAAATACTTAAACAGCCCTGTATTTATATTATATAAATAAAAGATATAAAATGCAAAATTTGTTTTTTTTTTATTATTATTCGACAAATTTTTTATTTATTAGCTACGAGCGGAATGTTACCGGGATACCCAAAATTATATTACACCGCTGCTATCAGTGTTACGAAGGCGTATAATTTAGTGGGTGTTTATTTATTTATTCCACTAATTAGGTACCCCAGAGTTCTTTTTGATCTGATGTGATGCTGGTGATCTTAGCAGGCAAGGGTTAAGATACTTAACAATCCAGTGTAAAAATATATTTTATTAACAAAAAAAACAAAATAAAAATTAGTAGGTACCACATAAAATTATAGTATTATAATTTTAGTTACAATAATTCTATTTAATTTCTATGATTTGGACTTAGCCCTTTTTCTATCCCTGGTCGACGACACAAACACTTTTTATGTAACTCAACTTTAAAAATATATATGTACTTTGATTCTACTTGGTTCGAAATTCCCCAATGTCCCCGTGTATTCTGTGTTGTGCGCGCTCAGTGGAAGGTATTTCTCGTATTTATATGATATGTGTCCCTTTTCCCCTGGAGCCTTTGCTCTAAATTTTGTTCGACACGTGCGGATGACGTGGTCAAATTCAAAAGAAACTGCGTCGTTAAACTTCTACCAGTCAACAAGTATTTGTTTATACAAACATAACATTTTAGGTAGTAATTTTCAACGCATTATTTATTTAAAAGTCAGTCTAAAATTATTAAGTTTGTTTTTAAAACACTATTAATTCTCAAACGTGTCAAATAAATTAATTGGAGTTTATTAGATCAGATACGTGGTATTTATGTTGCGTCATACTTTTTTGAAGCATACTTATGGGACACATTTTATTACGCCATATTGCGCAATAGTTCTATGAAATATCGATATTAATATCGAATAGGCACATCCGATATAGCAATAGTTTTGATATATCGTGCATCCTGAGACGGTCGTTGATAATATAATCTGGTGGTGGATAATCGGTTCTCACATTATCATCGCTATCATCATATCATTTTATTTATTTACTTATCTACAGGTTGTCAGCTTCTGAACCTTTTATAATATTATAACCAAAATATGCTTCAGAATCGATTGCTTGATCAGTTTCTACTTATTTATTTCATACGTAAACGTTATCATTTCGATTGTTTTATTTAAAACGTTACAGCCATTTTATATTATATGAATTTCATGTGGCCGCATTTTTGCCTGATCTTGGCCCATAAATTTTTTACATTAAAGGCAATTTTTGTACTGTGAAAAATGGGTCGTGTTAGAAAAACGAGGGATTGGAAATGTTTTGATATTTTCAAAATTTCTAGAAATTCCTTTTGTGAAATCATGTTTAACATTAATTGTAAATTTTTAAACGGTAAGTTTCACTTCTATTGCGATTTATGTGTTTTCAAAATTGAAAATTTGATTCGAATTATATTTTTACGGATAAAAAATTAAATGCACGAATATAGTGCGTGTTACATACTGGACGACGCTTGCGCAGAACGCCATAACCTGTTCAGTTCGAGCAACCGTTGTGTGTGATACCACTATGACGGAATAGAGCGTAAACACATGACATCTCCCCTTCACTCATTGTTAAAATATTACGCTTTAAAATTTGTTTTGTCAGCCGATTCAAATAAAAATTACAGTTATCTTTATTTAATATTGACAGGGTGCCGATTCTTATCCAAATAAATGTATTTTTTTATTCTAAAGCTGAACTTGGCGTTGTAAGTTAAAAGAATTAATTTGTTTGTTTTTTTAATGAAAATTATCACATTAACGATGTCATTGGAGATTGAATGAAGAAAGTTAGGTACCTAACTTTTTTTTTGTTTAGGATTTGAAAATTTCAACTTTGTAATTTAATGATATTTTCCTTTTCTGCATTCAATCAGTGGTTTACGCTGTATTCCATTTTTCGTAACTTCAAATAATTACCCTAACGTGAAATCTATTCAAAATCAGACAAATTATTTTCCGAAATTCATGTTTTTTTTTAACTTATCGATACAATTTTTATCACAGCAGCTAAAATGACCTTGACATAAATTTTCTGTTTTTGGAAATTTGTTGCATTCGCTAATGATTTAATTAACATAATTCAGGCAAATGTATGTTTTTTTAATTAGTATAATTTTTATAGTAAGTTTATATATTAAACTATTTATAGCAAATAAACATTCGATTTTTCTTATGGCTGCTTTACGTTATAAATTTGTAAAAACTAATTTTTTTTGTGAATGTTTTTGTTGCACTGCTTGATTAACAAATTTTTTGTCTGGTTTAAAAAAATGCTTCATAAAATTTGTTTTAATAGTTACTCGTTAATTTAAAATATTTTTTTTTTGTATTGTTACCATCTAATTAAAAATAACAATAAATTATAAGTTGAAATCAAATTATCAAATAGAAATTTTGTTTTACATAAATAGCTTCTTAAAATGAACTAGTCAATGGTGTATGATTTGTTATCTTTCGATAGTTAAAAAAACCGATCTCTTCAGCAGTTATTTTATTAAAATACAATTAAAAAAAATAGTACAAATGATTAAAAAAATTCAACAAATTAATACAATACAAAAGTAAAGTGTGACTTTATTTATTTATACCAGTATTTTTGATAAAATTTGCTTAAGGGTTATTATTTTAATATTTTTTTTAGATTAATGTTGGGTTGCAGAAAGCATTGTCAAAAAATCTGATTTGACAACGACCTTAGCTTGTAATCAAATACTTAATTACGGATTTTATATATGCAGAAACAGTCTAATGTCGTTCTGAACCTCTATCATGTAGAACAATAGATTGTACGCACAGAAAAACAAATGACTGATCTACATAGAAAAAGATCGTTTTCCAAGCTAATTTTTGATCAAAATACGTAGAAAAATGTTGTTTCGAAGAAAAAATTGTACAAAAAACTATGGTAAATACATGTATACACACTTTTTAAAAATATCGTTTCAATCGATTAATTATATTTCGAGCAGGATCAATTCTACAATGATTTTCTTATGGAGAAATATGTGTGGTCGCTGTCAAATCAGATTGTCTGACAATGCATTCTGCAACCCAGCATAAGTTAGCAATATTGAACTGTAGGTAACATATCATACACCATTTTGAAGTCGTATTTGATTCATTAATAAAATGGCTGACATTAAAAAAGATGATAAAAAAAAAGGCAATCAATTGATCTAAAGTAGTTTATTTTGGTTATTTTGCAGGTTCAAAAGCCTGGCACATGCGACTAACATTTGACAAGCTGCCAGGTGGCTGCAACCTGCACCGATGCAAATTGTGCGGGAAAATAGTGACCCACATCCGGAACCACTATCACGTGCACTTCCCGGGTCGGTACGAGTGCCCTCTCTGCCGTGCCACTTATACACGGAGCGACAATCTTCGAACGCACTGTAAATTCAAACATCCGCTATTCAATCCCGATGCGGCGCGCAAACTGCTTGACATCGCAACGCCGACGACCGTCACTTCGTCTGCACAACACAGTACCTCCTCTTCCGGTATTCCGGCACTCACGACGCGGGGCGCCGCCGATACGCCGCTAGATTGATCTTTACTCTTATATTATTATTACTATTACAAAATGATGCGATGGTAAAAATAACGTTCGGTGCACTCGTTTGCCTCGACGTTTCGCGTGAGACTACGTAGCCTTCGCCTTACCATTAAAACACGTTCATTGCATCGGCAGTCATGTGTTTTGACCTTTTATATACTGTAATATATATTCTAATATTTTTTTTGTTTAGCTCTTCGGTCAGATATGGCGATGTGTGCTAAGTGTAAGCGATAGAGAGAGAGAAAAAATTGGTCGTAATTTAGCCGTAACTCTATTTAACAATTGGTTTATCAAGAAGTTCAATTTGAGGCAGCATCGAGTTTCGACAAGTATTTGGGTTGTGAATTATTAACAATATACATCCAGAATTACAAAACAATTTAAAGCTGTTTATATAGCGTAGGGTTACTTATATATTTTTTCTCTTTCTTTCTGCGTATACACTGTAAAAAACAACCGCCTGACGAGATAGTTTTTATTTGAATATGGGAACATCTGAAACAGATCTTCAGGTTATTCAAAATATTTGTCAAATCGTTTGATTTTTCTTAATTGGAGTTGACAAAACAATTAGTTCATTTTCCATTTGTATGATAGCTCAGTTATGTTTCAAAATCGGTTAAATTAAAATTGTTTTAATGCGCAGGACACATTAAATTTTTTTAGTGAGGTTATGATCAAAGTAAAAACCATAGACATAGAGGCTCTCTATGTCTATGGTAAAAACGCACGAACTTCTTAAGTTCGTGTAAAAATGTGATTTGGCGTTCCCATAGATAAGAGATTTCCTGAACACGATTCACAAAGAAGACCTATTGTCTATTTTGTTACATGACACTTCCCCCACCTTTAAACAAATTAATCTCGTCTAGAAACTCAAAACTTTTTATATTTTTCGCGTTCTTGATAATATTTGTACTGCATTTTGAAAATGAAATTATTTAACTCAGAATTTGTAATAAATTTCGTTTTTTGATCGTGGAGAAGCGAAATTATCGCATCGTCAGGGCCGATTATAAGCTGGCTGCCGTCGGCTATTGATTTTGTTGTTTAGTTGTGAAACAAAAAAGCATACGTGAACAGTTGAATCTCACACTTAAATTGAGAGCTATTCGAAAAACTGAAAATCAACTTTCATGTTGGCTACTCAACAGCTGAATGTCGCTGCAAATAAAATGCTTGTTGCTTATTATTATTATTTTATAATATATTCAGAATGAATGATTGATATAAATATAATATAGCCTTTTTTATTTAATATAAATTTTATGGTTAGATTCAGAATCTAACATTTTATTAACAAAGCTCAAATGATATTGTTATGTTAATTTTTTTATAATTGTTTGTAACAACGTTTTTAATTTTTAAACAAATAATTTAATAAGAAATGTGGGTAATTATTATGCAATAAACTCAAAGAAAGTTGAGTTTATATTTAGATAGTAATTGTCAATAAAAATGATTCGATTTAACCGTATTCACAGTTCGAACTTATCGAGTTATAATTTTGTTTGTTCAGTTCATTAACCCTTTGACTGCTCCAGACGTATATATACGATTACCTGGGTTACTGCTCCAGCCGTATATTTACGTTCGGGCTGGAAAAAATACTTACAGCGATAAACTGCTACCGTCGTATATATACGAGCAACGCCTACCAGATCATAGGTACTGGCCAACCCGGAAGTTTTTTGCGATTTACCGCAGAATTTTTTTACAGCGATAAACTGCTACCGCCGTATATATACGCACAACGCCTTTTAGAACACCAATTCTGAACTTTGTTGTGGTTTTTTTCTTTTAAAGTCAATGCGTATATACACGTGTTTTACACGTGTATACATGCACTGACTGTTCTGTTTTTGATAAAAATATATGTTTTAAACAAAAAAGGCAAAAAAAACAATTTGATATGATTTGACGAGATTTAGCTTCATTATTTTACCCCACTGATAACAACAGTGGACTGCTCCAGACGTAGCTATATGGAATGGCCGAAAAAATTGCGCACACAGCATGCACTCTCGTAAAATAAATGCGCAGTGAAAAGGTTAATGAATAAATTCTTATTTCGAGGAAAAAACTTGTGCAATAATACGTTAACATTTAAATATTATTTTGTGTTTAATATATACCTTGAATTTTGTGCAATGCATTTCAGAAACCATTAAATTAATTTGTGCTGTGAATATGTCATCGATGATTATTTAAAGAAACGTAAATGTTTGATAAAATGCCAGTAAGTCATACTTATATATTAGAACGTAAAATAATTTGTTTTGTTTTTTTTTTAACAAATTTGAGAATATTATTTTATTAGCAGGACCAGTAACACAACCGTACAGGGTGGATCCGAAAATTACGTATTACGGTAGCTTGAATAGTGATTCACTTAGAAGTTAGAACAGATAGTGTTTTCTTTTATAGATTATAGACGCTCGACAACTGAGGTTAGCAGCGACGCGTCTTCTTTTTTATTGTCATTAGAAATAAATACATTATCGATAAAAATTACTATTGATCCGAGTTTAGTCAAATTCTGATGCCAAAACTGTAACGCGTAGGATTTAGACTTGTTGATTTTTTACCTACAGATTATTTAAAATTCAACACGTAAAAATATTAGACTCAAAGCGTAAACTTTCTAAACAATAAAATGATCACCGTTAACAATAGTTTTGTTAATCACATTTTTAAATAACGAATATTTAAATATTTTTGGTCCACTTTGTAAAAATACATATTTTTAATGAGAAAAAAAAATTATAATGTTTATCACGATATGCACAGAATCTTCTGCTTTTTCTTTTTAACCGACTTCAAAAAAAGGAGGTTTTTAGATTTAAATATTAATTCGTTTTCTTGTAATTGTTTATTTGTACGCAATTGAACACTAAATCACTAACCTTTGGTTTATAATGAATTTAATTAAACTTCGGAAACTTAGAGACTGATAACTTATTCGGAGTGGTATACTGGTTTAGTAACTGCTTTTAATTATTACTAGCGGAATTATTTTTGTATCATCTTCCATATTTAAAATCCATATTTCTTCCATATTTAAAAATGTACAAGTACATTATATTAATACTTATACCTCACCAAATCAGTTTTTTACACGCGAAAATACAAAAAAAAATATCGAAAATATGCAACTCCCAACGCCGCTAAGATATCCTTTTCTACGCGTTCTATGCGTTGCCAAAAATTTCGGTGAGGGGGGGGGTTTGAATCCCCTGAATCCGCCACTGTTTAAAATCTTTTCGCTACATAAAATCGGTCGGCCCAAGTATAAAGGCAGTAAGCAGACAGAAGAGTAGTTGTTAGACCATGAGGAGCACATAGTTCACAGGTTAATATACGGTATGTACGTATACCATAAAAACAACTGTAAATCAAACAGCTTCCATAGCCGACCTGGTAGCGCGTCTACTCCGTACGCAGAAGGTTGCTGGTTCGATTCCGGTTGGCACCATTAATGTTTTTTGTTTATTTTTTTACAACTATTCCATATTCCACTTGATATTTTTTCTATTGTCTCTAATTATTTTTTTATCATACAATCACACTTATCAGGGTGTGCACTTATGACTTTGCTTAACGATTGCAGGGAGAGACTCGCGGAAGGGGGGTGTTGGTGAGATGGCGTTTTTTTTGCGGGGTGAAAAAATTGGGGTTAAAAAAATGTAAAAGTTGACATTCATTGTGAACCAAAGGTAAACGAGTTGAATGTAGATCTTTGAAACGACAAACCAAATTACATTTTCATATGAATTTATTATTTTTCAATAAATAATTGCGAGACAATGAATTATAATAAACAATTGTGCACTAAGACTGCTCAAACTATGGGTTCATTATTGTGCATTCTTATATTTAAATAATGAATAAGGGTTTTCGATCGATTTTATCAACAATTAAAATACCGAGAATATAATGTTCTCGCTAAATTGTCTATTTTGTAAAATGTCTTTGACAAATATGGCCTTCCCCAAAGAGGTAAAATTTTTTCACCGAAAATTGAATCATATTCTTTAATTATTTGAAAATTGAAGAAGTCTGAAAATGTATAGAATTGAACAATAAATTGTATTTTGCGTACCTAAATACTTTTTCGTTAACGTGTTGTAGAATTTTAACATATACTGATAGTTCCCGCTTTATGAATTCCTTGACTTACGAGTTAAGTGTCAATAAAATCAAAAAAAATCGAAAATATTAATTGCAATAAATAAATGTTAAACATCTATCATAATACGGCAATTTCATTTTATGAACGTACGCTAGGAACAAATTAACTCATAAAATCGGGAACTAGCTGTACTACGTGGAAAATCTGTGAAAGTCGTGTTTTTTTTTTAGATCGGTAATTTTGGTGCTATATTATTTTTAATTAAAGAATCGACTGTCAAAATCGTTGATAAAATTGGTGTTCGGAGATTTTATATATTAATATTATAGAAATTTTATATAACATTATTTAATGCTCACGTATTTGTACAGATATGTAATTAAAATTAAACACGGTAGGTAATATAGATTTCTTCTTGTAAAAATGTGACTGAATAGAAAGGGGCCTTTCGATTAAACAAAATGAACCCAAAAATGAATTAAAAGTGCTCGGAACATACAAAAATGCTTAACTGTGTCGGAAAAATTTAAACATTAACCAAACTCGACGCGAATTTATAATATTAGGTTTGTTTTTTATCGCCGAAATAACATTTCACAGCAGTGACTATTATTACTGCGTAGACTGTAGGCTATTTTTACTATTATTTTTTATGAAACGTCGCCGGAAATTAATGAGGCAAAAATAGTATCGATGTACGTACAAACGATAGTTACTATATTCCATGTGTCGGTTCAAAAACATTTAGTTCACATGCAAAAATATACTTATGTCATATTTTACAAAGTTTGTTTTATTGCTGTTTTTTTGCTTAGGATGATCTATATTTGGAGTGTCAACTAATTTTTACATAATATTACTTTTCCAGTAAAAATCCATCTGCGATCTACTTTTTAAAAAATTGAGCCAAAGAAAATTTTTCTTCATTTCTCAAATTTTTGTAGAGTTCGAAACATTTAATTATTACGTAAATTAAAGTACGTTTTGAATTTTAAGTTTGAATATTTGTACACCCAGATATAATATTTGGCGATCGATAAAAAATCATACCCGATGGACCGATAGATCGCGATCGACATTATTGACACCCCTGATACAATATTATGTTAATATAATATTCTGCAATGAACACAGGTGACCTTCAATAACGTCGGTATTCCGTTAATTTAAATAAAACATACTGATCATGCGCAGTAATGATGAGGCGCAGGCGCGCTGCATTGACCTTGACGTGCGACATTGTTAAAGTTCATACATTTTCGTCATGTTAAAATTAGAAAAAACATTTCTTATACTTTTTACGTTGTACTTCTGTAGGAAAAAATAGATTGTAGATTATAGACGCTCAACAGCTGAGGACTGATGTCATCAGCGTTTACTGTAGCGAAAAAGACAAACCTAGTATATAAAATGGCGTCGCAGATTCGAATATTAAAATGACTTATGTGAATTACTGGAAAAATAACGTACTAACAATTCGCCGGAGGAAATGTTTGCAAATAAATACAATACCAAAGTTGTTGCTGTTTTTTTTCTGGTACTGTTTTATATATTCACGACGCTATTAGTCGAAATTGAATATGATCTTTGCGTAGGCGGGAGCGACATATGAATACTGTGTGCCATTACATTTTTGCAGACATTTCTTTGTTGTATCTATCGATGTTTCAACATAATTATGTTTAGTTTTTATTGTTCCTTTAAGGTCATATTTTCAATATTTTCAAAGTTTTTTATACCTCTTTATTTGTAACTAGATTATTATAAGTATGTGTTATGACATTTTTTTTTTTGTTTTTTATTATTATTTTCTGTTGGCATTACATAGATAACAATATGTATATTATTATAATATTTAGAATGACATCTGCCGTTTCAAGTAGAGTGTTCCTTTTATCACTATATTTTGAAACGTGTTGTTTTTCAATTGAAACTTGTCAATGAACATATTCAATCTGATTTCTCGAAATTTTTAAAATACAGTAGGCCGCCCCGTATCTTCGGTTTGGAAAAAGCGCGCGAAGCGATCGAGCGTCGGTTGAAACTTACATAGGCGTGAAACCTTGTCGAAACGCTCATATTTTGTTATGTAGATAAACTTGTAAATAAACTATATAAGGCTTTCGTGGCCGTCGTTTAATATTGACGAGTTTTTTGGGCTATTAGGCCGTCGTTTGTTAAAGGTTTTGGTTCTTAACGTTTCGCCAACACGCGTGGCTGGCATTTTCAAAAGATGTTCTCCTTTCCGATGTACAATTACATCGGAAAGGAGAACATATTTTGAAAATGCCAGCCACGCGTGTTGGCGAAACGTCAAGAACCAAAACCTTGAACAAACGACGGCCTAATAGCCCAAAAAACTCGTCAATATTAGACTTGTAAATGTTTATTTATTTTAACTCGAATTGTTGAAGAAATTGTTATTACAATAAGAAATTGCGTTTATAATGGTTCACTACTATCCACGGAAGACAGTGGAACCAAACCCCCGCAGATACGGTGACTAATGTAAATTTTAATGGTTAACGTCTCCAAATTAATAAAAATTTTACGATTCATTATATTTTGTATACAAAGGGAACATTTTGCATAGGCAGCTCTGCTAAGTGCTACGACTAGGGTGATACTATACTGGATATTAATTATCCTCAATGATATGTATCCGATTTAAATATTTTAATATCGATACGCCGCTAAAGATGTATCGATATCGTTATTTGATAATATAGATAAACAATCTTAACCCTAGCTACAGGCGATAGAGTTTTGTTCTGAGCTGATAAATAAGCGTATAGCGTTGTTGTTGTTGTGATACAAGGAATGGTGCTAAATTGTAAATTTAAATAAGTAAACTTATTGTTCTAATCTTAAATAGACACTGATAATATTGTGCAATATATTTCATTCATTGATTATCTATTAATAGGAAAATTAAAGTAAATACTTTCTTGTCCTACCCCCTATAAAATAGCTGCTTTCCATGTGTGTAAATCGGTCGTAAAATCGCCGATTTCAGGTTGGTGATGACCGGGCGTAAAGTAGTTTACTAAATAACAAAGTAAAATTCAATATTTTATTTTATTGTAGATTATAGACGCGTCGACAACTTAGGTCATTAGCGTCTTAAATTACATTAAATAACAACTAACTTAAAACTAAATAACATCACAAAACATCCATGAGCGCAGATGGGATTCGAAACCACGACAGTCTAGTCTAAAGGCTGGTACCAAGTGCGCTATCCACTAGGCTACACTGCCCTCTAAAATTCAATAATTTTAATATTATTTAATATTTTTCCATCTGGAATCGAACCTGCGAAGTTGTGAACAGTATAACAAAGCATGACGCCTTAGTCAACTCTGCCACGAACAGGTATAGCTGCGACGGCTTATAGAGGGTACAACATAATGTTTACAGTACGATTCATTGAAGTTAAGTTTGCTACACAAGTGAAATGTCAAATAGTTGTGAAAAATAAAAAAAACTAGTACCTGCTGAAATTGTTGAAAATACTGGGAATGAAGACAAAAGCCGCTATTTTATAGGGTGTAGGAGAAAAAATACAGTGTGTATCAAGGGCGCAATGCGGTTTTGATTTATGCAACATAATGTCACACCTCGTCGAAAATATACTTCATTGCGCCCTAGGTACATAATCTACTATTCTAAAGTGTTTTACGTTCATTGCGAAAGTTCCGTTAATATTGAACGTAATGTGGCGTTTTTTTTTTTTTTTTTTGAGTCCACTTTTTTTAACAAAGTGTTGCTTTCGTTTGATATTAAATTTTTAACGTTTTGAGAATTTTTTTAAATTTGATATTACGTCTTAAATGTCCAGGTTGATTTTTAAGTTACAACAGAATCTAGTTGTAAGTTACTCACTTGATGGTGCTGAAATGATCGGAAATTGGGATGAAAAAATATCAGAAAGTCGTCTTAAAATGCAGTAATATTTTTTTTATTGATGCGCGAAACAAAAAAACGTTACTAAAACCGTATTTTGTTCAGTCATCTTTTTATGTCACTTGTTTTGACGGCTTTCTTTTGTTTTTTTAATCAGTGATATAAAATGAGTGCTGTAGATTATTGCGTGTAGAATTAGTTTACATCTGATTTTTTAATAAATAATCGAAATTATAATGTTCTTATTAGGTTTTATATTGTATTTTTACACGTTAACTTTAAATAACCAGGCAATGAATTGTCTATCTACAAATCGGATAGGTGGAAAAGTCAAAAATAGTTTGGGTGTTTTTTGGCGTTACTACCAGTACTCCTATATAGATTCTATCAAATTAAACCTGTGCATAGAGCATTCTGTGTGTAAGACAGAGATTGGTACATAAAGCAATAAGTAAGAATGAGATAAATGATCGCTAATAGGATGTTACGTGGTTACTGTAAATTAAACTGATAAAAGATTTACATTTTTACAGCATAGAAGGAGCGAAAAAACAAAGATGACGCTATTAGGTTGTATAAATATTATTTATTTACAGTAACCACGTAACATCCTATTAGCGATCATTTATCTCATTCTTTCTTATTGCTTTATGTATCAATCTCTGTCTTACACACAGAATGCCCTATGCACAGGTTTAATTTGATACAATCTGTATAGGAAAGTTAGTTCAAGTTGTGTCGGCTTTTAGAAATTCAGTTAAAACACAGCACATACGCATTATGTTATTTTGATGCGCATGCGCGTTGGAAATAAGTATAATTTGACTAAAATTTTTATTTAGTCTCGCCAGAAAACACCTAAAATAACAATAAATGTAAAGAATTATTAGTGAATCGGGTGTCACAGAACGTGCAATACTTCTAGGTTAGGTAATCGGTTTCCAATATTTTTTTGTTTGAATTCTTTGAATTATAGTAAAAATTCATTCAACTAAATCTGCGGAATTTGTTATGATTGTAAAATGGTATATACCTAGGGATATATGAATATATAAATGTAAATTTGATGTGATATAATTACGCCTATAAGGATGTGTGAATATAATATATGACCGGTTGACGGTATATACCTAGGGGTGTGTGAAATTTCATAGCTAAGTAATTAACATGTGATCGATTAGTGGTTTAAAAATGAACCAGTATGGTTTTTGATTTTAAAAACATTTATTCTCTCAGTAGCAATTGTTCATCATATTTGAAGTTGCTCGATGCATCTATTATCATCTATCGATTCAAAAATCCAGGTCGAAAATAGCAGAGCGTGTAGCGATGCCATTGTTTATATGGTGTTTCCATAGCTTCTCTATTGCAAGCCCCCAGTTCCCTGCTTCTAATCCGAGAGCTTGGTAAAAGTATCACATTGTGTTTTCGATTTATTTTAAAAAGAAATAGTTAATTGAAAATATTAATTGGTACTAGTCCCAAATAACTTGCTGTTGGTGGCCTTAAAAAAAATCAAAAATCAGACTGTTTTTGCGGAGGATAGAGTTTTTAGAAGTTAAGAGAAAGACAATACAGAAGTTCGGTGCTTTAACGGCGGAATGTATTCACAATAATGTAAAGCCTGACGTTCACTACTGCTGAAGCTGTGCTGTGCTATCGCTAGCGGAGCCTACATACTATCGGCAGTAGGGTGGGTCAAAAAATCAATTTTTTTTTTACAAGTGACACGGAAAAATGGGTTGCTAGACATCTTAAAAAAATTCTCACCAAATATGAGCTCTTAATTTTAATAGGAAGATCCTCCGCATCACAGTTTTTTATTTTTTTCTCAGTCCAATAGAGAAAAATTCATACCTCATCATTAATTGATTGTACAGAAAAATGTTTTAAGAGAATTTTGTAGGAAATTTAATGCTCTACAAAAAAGGTATCTTATATTTTTTCCGCAAACCTCACCATTTGAAAGATATTGAAAATGTATAATAGTCATTTAATGTCGAGTTATAAAATTCATAAACAAAAATGAAATTTGTCTTAAAATAATCAAACTTAAATCTTCAATATCTTTCAAATGGTGAGGTTTGCGGAAAAAATATAAGATATCTTTTTTGTAGAGCATTAAATTTTCTACAAAATTCTCTTAAAACATTTTTCTGTACAATCAATTAATAATGAGGTATGAATTTTTTTCTATTGGACTGAGAAAAAAATAAAAAACTGTGATGCGGAGGATCTTCCTATTAAAATTAAGAGCTCGTATTTGGTGAGAATTTTTTTAAGGTGTCTAGCAACCTATTTTTCCGTGTCACTTGTAAAAAAAAAATAATTAATTTTTTTGACCCACCCTAATCGACAATGACTACGTTATCCATTGTAGTATAAAGTTACTTATTCCATTTACGGTAGTATAGCACAGCTTCATTGTTAGTTACAAATATCTATCTATAGATGGCCGATGGTAACAGAGTGGGGGAAGAACGTTAGAACGTCCGACATTTTGTATGGACTTTTTTCCGCGCGTTCAGTCACGTGATTCAGAAATAATTCCTCGCTTGAGCATGCATTCAAGCTCTTTGTAGCGCGAACACATCTACAGCGCATGCCCAGGAATTGATCCCAACAAGATGTCGGATGTTGAATTCTAAGTGACTAGTCAGAAGTGGGGATTACGGCGTCGGCTCAGTGTACTTAGTGAATGTCAGATTTTAAGCCAAGTTAGCGTGTTTTCCGACAGAGCTGAAACGCAACGAACAATATTGTTGGCATTGTCTAGTCAAAATTTTTTCTCTTTATTGCATTCAAGTGTAATTTTTTCTTCATCGAATGGCAGTAATTGTCATAACAGTATTTTTGCCACAGCTTTGTTGGACAACTTTTTTGGCTCAAGCGTTTTGTAAAAAAATATTTATATAATAAAATTTGAATTGTAGTGATATTACGAATGGAAATTTGAAATCGTCTTTCAGGTTGGCGATTTATGAAAAATAAATATTTTTTTTAATTCGTCTCCCAGATGTTGTTTTGATTGACTTTTTCAAAATTTCTTACCAAAGAATTTAGGCAATGCTAGTTGCGCCGATAGAGTAGCTTACAGAATTTTTATAAAGAGCGAAATTCGAAAATAAAAAAATAATCCACTGAAAGTGATGTTATTTCTAAAAATTATTTAAGTTTATTAATGTTTTATATCGTAACGCAATTGTTATTTTTTTAAAAATATTGAATGTTTTATTGTTGGTTAATTGTTCAGTTAACCTTTGAATGATTCTGATTAAAATAATACTTATATAACCTCAAAAATATTTATTATATTTTTTTTATATCGTTTTCACTTGTTTAAACAATTACAAAGTCATTATTGTGTTTAAAGTTCTTAGAATCGAGCCTATTTGGTTGTATCCTAAAGTTGCAACTATCCGCTCATAAATTTTGGATGCACCAGAGATATCCCGTAAGCGTAAAATATCCAACATTATCAGGCCCTTAATTTTTAACCGGATATGAGCAGTATCCGGCCAGATATTAAAATATTTTTCAAAAATTTCAAACAACATTTTTAAATTTTTCTATTGATCATCAATAAAAAATGTATCTCGAAAAAATTGCCACAGCCCACAAATTTTTAGTATATTTTTTAATGTGTGATATTTATATTCGGTTTCTGGATTATCCAGTATCCGGCTATCTGGCAAATTTACTATCCGGTGAATCTATATTAAAAACTGAAACATATCGCCATTTGCAAATTAGGCAGTACTTTATATATTATTTTGTTGACTAATTTTTTGGTGTGTAATATTAAAAATATTAAATTATTGAAACACGTCTAAATAGTATAAATATTAATCCGTTTTCTAAATGCTTTTGTGTGTAGTTTTTTTTTTACCCTAACACAAATGGCGATTTGTCTCACTTCTCAATTAGGATCTGTCAAATGGGCATATGACATCTGGTGGTAGAAAATTTTACTCGAATAAAGGAAAAATGTACATGATACTTAAATTTATCGTGAACAAGTAAAATATACTAAAAATTTATCGAAAATGGAATCCGCGACGTTTTCTAATATCGTGGCATTAAACACCATTTTAAAAATTTTAATAATTTAAAAATTTTAAAAAATCATTTAAAAAATTAAAAAAAATTTTTTACATGCAAAAAAAAATTTTTTTAACAAATCGGCTTTATTTTGCGTTTTCCATTCGATTTACACAAAAAAAATCAACTTTGAAGCATTTTGGCACCGTTAAATATGGTTCAATAATGAAATCTTATTTCGAGGTGATTTACAGCAAATTATTTTTTAATGAAATGTGCAGAAACTATTTATGAATTAAAAAAATATGTACTATAAAACCATAGCAACTATTGAAATTTTTCCCTTAACTCCGCCATCTTTTTAAAGTCCCTCCCATTTGACAGATCTCAATAGATATAAAGGTCTATGTGAATTCATTTTTTTTAACGAAAACAATTTGTTGATTGTCAGTTGTTGATGAGGATCATTCAAAGGTTGCACGTCTATGATTCTAATCAGTGTTTTGCTAATCACGGCTTATAAAAATTGAGTTTGAAGCGTTAGAATAAAGTACGAATGTCTGAAAAATATTGTACTAACTCAGGGATCTGTTCTGAACAGCGTAATTAAAAACAAAACACGGCGCAAAACAGAAGAATGGTATTTTTTGGACGTTCCGTATTTTTCGTTTGAAATTGTGTGATACAGTTGGTTGTGGTATATTGATAGTGATTAATTAATATTAATTATTTTGGATTTGTACTTTAACTACGTTATTGATTTTTTAAAGAATTTTTACGTTGTGCTAATTTAAAAAACCGACAAGTTTCACTTCTTTTTAATCGATTTTAACATATTCATTGCGGCGGGAAACATATAATTACATAACGAATATATTATATTGTGTTTTAAGTTGTCAACGCAACGAATGTGTTAAACTTCAAATAGCCCAGTCAATAGAAACAGAAAAAGGCAATTTGTTCACAAAAAGAACAGGAGTTGTGATATTTGAAAGGTCCACGTAATTCAGGGTCCTAAATGATTTGCTGAGTCTTTGTTCCTGCTTTGTTCTTGGCGCGCCGCCGCTCGCGGTGCTATCTTGGAAAAATGGCGGGAAAAACTGTCTTTTTCGCATTATCTTCCTTCCGGTCGGTTCTACGACCAAGATTATCATCAATAATATAAAAGAGATAATTTCCTACAACTTTTATCTCAAACTTTTTTTTTTTTAAGTTAAATAGTTTTCGACTAACATCTGCGTAAAGCAGACAATATTTTGAAAACGATTGCGGCTTGTTTCTACTCGAATTTTTTAAAATTATCAGTTATTATTTCATTGCATCCTAATTTTGGGACACATTAAAAAACTCCTGGATTTTAAGTAATAGAATTATTACCTATCGACTGGGCTATGTAAAGGAATTGCTTATTTCATGATACCATTTTACATCAGTCCAGTCTGAAAAATTTCATGAAATGGTGATTTTCATTTGCGACGAGGCCTACAAGAAGATTAATATATTTTTCAAGTTGTTTTGCTTAAATCTCTAAGAATTATTTGAAATTAACAAAAATGCTAAGGTGATACTTAACCGGTAAAAAGTGACAGTCGAAATAACACATTCAATTATTTTTTGATAAAGTTGACTGTCTCTATGTGATATAATTAATTAAATAATGTTTTCAGCTGGTATGCACTTTTTGACACTAGTGACGCGTAGTTTTGCACGAGTGTAACACTAGCACTGTATCAATGCTGAGTAGTGTACACGCTCTTCGTGTAGGCAATTTTACTCTCTCATGTTGCACTTTCTTTATACGACCTCCCTGCGACGGTGGTAAAAGTGTAACACTGAAGGTCACACTAGCATCCCATCGCCGCCCAGCCGAACGCGATACACTGTAGCATTGCGCTCTACACTGACCAGTCAAACACGGTTCTTGGTGAAAGTTTACACTAGTGCGACCTAGTGTAACAAAAGTGTAACCAGCTGAACACGCTAGTGGTTTTCACTCCGACAAAGTTTCACCTGAACATTTTTGACATATTTTTGTTTTTCAAGTGTATAAAATTTCACGAATTGTAATGCTGATATTTAACGATGATCAACTTCTTTATACCGATTTATATAATTATATTAATTACTACATAATTGATGTGTTTTTTTTTTAATTCTTAAACAAAACAATTTTTGATATATTTTATTATAATGTGAGAATTTTCACTTATCTTTTTAATTATTTTATTATCTAATTATGTGAAATGTTTGCATTCACTTGTGCATTTAATTGTTCTTTTTTTTTTGTATTTTAACTAATTTACTTTAAAAATATATGGTGTGTTAAAATATATTATTTCTTATTATTTTATTTGTTAGTGAACGTTATCACACGGATTGTGTAAATATACAGGGAGTTTGAACATAGATTTTGATTTTGTGTCTTCGGATTTTTACGTCATAATTAAACACAAAATAAATTTTTATAATAATAAATTTATTTGTATTGGCTACACCGTGTACCGGTCAAATACAAGTCAAATAGATAATAAAAAAGTCTACAATAATTAGATGTAATCACCAATATTTAAAAAATGTTGGTAATCATAAAAACAATTTATAGCAAGATACGCTTTTATATGTCTTTTAAATTTATAAATAGGTAACGCTTTTGTCTCCGGCAACAGTTTATTATAAAATTGCAAACCCAGATAATTGGGGCCGTACCTCGTATGCGTAAAAATAAAGTTATCGTTTTGTGCAGTGATATGAAACACTCCGAACTCTTAAACAATTTTTTCATGAATTGTATTTAAGATCGGTCGACAGTTTTCGTACGTTTTCGTTTTAGAACTCGATCGCTTAATACGCTTATCTCTTCCGATTATTTTAAGCCAACGCCCAACAGTAGCAGTTAAGTTCGTGCTTTGAGCAAAAAAAAACTTTCGCTATAGCGCTCTGCAACTTTTGAAAGAGCAGCATCGTGTGTTATCGATAGATTTAAAACATGTTCGCAAATTTAAAATGGTGACAGTAATTATTTTTCAGGTTTCCACGCGTTTATACACCGTTCGGCGAGAAATCACGAATACGAAACTATATCGTCTACAATGAATTCGTCGGATGATATATTCGAACGAATCCAACAGGAAGGCAGCAACAAGCCGTTGTTTCGGTGTTTACTTTGTTCTAAGATTGTCAGCAACAAGTGGCACCATCATCAGTTTCACAATCCGGAACAGTACCAGTGCTTCGGATGCAATCAAGTTATTACGAGGAAAGATCATCTCAAGAAACACATACAGAGGTGTCCATTTGCTTCGAGATAGAATTTGGAACGGAACTTTGCAAAGTGCAGTCGTCTCATTCTGATGAAAAACGTCAATCAGAACCGTAGGAATTTGAACCAGTCAATGGAACTCTTATTAAATCATGTGGGCTGAGAAATAATTAAAAGAACACAATGAAAATAAGGAGTATATGTAATTAACATGATAAACATTTTCAGCTTTAAAATTTCTAACGAACTCCCAGTATAAACTATAATATTTTATTGTGAAAGTATATTACGATGCAATTATGAGCATTTCGGATCGTATGCGGACATTTTGTAAGAAATGATTGGATTTTTTCGTCGCCTTTCGCTGAGACTAATTTTATGATCGGTGTTTAGAACTACGTCTTGTGTTCTTATTTTATTTATTGTAAATTATAGACGCGTCGATAACTTAAGTCATTAGCGTCTTGATTACATTAAATAACAACATACTTTAAACTAAATGACATCACAAAACATCTATGAGCGGAGGCGGTATTCGAACCCACGACAGTCTGATCCAGAGGCCGCGACGCTAACCATTGGACCACACTGTCCTCGCTTGTGTTCTTACCAGCGCTATTGAAATACATGTGTTGCTATTGCTAAATCGGAATTTCGCGTTCACTAGTTACAGCAGGCTATTATTAAAGTTGGTTGTAGTAATATCTTCCTTACACAGAACTCCACCCATATCTGGAATGCCATTGGTAACAATTACAATCTGCGCAAGGGGCTCGCAGACCTGCGCCTTACAAAGCGAAAATGGCGCTAAATTCAAATTTTAGGAGTTTGACACTACTGGGTTCTGGGTTAAATAGTGATGATCAATTAAAGTACAAAATAAACTTAGGTAGATTGAGAAATCGCAAGAAAAAACAAAACCAAACAAGCAACGAACATGGGGTTAGGTTAGGTTTTATTTGTTGTTTCTACTAAAATTTTGACAGTTAACGTAACAAAAACGAAATATTTACAGCGCGCAGGTCCGACAGCCCCGGATCAAGCGAAAGTCGATCGTATTGAATTGTTCAAATGCGAGCTAATTTTTCCGCGCATGTCATCTTGTCTAGCATTCCAGTTATGGATGGAGTTCAGTGCTTCCTTAACAAAAAATACAATATTCTCGGTTGTCAAGCTGTCGAAAAAGAAGACATTTTTAACATAACGTGAACGACCTACGGATTATTTTTGATTGGACAGGCGCGTGCGTTAGTATGACTTATGTGAGAGGGATAACCAAACAACATTCAAAATATATTTATGATGAGTGTATTCCGAAGATCGAAATACTGCTTACAATCGTTGACCAAATTCGTCAAACTGATTTTTTATTTCTCAGTTAAGACGTTAAACTAGACACTGTTGTTAAATTGTTGAACTGCCCTAGAAACATAGCTGCATAGCACTTTAAATAACAAGCCGTGAGGGGGGTCGTTTATTAGGTTACTTTTAATTGGGACTCACAAGTGCGACCCTTGAGATCCACACGAACTTCCCAGTTTGATGAATATTTAATATTAATAATTAAATTTGAAATTACACAGAAAAGTAATCATTTTAATTATTATTTATTTTTAACAATAAATTTTAAAAAACGGCTGGACCGATTTTTATAAAATTTATGTTGGATCATAGTGACGTTAACATGCTTTGATAGACACATCAACGAAGTTGATAACATTTTTTTGGACGAGATTTCATATAAAATCTACTTTTTTGCAGTCGTTTTATTGAAACAAAAAAAAAACGGCTAGATCGATTTTGATAAAATTTCTTTCGGGTCTTGTTGATGTTAATATGCTTCTATTTGCACCCTAACAAAGTCGATACACAATTTTTTATTCGCGAGGTTTCGTGTAAAGTCCACTTTTGGCAGTCTTTTTCTTTAAACAAAAAAACAGTTGGGCCGATTTTGATAAAATTTCTTTCGGATCAAAATATCGTTAACACGCCTCGATTGACACCCTTTCGAAGTCGATATAATTTTTTAATCACAAGATATTGTGTAAAATCTACTTTTTTGGAGTCTATTTGGTTAAGAAAAAAGAACGGCTGAACCGATTTTGAAAAAATTTCTTATAGATCATAATTACGTTAATATGCGTCGATTGGCACCCTAACGTAGTTGATATTATTTTTCATTCTCGAGATTTCGTCTTAGAAAGAAATGACCACATACGTACACACAGAGAGAGAGAGAAAGAGAGAGAGACATCTTTTTAAAAATAGTATAGTGACCTTGAAATATAAAAATTTGTTATACGTTTTGATTTCGATTTTCGGACCCATTACAATAACTTCCAATGGGAAGTTAAAAAGTATTTAAATGGCTTTTTTGTCGCTACCCGTATAAAATAGCTACTTTTCATGCATGTAAATCGGTCGTAAAATGAAATGACCGATTTCGGGTCGGTGACAATAGAGGCGCTTAAGTAATTTTTTTTTCAATTTATCATTTTTTATGAAAAAATAGAGTAAAATACAATAATTTTAATATTATTTCATATTAATCCAGCTGGGATCGAACCTATGAAGTTGTGAACAGTATAAAAAGCGTGACGCCTTTAGTCAACTTGAAAGTCGTTCTAACCGTATTCTACTGTATATTATAATAAAAATATTATTTTTTTTTGGATTGAGAATTGCCGATCGTGTAGTTATCCCGTTGTTTATATGGCGTTCGTATTGCTTCTCTATTACAAGCCCCCAGTTCCCAGGTTCTAATTTGAGTATCAATTGGATTTTTAATTTATTATTAAAAAATAATAAATTGAAAATATGAATTGACGCTAGGGTCAAATATCTCTGACTGTTCGTGGTCTTAAAAAAAACAATATTTTTGTTTCTTTTGTCGAAATATAATGCAACAACTTTTTAGTTCTGATATTTACAAACAATTGTTTTAAACTGCAGTAACCAAAATGTAAACAGTAAGATCTGAATGTGATGAGGGATTCATCTAAAAGTTCATATTGATTTATCTGTAACATTAGTTTTTAGAAAGTTAATAACTGTTGGAGTGTTTGTTTTGTTTCAATTATAAATGTTAGTACAGTTCGTAATAGCGAGTATTAAAAGTAAAATGAAAACAGTTTTTTTCTTACCGTCGTTCTTATTTCATGAAAATAAAGAACCGCACAAATTTGATAGCCGACTCACGACTGTTTTTTTTTCTAAACAGTTGTTTAATTATATAAAAAATATTCGCTTGTTAGCAATATAGAAGGCACTTAATGATGTTCAATTGTTAATCAAAACAGCAATGATGGCTACCCAATGAAATAAAGTAATGCTGGAAAGCTTACTCCCTATACCTTGCTGTGCGTGGAAAGCGGGTAAAGACAGACATAGTTAATTGAGCCACCTGTCCTTGTTCCACTACAGTCTTAATAGACTGTACGACAAAGACAGGTGGCCCTATTAACTATGTCTGTCTTTATTCGCTAGCAGCACGTCAGTTTACGTTCCAGAATTTTGATATTTCAGTGTGGCTACCAGACTTTTTTCTGCCACCTGATAGCGCTATTAGCAAGTGAGATATCTGTCATTCAAATGTCAGCACTGTTTATAATTTACGCCACCTAATGGCGGTACATACTGTTCATATACATTATTTAACGGCTAAATCTCAGTTTTGTATTATTGTAAATATTTAATTATTTATTCCTTAATAATGGGAAAGTGAATATCGACTGAACACAAACAGTTTAATCTCTAAACGTTTGATATATACCTTATTTTCAACTAGCTCCGTCTGACGAATAAAAATGCAAACGTTTGACACATACCTTACTTGCCACTAGCGCCATCTGACGAATAGAAAATTGTAGCCCTCATTGAATGAGTGTAATTTTAACTAACTATGACTAGAACACATTAATTGTAGTGTGGATATAATTCAACTGTTCCGCCATATTCAGTTGTTTAAAATTTTTAAATATCTTAAAATACTAATTTAGAACTACAACATAAGCATTTAGATAGATACAGAGTGGGCCAATGAAAACAGTCCGCGCAAGTTTTGGCCACTTAACATCAGTTTTGCGAAAAAAGCTCACACACGTCAATTTTAGAATCAAGGGGGACATTCAAATCGATTAGTATTATTTACGGTAACTTCAACCCTGAGAGCAGGGTGAATTGCACCCCAAAAATTTTAAATAGAAAGGGGTATCAAACGATTCGCAGTTCGAAAGGCCTCTCAATTCTTTTTACAACGGTCTTTTTGTTTTCCAAATCCGATCATTAATTGCGGAGAAAATGACATTGTAATAGTATCAGATTTCTTAGTCAGATTACTCCAGCAATGTTGGAGAACGTACGACGACCCATTGAGGATAATCTTTATTATTGTATGGAAGCTGGAGGTGGTCATTTTGAGCACTTAATAAAATGATCATTGAGTTCTTGTCTATTTTTACTTGACAGATGACGTGCTTTTGTTTGCTATGTTCAATTGTTTAAGACTACTTGATACAAATTAAAATGTCATTTTCTCCGCAATTAATGATCGGATTTGAAAAACAAAAAGACTGTTGTAAAAAGAATTGAGAAGCCTTTCGAACTGCGAATCGTTTGACACCCCTTTCTATTTAAAATTTTTGGGGTGTACCTAATTCACCCTGCTCTCAGAGTTGAAGTTACGTAAATAATACTAATCGATTTAGATGTCCCCCTTGATTCTAAAGTTGACATGTGCGAGCTTTTTTCGCAAAACTGATGTTAAGTGGTCAAAACTTGCGCGGACTGTTTTCATTGGCCCACTCGGTATATGGACAACTGAATACGATGGTCAGAGTCACGCAATAGAATGTATTCGAGTTTGATGCGGTTCTTGCGAGGTACGAACGATGTCGATCGATCCGAAGCGAACTCGGCACTGATTGGGAATGGTATGTTTGTTTCAGAACTAAAGGGTTGGCGCATTTCGCAGTTGTTTGAGCGCGTGGGGGGTGTAGACGAGAGACGCCGATGCCTGATGTGCGGCAAGATGGTGACCAACATACGTAACCACTATTACGTGCACTTCCCTGGCAGATACACGTGCCGCCTGTGCCGTGCTGTTTACACGCGCAGCGACACACTCCTTCTGCACATCAGGGCCAAACATCCCGAAGAAATGCAATAATGCTGACTTTAAAAAACTTTTTGAGGGCTGTATGTACTTCGACAGCATCTTAATTTTCATAAATATCTCAGTTTAGCTTACATATTTTACGAAGAAATAACCAGTCCAGCCCTTAAGAAATTAAATGTCAGTTACCATCGCAACTTAGGTGTGTTTGTTAGCAAGTTCTGAACTGCTGAAGCGTATGTTGACAATACAGAACTTTTCGGACACAACTGCGTGTTTGTTGACCAAATTCTCGGATTCTTCGGATTGTTTAAAACTTTGTTTTAGCAGTTCTAGTCTTCTAGAACTGCTCGAAGTCGAGAATTACTAGAACCAAATTCCAACAGTCTGAAGAGTCCGAGAGTTTGACCAATAAACATGCAGTTGTGTCCGAGGAGTTCTGTATTACCTACACACGCTTTAGCAGTTCAGAACTTGCCAACAAATACGTCTATTATTTTTTTTAACTAAGGGGAATTTTGTGTAAAAGACTAGAATTGGTTTTTTGTTTCTATTTAATCGAAAACTGACCAAAATTACTTTTTTCTTTCATGAAAATCTAACCAAATTTATTAAAAATTGGTTAAAGTCTAAAATCATATGAAAACAGTTGAATTTTAACGGGGAGTACATATTTTCTTTTAGACAACAATCTAGTTAAGTTTTTAGAGTCAGAAATATCGCAATCCGTTTTTGAGGAAACCACTGTGAGTTGTGCCGTGTGACTATCAATTTTTTTTCAAACGAAGTCAGCGTACCTACGAAACTAAGTCATATACATTAGTCATTGTATATTATTTTTAGGTTAAGTATATTTATATAATTTTAAAAAACATTTGAACGTTGAAGAAAGTTTAAATGTAATTTTTGCTGTGTTTGAGTTACTTCAAAGACACGAACGTACAAAATATTTTTGTATTGGTGTCTGATATTTTTGATTAATTTATCACTTTTAGATGCCAAGCACTAAAAGTTTTGATAAATTATTTGAATTGAGAAATTGACTTGACATACAAAACTTTGAACTGCTCGATTTTAAAATACTTTTAATCCTGTAAAAATAAAACAATAATGTGCTAAAGAAATAATAATTTGTACATAACTTATTATAAATAAAGTTGATACCAAATGTGTAAAACACTTTTTTTTTTAAAGTTTTTCGTTTTATCTAACGGTTGAATATTGTGCGCCATCTGTGATCAACTTTAAAAGTTAAAACTACTCTTCAATTGCTGTACGTATCGTGTTTTTTTTTTTTTTTTTTTGTTGGTAACAATTTTAAAATACTTTGTTATATCTTCTTAATTTATCGTTTTATGTATTTGTACTCCGCTTTTAGCTTGAATTGTGTTTTTAGATCGACGTGACACTACATAAAACTAGAAACATGAAATCCTATTTTTTGATAATAATACGTACGTGTTTTTTTTAAATCAGTGTTAATAATTTGTAACGTTGACAAAGCAATTTTGTGAAATACGTATTGAAAAGACGGAATGTTATTCTATAAGAGTAAGCGAAAATGTTTTATTTTTTTAAAATAATATGTGTGATTTTCGAAGTTTGTAAACGTTATAGAGACTTTTATTAAGCCATTTATTCATACTATATTTTTAAAAAAATGACTGTATATAGATTGCATCCACTTTGGCATTCTATTTATTCATATAATAATTATTTTATGAATTTTTGGAAATGAGAAACTTCCGTGGCACAAAGGATCAATAAAAAGCAATACTGATTTTATTAAATTTGCATTTTGCTAACGTTTCGGTATTCTTCATACCATCTTCAGAGTCAAATGCTGTCAATTTCTTTCAGTATTTTGTTTGAGCGATTAATGAACAACATGGTGATGACATTGTTGGTTTTTTTTTAATAAAAACTCATAAAAATTGTTAAAAGTAAAAAACTATGTAGTTATCAATGATAAAATTGGAAATAAAATCTGTGTTCACCTCTAATTAATATCCGTTATCCGTCAGTATAACGGATATTAATTAGAGGTGAACACAGATTTTATTTCCAATTTTATCAGCAACTTCGAATATAATTATTTTATGTTTATATTTAATCCATGAAAGTCTTAAAACCTCTCGATATAGTATTAATGACGCTTTATCGTGTTCTACAACCAGCTTCGGTTGTACTAAAAAAAGCTTATTTTAGTTGCCTCGAGCTAGCTATGATTAAAACGGATTTTTTTTAGTACAGCAAACATTTTTTACAGTTTGGTTAATCGACTTAAACCCCTCTCTTTCGGGTACTAAATAAAATACAGTACCTTAAGCCGATATTTTTATTAACAGCATTTTTTATTATAAATGGCTTAATATGGACGATGCGTCCAATACCGACCGCTTCTTTTGAACTTGACATAGGAACTTTTGTTTTTAGCTAGTTGTGGCCACGTGTTTGTTTTGTTTGACAGCTGAAGCAATAGTGTTTCCCATTTGTTTGCAGAGCACCTCCGGTCGTCGTTGACGTACCATAACATGTTCGATTCGGCAGCTTGCGACAGCAGCGGGGTGCTGTGGAGGTGCAAGTCCTGCGGCAAACAAGTCACCAACAGGTGGCACCACTACCAATCGCACACGGCTCAACGATCATTCTGTCCCTATTGCCCTGCAACGTATAGCCGAATCGACACGCTCAGAACTCATTTGCGCACCAAACATGCGCCCCAACTGACCAAACAGACAAGTTGCTAACGTCCATCTTTTTAAATTTTGTTCTCCTGTTAACACGTCGAATACCAAACCTTATTTTGATACTGTCCCGTGTAACATGTCTATTAAAGTAAATTAACTAGTTTTTTTACTGTTAGACCGTATGGAATATTCCATTATATTTTCACTATAATGATACAGTAGAGCGTTGATTAACCGAACTTATCAGAACCAGCGCGCATCACTGCGCAGTTCGTTGAGCGATTATTGGTTTGGAACAGGGTTGTTACGGATGCAAAAATTTAGACATCCGCGGATGCAGATGCGGATGCGGATTATTAGAAGTTCACATCCGCGGATGCGGATTTTGGGATTTTAAAAGGATAATTATTTAAATTTTAAGTGCATAAATAACTGAAAATCAATTTAATTTTACCTTTTTATTTATTTAATCATATTTTTAGCACGTGCCACTCTGGCTCCGTCCACTTTCTTTACATGTAGTTGCTTGTTGATGTGAATCTGCATCCGTAAAAACTCCGCATTGATTGATGCGGATGTGAATGCGGATGCAGATGTCTGAATTAATGCGAATATTCCGCATTTACGGATGCGGATGCGAATATTCGTAACACCCCTGGTTTGGAACAATAGATGTCATAATCCGGACAATTCAGATAACTAACGAATGAATGAATTGTAAATATAGACGCTCGACAACAGAAGTCATTAACGTCTCGGATAACTAACGCTCGCCTATATTAATGTGTACGTTTTCTTTGATATACATATTTTTTGGGTTCCATACCTCCGAAGGGAACCTATTACTGTATCTACGATGTCTGTCTGACCGTCCGTCTGTCACAAGGCTCTATTAAAAATCATATTTTGTATGTAACGTTTTTATTAATATAATCCATTCGGCTGCAATGTTTATATAAAAAATATCTCCGAAAGTATTAGCTTTAAAAATTTGAACCTATTACTGTGTCTACGATGGCTGTCTGACCGTCCGTCTGTCACAAGGCTCTATTAAAAATCATATTTTGTATGTAACGTTTTTATTAATATAATCCATTCGGCTGGAATGTTTATATGAAAAATATCTCCGAAAGTATTAGATTTAAAAATTTGAAAAAATCGAGCATATAAAAGGCTGATGAAACTTTGTTGTCCGTCTGTGTAGACTATCACAGGCCTTTAAATTTTAAACGGTTGGTTGCAGGAAATTGAAATTAAAAATTTTGAAAAAAGGAAAACAAAGAGGCTTATAAAGCTTACAGAAATTCTATAGTGAAGGCCAGAGTTTCATTAGTTTTTGAGATTGTTCTTTTAAATACAGTACTACTATTCATTTAATTAATGCATATAAAAATCTTGGAAACGGCTGAACCGATTTCAATCAAACATGGCTAAGAACCATCTCGCAAATACCATCTTTCAAACAAACAAAACCGCTTTTAAATCGGTTGATCCGTTTGGGAGCTACGATGCCACAGACAGATACACACGTTAAACTTATAACACCCCTTTTTTTGTCGGGGTTAAAAAGGCTTGTAAAGATTACAAGAAAACTATAGCAAAAGATGTATGAAACCTTCAACGCATTAACGTTCAAGGTTGCCCGTTTTTTATGAAAACTTATTCTTTCATCACGTCATAAAAAACATAGTTACAAAATCTATGCCAGCTGTTACACGCGTGTTGATAAATGTGCAGCTAGCTCGCTGAATTCCACCATTCATTAAGATCAGATTGTTAACAACTAAAATCTGCGCACGGGGCTCGCAGACCTGCGCTTTACAAAGTGAAAATGGCGCCAAATTCAAGTTTTAGGAGTTTGACACTTTTATAGGTTCTGGGTTTTATAGTCACGAAATGTTATAATTACCACAAAACACCAAACCATAACAAACACTCTCGACGTACCAACCAAGTTGGCATCATCAGGAGATCATCTCCTGATGATGCCAACTTGGTTGGCGAAACGTACGTCGAGAGTGTTTGTTATGGTTTGGTGTTTTGTGGTAATTATAACATTTCGTATCTTTACACCAAAGGTTCCACCATTTTTTATTGGGTTTTATAGTGATGATCATCAAATTTAAATTTAGGTATTTATTCTTGTACATCACGACACACTTCCAAACACGCAATGAACACGAAGTTAGGTTAGATTTTCTCTGTTGTTTCCACTAAAATTTTGACAGTCAACGTAATGGAAACGAAAAGTGCCGATCGTAGCTGGCGATGACGAACGATATGTTTATACCGCAACAGCGCACAGATCCGACAGCCCCGGATCAAGCGAATATCGACCAAATTTTATCGCGCATGTCAGCTTGTTTGGCATTCCAGTTAATAGGTGGAGTTCAGTGAGTTAGTACTTATTACGCGGTACTTGACAAGTAGCAAATTGGTAAGAAGATGCGCGTATAACTCGACACTCTTACTCGCCGTCCGCAGTCGATAAACAGTACAATGTCGAAGACACCAAGTGTTTAAATCGTCGCGCTACACTACTTGAGAAGTAACCGCAGTGGCAAACACTTATTATTATCAGCCTCCGTGACTGTAACGAAGCTCGTAACGCGAGGCCACCTCTCGTAATAGTTTGGTATTCACCGGGTGAACCCGTGGTATACGCGTTTTACTTGTGTATATATAGTGAGTAAAGTTACTTGACAAGCACCGTGTAATAAGTAGCCAGCTCTCGGTTTTGGATGACGACAAGTACGTGCATCTGTGGCAGGTTTTAAGAAGTATATCAGGGCTTGAGAATAGCCGAGAGTGTAGCGGCGCTGTTGTTTACATGGCGTTGCTATGGTTCCTCTATTACAAGTCCCCAGTTCTCGGGTTCTAGCCCGAGAGCTGGTAAAAGTGTCAATTGGATTTTCAATTTAATATTAAAAAAAAATAATGAATTGAAAATATGAATTGGTGCTAGGCCCAAATAACCTTAGCTGTTGGCGGTCTTTAAAACACAATTAAGAAGTATATCAAAGAAAACTGTGGAAAATGAAAATGTACCTGTTTTGTGTGTATGTTGAGGGTTGCGTTTTAGGTACGGAGCAGCCTCAACATAAAATCTCGAAACGATGGTTTGGCAGTCTTCAGTGTTAATTTCAAAATAAGAAATACGATTGTCAATTGAAAAAAAAAACATATTTGTGTTGAATGTAAATGAATTTCAAACCAAATCCGCTATTATAAGAATCCTTTTCGCCATGCCAAATTCTCTCCTTTTTTTGAGTATTTTTTATGCCAATTTTGTGATTTATTGTTTATTTGAGGAGATACGACTAATACATTATTTTATACTCCATAAAAAAATTTGGCATGATTTTATTATTTCAAAAACCAATGTACATAAATAATATATTTTGTGAAAAAATATGTTTAATATATTGTAAATAAAATCAATTTATTGTTTAAATAAATTATATTTATGTGAATTGTAGTTTTATTTGTTCAACGATAACATTTTTGATCTACGGGTTTTATCGAAAATTTTGCCTTACTCGAAATATTATTTAATTTCTAACGATACAAATGAGGTGAAATTTTTAGGCCGGGCGCATACATGCAACTGAAGACTTTAGTGGATAAAGCTGTTAAGTCACATTCCCTGAAAAAATTGGTTTCACCCACTACTCGAGTCTCCCCCGGCAGCATTATAATTGTCAATAAGGTCATAATATCAAAAATTAGATAATAAATGTCTAATTTTTGATATAACGACCTTACCAAAAGTTTTAAAATTTGCAATACTACCAGGGGGACCCAAATAGCAAAAAAACCAACCTTTCAAAAAATTTGACTTAACACCTTCATCTACTTAGGTCTTCAATTGTTTCATGACTATACAGTTTAGTCGAGTTGTGTACGTGTCACGATTTCAATTCGACTAAACTGTTTAGTTGTTAGAGGTGCGAAGACAATCAATCAGTTGTGCCACAATTTCAATATTAAACTAATGGGCAGTCGAACATCTATTTAGTTGAATGTATGCGAGCGTCAGTACACAGCTGTAGACGTAAGCTGCCGACGATAGTTGGTCGATAGTTTAGTCAAAAAACGATCGATGTGGTTTTATGATTTTTTAGTCGAGCAACTATCGTGTTGATGGTATGTGCACTGCGCAGTCCCATCTGCTCCAATAGTCTTTTGACAAACAACTAAACAGTTGTGCGATTAAACGTTGTATGTATGCGCGGCAGCGCGGGCCCTTATCGATGATTTTAAATAAATATCAGGGTTGAGAATAGTCGAGCGTGTAGTAGTGCTGTTGTTTACATGGTGTTGGTATGGTTTTTCTATTACAAGTCCCCACTTCCCGGGTTCTAGCCCGAGAGTTGGTAAAAGTGTCAATTGGATTTTCAATTTATTAAAAAAAAAAAAATAATGAATTGAAAATATGAATTGGTGCTAGGCCCAAATAACCTTAGCTGTTGGTGGTCTTTAAAACACAATTTCGATTTTAAATAAATATCAAATACGAAATTGAGAATCAAATTAACCAAGCTTTGAAATTTATAGTGTCCCGCAAAAAGCGTTTTTCGTGGAAATTTTTGTACCTGTATTGGTACAAAATTTGTCTGTGGTAATCAATTTAGGTTCCTTGTAACAACTGCGTTAAATGATCAAATGGAAATATTCTATTACAAAATGCAGTAGGTAACCGATATTTCGAAAATTATTTTTAAAAAATTACCACCGTTCTATCTATAATTAATGTAGTTACTGATATTTTGAAATCTATTAAATTTTATTTATTTATTGTAAATTATAGACGCGTCGACAACTAAGGTCATTAGCATCTTGATTAGATTAAATAACAACTCACTTAAAACTAAATTACATCACAAAATATCCATGAGCGGAGGCGGGATGCGAACCCACGACAGTCTGATTCAGAGGCCGCGACGCTAACCACTGGACCACACTGTTCTCTGAAATCTATTAAAAAAATTACCACCGGCTGGGACATTTTACGTTTTCTCAATTCGATACAGGAATGCATTTATTGAAAAACTAAATAAATTATTTTCCAGTCTCGAGTCTCGACGATTAAAAATCGACTATTGATTTCTTTAAAAAAACTAACACGCTTTTTACTATCTAATTTACGCACGTGAATGCTCAGTAGGTACTATCAGTGGTACAAACTCAATAACAAAAAAAAAATACTAAAACTTCTAACAACAATGATGAATTTATTTTGTTTAACTACAAAATAAAAGTGATTATTGATTAAATACAGTACTTTATAAAAGTCTCATTGTTGACAGATAATACAGTTAACGCCAATGATTTGAATTCGCCGTATTACGTCAACCTGCCTTCGAGTTCAGATGCACTGTCAACTTTTAGTGGAGTCTCGTATCACCGTTTAACCGGTAAGTACTAATCGGTCAGTTCTGTAATTTAATTTTGTTTTTTTTATTATTTCTTTTTGTTTTGCAGATAATTTTTATGTGGAGAATACTTCTGCTTCAGAATTGACGAATTATTTTGGTGAACGAAAGCAGTTCGGTTGTACGCTGTGTCAGAAATCATTTAAGGTAATTAAAAATACAAAATATAGTAAAGCGTCAATTATCCGAACTATCTGGGACTCAATCCTGTTCAGATAAGCAAAAAGTAGTAATGTAAAGTACCTATTTGTCCACATTGAAACAATTGCTCTTTTTAGGGTTCCTTACATCAAAAAGAAAAAAAAACGAAACCTTTATGAGATCACTCGTTTGTCCGTCCGTCACAGTCGAATTTCTGTGAACTAAATAAAGATATCAAGATGAAATTTGCCATAGTTATGAAGCTTAGTAAGCTTCATAACTATGGCAAATTTATAAAAAACCCGCATATATTCCAGTGGTCAAAACCTAAAAAATATTTTTTCTGTAAAATTAGGGGAGCCAAAAAATATATATTTCTGTATTCGCTCATGCAGAGTATCATTTGAAGGACTTTTCTTAAGTATCTCGCAACTATTTTTGTTCAGAATTTATGTTATGTACGTAGTTTTCGAGATTTTCCTGAAAACGCATCTCGAAATTTCGAAAAAACTATTGGTGTTAGAGACATACATATTCTTTAGACAAAAACTATTACATGGTTCCAACGACAGCTATAGTTTTCGAAATTAAAAGGCAAAATAATTGATGGTACGGAACTCTTGAAGCCCGAGTCTAACTCGATCACAACTTTTGTGTGATAAATGCAGTCACTTTCTTTTTTGTCCTAGGAATGTCATTTGTTTTCAACTAAATGAAGATCTCCATTTAGTTGAAAACAAATGACATTCTTAAATCTACAGTTAGAGCTGAAAGTCGTATCAGAAACCCAGCATAATTCTATTTTTTGAAGTTATACTACTTTTGGCGCGTTATGAAAAAATGATGAGAGTGAATTTTTACGATGCGCGCGCATCGCGTCACGAAAATTTAACAGGATGAAGTTGCAGCATTAATGATTTCCATAGTTACCATATAAACAAATATAAATAAATTCACTCCAGTCCTTTTATTATTTTATATTTCAATAAATTATTTGCATGCAAATTAAAAATTAGTTCTTAATCACGCCAAAGAAGTATAACTTCTAACGCGCGTACAAAGTACACGCATTCATTTTTTTTTTCTGTTTCAGTGTTATAGTTCTTTGTTACGTCACAGAAACAGACACGTTGGTCGGTATCAATGCAGAACTTGTCGAAAAACATTTTCAAGGAAGGCCTACTTAGATATGCATATTTCAAATCCAAACAAACAATGCTATGTACCTGTAGACAATGATAAAAACGTTCTTCAATCGTATGTCCATCCATAATTAGATAATTAACTAATAATTTTAAATAAGTCAAGTGTTGGGTTTATCTTTCTTCCTCTGTTCACATACATTTTAGTTTTATACTACATATTTTTCTATGTTTTTTCTTAATTTTAAGAAACAAAAAATATTGGATTCGACATTTTTATTAGCTTTCGGTCTTCAGTTAGGTTTGCATATCATGCAATATCATGGGAATTGTGTCAAGTTGTGGCGCCATCATAAGTGTATCAAGAAAACTAAACATAGTCAATAGTGGCTCCGCGCCGTGGTTAACCTACTAAACTAATGAACTATGGTCTATTAGTTATTGCTAATTTATTGAATCAAAATAATACCAAGTTAAAATTAATTACGTACAAAAAATATATTTAAAAAATTAGAATGGATGGTATTTGATTTCAACAAATTAGCAAATACTAGACCATACTTCATTAGTTGAGTATGTTAACCATGGCGCGACGCCACTCTTGACTATGTTTAATTTTCTTGACACACTAATGATGGCGCCACAACTTGACACAATTTCCATGATGCATTGCATGATTGGAATAGGTACCTATTTATATACAGTGGAGTCCGTCTATTACGACTTCGTTTATAACGGCTAACCGATTTTAGCGACGTAAATGCAAACTCAAGTTAGCATATAGACGTACTATGAAAGCATATCCGTATAGTACGACTCCGGTTTAAGCGACCAACTGCTTTTAGCGACCTAATTTTATAATAATCGTCCGGTTAGAACGAAATTACAATACATATTCTTCCTAACTTCCTCTGATCTGTAATACACACATATTATGTGCAATGTTTAATTGTCATTAAAGTTACATAATACATACATATGTATTTGTAAGTGTTAATATATTTTGTTTTATTTTCATAGAAATTAATCTATTGTACACTTATATGTATTATATAAAAACAAGCTTAAATTATGCGGTCGCTTTGTGCATCGTCCGGTTAATACGACATAATGTCGCTGGTCCCTTGAAAGTTGTTCTATCCGGATTCTACTGTATTATCTTAATCGAAACCAGTGCTACAAAATGAAATGCAATTTTTTTTGTACGTTACATTTATATAGGTAACAAAATAAGTCATTAGACATTATTTAACCCTATATGAATTTATGCCTACCTTGCCGATTTGTTTTTGTTTTTATTCTGTTTTTTATCGCTTATGAAAAATCTAGTGGCATTTAGCTTCCTTCTCTACTGAGAAACAAGCAATGCTTAATTATTACTTAAAACGCAACAACTGACAAATTTTTAATAACGTAACTATATCCAGTAATTTTCACTGGTATTTCTGCTCAAGAATCAGTTTTTATTGAATTGTTGTAGAGTAATATCATTTAGAGAAGATAGTGGTGTCATTTCCGCGCGACAAACGAGTTTCCGGTCGGACGGGTCTATATTGTCTAAGAAGGGGTGGTTGTATGAATATTGTCATTTAGTTGTAAATGGCCCTAGTGTACCGAACTGACTTTACTATAATATATCAAAAAAAAAAGTTCATCACCAGTTGAGACGCACCATTGACCATCCCTTGTTAGAAAACATAAACCCATCCATCCCGAAACTCGTTTGTGCGTAGAAATGGCGCCACTATCTTCTTTAACGATACTACTCTAGTTACTGGATTAATTTAATTAATTTTTTTGGTTCAGCTGATTGGCACAAAAGTAGTGGATTCATTTGTCTTTGATCGAGGCTGAGTTTCAACTATTCGTAAATTAACGACATTCAGCTGTCCAGTATTTTAGCAGTTGAAGTACACTCTAATATTTTTGTGCTATATTGAACATGAAAATATTTTTTATACGAAATATAAATGGTCCTACTTAATTATTATTATTGTTTATTATAATTGGTTGAAGTACCTTGTATATAATATTTTAAAAGATTTTATTGTGGTAAAATATGCTCTGTGAATATGCTTTGACAGCTATTATACATATATAAAATTATTTATTTTTATTTTTAATAATACCTAATATATAAAAATTGTTACTTACATTTTAATATGATGTATAAAATATAACATTTATTTAAAGATTTAATTGTTTTTTTTTAAATGAAAAAAATAACTGGTGTATGAAATAATGGAAAAAGCTTTTTGATGGTGGTGATTGTAGTCGGTAATACAGTAATCGAAATGGAGATTTAAGATACATGAATATTATACATCAAACGGAAACGATAGGTTTATGGATGCTGCCTTTCGATTTATAGGGTTCCATGTCGAAAGATAGGAATCCTATTCAATTCCGGCCTTAGCCATCCGAGCACCCCAGGCGAGATATTCTTTAGCGTCCTTTATTTCTTATTATTAACCACCATTTTGTTTTTCTTAACTAATTGATTCACGAGTTAAGGCGCCCCGCTAACGCGCAGCGCCCTTTTGACCCTGGCGTCCGGGGCAACCGCTCTGGTTAACCCCCCCTTCCTGTTCTAACACCGACAATTGCTTATTTTTATTGACTTTTAATTAAAGGAACTCCCTGGCATCGAAAGGGGAGTAAAAAATTTTGATTTTTAATGATAGCCATGTAGGTCTCATCGAAAAGAGTAAGAAACTTTTTTTTTGTATCTTTTTTTAGTCGTGGGGAAGGGCCGCAAATTGCCAAACTTTGGTACAATTCTAGGTTAGAAACATGACATTTGATAGATATATGTAGATACCTATGTCTTCATAATTACAACTTGCTAATGACAAATTAAGTTTCATCGAAATAGGTCCAGTGGTTTCTGAGATAAATAAAACGTCTCAGAAATTCGTGAGATATGATAGATGCAAGTACAAAACACTCTGTGTTATGCCATCACCTTTTGGATCATCCTGTATAAGTCAATAAGAAAATTAGGTCAATTCCGTTATCTTAAATTCGTATTTTTATAAATTAATTTGTTATTGTTATGACATTGTGATGTATGACATAATATTTTAGATTATAGTTTTTACATATAAATATTGCTATTTGTTTATCAAAGTTCAAGGTTTACAAGTCTTCGGTCAAATAACACAGAGACGTTAAAAATTACTTTATTTTTAGAATTGTAGTTTGTTCATACAGTTTCACACAGGTAAGAAAATAAATAGGCATTTTATACTAAGAATTAATATTTAGAAATTTATATAAATATGTTCTAACCATCAACAATATAAGAAATATCTAGTTTTTATGTGCAAAATCAAACAAATTATTTGATAATAAATAATAATTTAATTCAATGCCAAGAACGTAAAAATCAGTGACTTGGAACATAAATTTAATCTGTTTATTAATTAGTTAATTACTTACACTCAAATCCACAGTGGTTAAAAAGTTATGAAATTATGCCTTACATAAATCTGAAAACGATTTAATGCACAAAATAAATGATTTCTAAAACCATAAGTTGTAAGTTATTTAACGACAGATCTCATCAGTTCTATCTACAAGAAACCCAACCGCTAGGAGCGCTGGTGACAATATTCTGTTGCCACTCACTTCATACTGCACTATTGTCTCATAGTGTATTAAAATAATAAAAAGAGATAAAACATAAACCATATGTCGAATATTACAGGCAGTGCCATCTATCGGATGGATTACCAAACAAATTTCCAATTTTTATAGGCAATTCTAAATATCTCTAGTATTTAGTCAGTGATCTTACTTGAAACGTAACGGAATTCCAATGTCTTTTATATTTATTGTAAATTATAGACACGTCGACAACTTAGGTCATTAGCGTCAATTCCAATGTCGGTATACAGTCTTACTGGAAGGACAGGCACGTAAAAAGGACTAAAAAGAAACAGTATGTCTTAATTTTAAAATTCTTCCCGGTTTTGAAGTTTGGTTTATATAATTTTATAATTTCATTACTTTGTGAACACAGCGTATACACCAGTATCTATTAAATTTATTAGTGTTAACGTGAGATTAGTATCACTGATACTTCACTTCTAAATATCTAATTAAGGTCGACATTTATTAGCTTAAATAAATGCAATTTAAAGATATTTAATTTTAAAAAATATAATATTTATTTATGCGGTTTGGTTAATTTTATTATTAATTTGCCATATATAATAAAATATAATAAATGTATTTTCCCACAAAAAATACAGATTTTTTTATCTTTACAAGGAATTTTCCTACCTAACTTTACTTAAGTTAGTGCTAGGGTACGAGTCCATTATTTATTTATAGATAGACGTTTATTACTACAAGTAATTCAAAATTCTTAGGAAAGGTTCAATTAATAAATATGTATATTTAAAACAAGGCGTTTTACTCTGTTCAGTAACTTTCAGCGGCTTCCACTTGACCGATTTTAGTACGTTTAGGCCATTTCAATACCTAATTTAAAAAGAAAAAAATCGTTTATATACTCATTTTTAGGCGCGACGTAAGCATAGCTAGAAGCGCCTATAATATGTACAGATTGTATCAAATTAAAGCTGTGCATAGGGCGTTCTGTGTGTAAGATAGAGATCGATATAAAGCAATAAGTAAGAACGAGATAAATGATCGCTAATAGGAAGTTTCTGTTTTATTTATTTATTATGGATTAGAGACGCGTCGACAACTTAGGTCATTAGCGTCTTAAATACAACATATATCAAATATCACTTAAAACTAAATAACATCACAAAACATCCATAAGCAGGGGTGGGATTCGAACCCACGACAGTCTGATTCAGAGGCCGCGACGCTACCAACTGAGCCAAGAAAGTTTCTGTAGTTACTGACTACTGAAATAAGAAATTATTGATAAAATCACAAAACAAAGATGACGCTATCACGTTGTATGGGTTAGTATGGGTATTATTTATTTACAGTAACTACAGAAATTTCCTATTACCTATCATTTATCTCGTTTTTATTTACTACTTTATATATCGATCTTTGTCTTACACACAGAACGCCCTATGCACATCTTTAATTTGATACAATCTGTATACTCGTACATACACTCGCTTTGTCTGTGATTCTGTTATGCTTTTTAATTTTGTAAATGGAAAATCGTGTTTGCTCTAAAGCCGGTTCTGTTTTTATAAAAATATGTATAATTTTATACGGGTTGATGTCTTTTCTAAGGTCGGGGCTGGTAAAAAAATAAGTTCTCAATCCTCAGCACTGTTTTATGGCTGTGTAATGTGTAAATTGACAAAAAAACAAAATTCTGTCGGTCAACATTCCAGCAAAAATACCATTAAAATACTGGAAATCACAACAAAACAAATCATTCGTCTATTCATGTTTAATGCAGATGATAATAATTAATAAAATAAATATTACACTATTAGGGATGTGTTAAATTTTTTGATATCAGGAAATGTGTCGATGTCGGGAAATCATCATCGATTTATAAAAGACAATCTGGAGAGTTTTTGTGTGACTGACAAATACGAGTATTTTCTATTTTTAACCGACTTCAAAAAAAGGAGGAGGTTCTCAATTCGGTTGTATTTTTTATGTTTGTTACCAAAGAGCTCCGTCATTTATAAACCGATTTGGAAAATTCTTTTTTTATTTGAAAGGATATACTTTCAGATTGGTCCCATAGAAATTTCATCAAAATCGGTTCAATAGTTCGGCTGATTTTAATAAAAGTGAGTAACGGTGTGTGATTCCTTTAAGGTAAATGCCACTTTTTGACAGTAAAAAGTAAAAAACTGTGTAACAAAAAAAACCTCCTTCAAAAAGCCACTAAAAAGAAAAAAATAATGAAATTTTTAGGTCTGCGCCAATTTAATTAAATATGAAGTCGGTTAAAAAGAAGATATTAATCACTATAGGTAGGTAGGACTATACTTTTTAACTGACTTCATATTTTATTAAATTGGCGCAGACCTCAAAATGTCATTATTTTCCTCTTTTTAGTGGCTTTTTGAAGGAGGTTTTTTTTGTTAAACAGTTTTTTTATTTGATTAGTAATTAGTATCTTCACCTAAATGAAATATAAAAAATTCTTAACTCTTGAAAAATTAGAAGAAACAATAATATGTTCTGTTAAAGCTGTAGGTATTTTCAAATAAAATAACATTAATTTGTCATTTCTACAAGACATTGTAAGCAAAGTAACTCTTTTGTTTCTATTCGCAATTAAAAGCGAATGTTGGTGTCAGCACTTCGAACGTGTATGTGGGGTTTAATCGGTTGTAGACCTCGCGCGGCGAAAGATGAAGCCACCGCGTCATAGTAACGTGAATGCATTGCGCCCGCCTTCTAGCTTGCTATTGGCTGTTTTGAAGATCCATGAGCGTCGAGTGTTTTATAGAGGTGGAATTATAAAACCCAATGTGCAGTTTTGTGTACACGGCACTGTCTGCGGGCAAGCAGGCGTTCACTAGCATATTATTGATGACGTACCTGGCTTCATCTCTCACCGCGGGCACTCTTTACAAAGCGAACGAAGTGATGGTTTGAATGGTTTTGTAAGTAAAGTAAATTTTTAAGTTGATGAAGGTTACATTTTTATGTTAACAGTCAAAACGAGCATTAACAATACATTGATATATAAATACGTAGGAAATGACTATGAAATTACGGGAGCATTTTTTTTCTCGTAGACCTCACATACGATGACTTCGGATTCGAACACCAGATGTCTGATGTCAGTCACTTTGCTTTTAATTGCGAATGGTAAAAGTAAAACTTCTTGACTACTTTACCTACCCAATCGTAGATGGCTGTACCAACCAAACACCTTGTGTAGACTGTAGTTCATAGATAGTGCGTCACTTCTTGATTGTACTCTATCTCTTTCTTTCTCAATTCCCCTATATCATGTCGCTTTTTCGTTTCATTGCCTCACGAACTTACCCTCGGCCTCACTATGGAAGTTTCTCTTGAAAAAAGGTCGTCACGTTTAATTATTTAAACAACGATACTTTTTATCATCCGTGGAATGAAAATTTTGATGTGCGACATTTTTTGTTTTCAAAATAGTGAATACACGGCTATGAAGTAAATGTTTGATGTTACTTTTGAACATAAAATGTATTAATAAGATTTATAGCAAATATGTTTGTTGCAGAGATCAATAATCAGTAACGGTTATCTTTTGTTTACTCGGCCCTATGTATACAATATATTAACTTAGCAGATTTTATTAAACAAAGAGAGGTAACTGAAACAAAATTATAAAAGAGTGAAATGACTAAAGATCGCCGGTCAGTATGTGAAGAGGTCAGTGTTAACGAAGATCATGGTTAGCTCATCTTATTAACAAAACAACAGTTACAAAAACATTTTTGTACCTAATTCAGAAAATTCAAATTAAGGTAAATTGCAGTAACATTATGTCGTGTTTATTGTACATTTAACACGCTGTTTTGTTAATCGTGGTTAAATTTTACACTAAATAACACAAAAAGCATACGAAGTAACCATAGAAATAACAGCGAAATTAAGAAAAAAGCGTGTTAAATTGTACGATAAACCCAACATTAGTTAACTTTAAAAACAAAGAATTTTGTGTGGATTTTTTATCTTTTGCTTCAAGAAATTATTTTGTGCACATAAATAAACAATAGTGATTTTGTGATTAAAAACTTTTGGTGCCTACCTATGTTATTTTTTTTTGTGGGTAGAGTTGAATAAAATTTTCATCTTCAATTTTATATTAAAAAATAGTTTTTGCGCAATTTTATCACCAACTTAATATAATAGTAAATTAATTTTACTCAACTTGTTTGCAGTGCTTATAATATTTTTATAGTAATGATTCACAAAACGTCTTAGTGGCAGTGCTGTCGCTTTTCGTGCGCTACTGAGTTGTTGATTTTTTAAAGTACATAATAACAGGCAGATATGCAACTATTTGCACTTTTGAGTAAACGTGTAGAAGTAAATTAACAACAAATCCTAGAATATTTTGATTTGTTTTTTAATTTATTATATTTTAATACTCACTAAAATGTTTTGAATTTAAGGAAAATGCATTGTGTGATTTTTTGGACGTTTCTGTTATTCGCCGCAAATGTTAGAAGTACGATTAAAAATCCAGTTCCTGCATTTAGTTGGAAACAGATTGACTACGCTTGGCCGCAATCTGGCGGTCTTAGCGTATCAATAACACCTCAAGGACCTGGAAGTCAAGGGTCCGGTTTGACCTCATCGATTTCACCGCCAGGATCAGGTGAGATATAACAATCATTAATCCGATTTTTAATCTAATGATTACAGTTTTTTAAGTGAAGATTTGCGTATTTTTTAATAAAATTTTTATAATAAAGAAATATAAATGTGATGAAAATTTTATTTTTTTTTCAGCATAGAGTTTAATTTTTAAAATGGATATCTTTTTTTCAGGAATATTTTTCCCCCCAAACTCTCGAGCGAAACGGTTTGCTCAATATGGCAGTTACAATAGTCATTATCATAAGCGACCGATTATTGGTTCTCACACGTCAAGCGGCTCTGAAACGTCGAGTGGTTCTCAAAACCAACAAAATACAGGTATTATTGTGCCCTACAAATTACAAGAACCTCCGCAATTGCACATCCGTTTCTGACTATGTGTAATTTGACAATTTCGAGTGTACAAAGTGACAATCTACAACCTTTGTAGCTTTTATGCAAGTAAAATTGCCTACCCTATCGAGATTTTTCTGTGTTTCTATGCGCAGTGCACTATTGACAAATGGATGGATTTCTTAACAATATTGTTAATTTAGTGATATTAAGCCGTCGATTTATTTTGATATTAATGCCGGGTATCTGTGTACATATACGCTGTTTGTTTTCCGCTGTTAAATAGAAAAAGATGGCTTTTCAAGTTAAATTTTGATCAATATGCGTAGAAAAATGTTGTTTCGAAGTGAAAATTGTGCAAAAAGCTATGTTAAATGCACAGTTTAAAAAAAATATCGATCAATTGTTTTTCAAGCGGTATCGATTTAAAATTCTACGATGCTTTTGTTACGGAGAAATATATATGGTCACAATCTGAGGTCATTGTCAAATGTCAAATCAGATTTTATGACAATGCTTTCTACAACCTAGCATCAGGGCTTTATGTAGTGCGTATGCGTTGTATAAATTTTAATATTTTTCACTAATTTATTGTTGAATCAATCTATTACATAAAAGTAAACACAACTAATTTGATATCATTTGTATAATGGTTATAAATTTGGTAATTTTGGCAGGTTCCACAAACTATGTAAGATATAATAACATTCCAATGGGTGCGTCGCGTTGGAAGAATCGTTTATTTGTAACAGTACCACGCCGCCGTGATGGTGTTCCGTCTTCTTTGAACTATGTTCCAATAGATTCGTCATTTGGAAACGTACAAGAAAATGTGCCGCTTATACCTTATCCTAGCTGGGAAATGAATACTGTTAACGGGCCATCTTCAAACGAGCGACGAATTGTGTCCGTATATCGAACGACTGTCGATGTTTGTAATCGCTTATGGATGGTCGATACGGGTCTCATTGAAACACCAGGTAAATTTATTTTTCAATAGGACAGGAGTATTAAAAAAAGTCAGGTATATCGTGGTTACTCTCGCTAGAAGTAAAACTTCTTATTTAATACAATTTTATTGGGTAAGTTTGGTTTTGCACTCGATTGATCGAGTCGAGCGAACAGATTTTTGGTCACGTGACAAGTGAGCAAATCGAGCCATCTAAACAATTCCGAACGTAATCTAGCAGATTTTTCCAAACGACAGAATAAAATGGCCCCGGCAAGTTAAATTCTTATTACTAAAGCCGAAATATATTCTTTATTGCTCCTCATTTTGATTTAATTCAACATTGTTATAATAATAAATCATGATTCACAATTTTTTTCGTTTTATTCCTTTATTTTAAAATTAATAGTACTACCGGTTGTTGATTTTTTCGACCCATAGATATAATAAATATTTTATTTAATCATTCTGTGCGATATAGGCTTATTGGTTATTACTATTCTTTGAATAAATATTATTCGTGTATTTTTACCTATTGAAAAATTACCTCATATAAATAAACTTCGAAATTTATCCATTCTCACAACAAGTGTTTCCGCTCATTTTTAAAATGAATGCTCTGAAGTTGGTTAAATCTGCTTGCTTGCTCGCTTTTCTCGGAGCTCATAGAGCGTGCTCGATCTCCTCCAGATTTTAAATCCGAACGCAGGATAGAGATCTTTCAGATCATATAAATGTTAAATTCGAACGCATTGGAGCACTCAGATCGATCTGAGCTCAAAACCGAACTTACCCATTATTACATAATATATTTATTGATTGTATGTATAACCAAAAAAATATTAAATATCTTAATTAAAATATTACAACCAATTCACACCTGCACGAACTATAAGACGGAAATACGCGACAACGCCACAGTTGGTTTACTACTACACGTAGCAACGTGCAATGTATATCAAAATGGGAGTGTTAGAAAGATAGCGAGAAGAGAACTAGAAAAAACGATATTCACGTACTGTAGCTGCGCATCGTCTCTGAGTGGCCCCACGCATGCGCGTGACGTTACTTCCGTACCCAATTTCCGTGACAGAAAATTCTGCGTTACCCGCAAGTTTCACTTAAAAATTTCATAAGGTTAAAAATATTTTTAACTCATTTTTTTAGACAATCAGCAGCGGATCCAGCCGGCGGCGATTCTTGTTTTCGATTTGACAACAGATCGTTTGATTCATCATTATGAGTTTAAAGATTCTGACGTCAGGAGTACCTCGAATCTTGCGAGCATAGCTGTTGATGTACAACCGAATCAATGCGGCCATACGTTTGCATACATTCCCGATCTAGCGGGCTATGGATTAATAGTTTACGACATGAGGAATAAAAATTCCTGGAGATTTACACATAATTATTTCCATTTCGATCCACTTGGTGGTAATTTTGCACTCAATGAATTGAGGTTCATGTGGGATGACGGAATTTTCAGGTAATATTATTTTCTTATTGATCTAAATAAAACTAAACTAACACAGTAGGTAATATTTAATGTACTTATTAAAAAAGCGGTTAAGTACGAGAAGAATTCGCGTTATGAGGGCACCGTACCGTTATAACAATTTAATAAAAATTAAGTTTGTCATGTAATAATTCCCAGATAGTTGACAACCATCGCGTAGGATAGCGCTCGACTGCAATTTGGTTTGCGTCCATAGCTATATGTTTTTAACTTCTCCAGGAGTCTAGATGGTTTCTACATACTTGTGATATCGAAATACGCGATTTATTGAAAGGTCGTATCTTTTTATTGCATTGAGTTAGAAGCTTGAATTTTTTACAAGATTATGAGGTCGTAGACCTTAGTATTTGATATGAATTTCAACTTGATATCTCTAGCCGTTCCTGAGAAAAAGGGTCTTGATGGACAGACAGGCGGACAACAAAGTGATGCTATAAGGGTTCCATTTTTTTATTCTGAGGTACAGAATCCTAAAAATATCGATATTAAAGTGATAGAAAAATATATTCGATGGTGAAGAACAGCAAACTCCTAAGTTTCCATTTGCAGCCAAACAATAACCATCTATATCAATTTCTGCAGATTTGAAAATTATGAATTAAACGATTGACAAACTAGCCTTCTTTTTGTTAGCAAGATCTTCCATGTCAATGAAGAATAAATACATTTTGTTGTTGTTCCACAGCGTTGCATTGTCAGCGGTTCATCGTGATGGTTTCCGAACAGCATACTTCCATCCAATGGCCAGTACACACGAATTTTCTGTATCAACCCGCGTTTTACGTAATGAATCAAATGTTGATAGATCATATCATGGTGAAGATTTCGTACACCTTGGGACTAAAGGGCCTACAGGTCAAACATCAATGTCGGTATTAGATCCACAAACTGGAGTTTTGTTTTTGTCTCAGGTAATTAGAATAACTTCTGTTTTATAGTCAATATATCGCAACATTTTATAGAATCTTATCAAAATCCAATTAACTTTGCGCAATCACCTAATAGAATTAACAAATTTAGCTTTTTTATATGCATAGTTTTGTTGGTTGGCGCAGTAATAAAGCGCTTTGAAATGTTAATGAGTTTACAATCTTTATTTTGTTTTTAATATTTACGGATTCAACAGTGGCGTCGTCAAAATTATTATGTTGATACTCTTAGGCAATATGAAAACTGAATAAATGGAAAGACGTTTTTGTTTTGTAGAAGAGTTCGCTATATATTTTAATAAAATATTGAAAGTCGTTTAAATATTAAAAATTCGACTGATGACCAGTCCTATACTTCCCACCTAGTAAATATTTGCAAAAAAAACACTCTTTTTTTATTCTTTGAAAAAAAGCATGGCCCTCTTTTTTGTTTGGTGATCTACTGATGCTTAATATATTATACCAAAAATCATGGTTACCTTGATTTACGTATAATTTTTATTTTTTTAGTAAAATATTTTTTTTCTCGAAAACTACATTTTAGAGAAAAAAAATATTTACATTTTTTTCATATTATAACATCTAGAATTCATTTATATTTTTTTTACCTATGTTAATACGTGACATTGAGAACGTTTTTTTTAATATCTCAGGATCCACTGAACCGATTTGACTCAAAATCTAATCAGATCTAAGTTAAAGGCTGATAAACACAATAGAACAATCGGCATGGCCGTATGTTGTTCCGTTTTTAAGATATCGAAGGCGAAAAATTGACCACATACACACACATACAGACATCAGTCAGAAAATGATTTTAAACGATTGCTAGGGTCTCAAAACGTGAAGATCTGTTAAAATCTCGAAATATTTTTTTCGGACTAAATCCATTACTTCCCTACCATAGTAGAGGTGGGAAGTAAAAATGTACAAAAAATATAATTTTTATTTGATGTAAAGTTATAGATCAGATTTAAGCGAAAATAATAGCAATGTCTGTCTACTATGGCTTTTTAAAACTGATTCCAAATAGATATTTTTAATACTTATAGAAGTTAGACTTAGTTAAGACACTATAAACCAATTTATTTGCAGGTAAATGCCAATGCATTAGGATGTTGGAACACTAACAAGCCGTTAACGACATCGAACGTGGTAACACTGTATCGCGACGATAGAGCTTTTGTATACCCGACAGATGTAACGCTAGATGACAGTGGCAACGTTTGGATCCTAACTAATACCATGCCGTATTTCCTCTACAGCAGCCTGAATGAGACTGATGACAATTTCAGAGCATGGAGATTTAATATACGCGATGCTATTGCAGGAACCGCCTGTGACAGTTCAGCCGGTGGAACTTCAGGTGGATTTTCGGAAACTCTAGGAAGCGGTGGAAGTTACGGGAGACCAAAAAGACCTAGTTATAAATAAAAATCTGCAGATTCATTTGATTCTACTCATCCATAGCTTCGGAAGTATGATCTACAAATAAACACACCTTGTCCTTGTTCATTTTTATGTTAATAAACATTTTTATCTTAAAATGTGTTTTATTGCTGAATAATTAAAATACCTACTTTGTTATTTTTAAAGCCATCAACTGCAAGCGCTAGTTGGGCTTAGCACCAATTCATATTTTCAGTTTGTTATTATTTTAAAAATAAATTAAAAATATAATAATTGTTACTTTCACCAGTTTTCGTATTAGAGCCTGGGAATTACGGATTTGTAGAGGCATGGAAATGTCATACAAATAACGGCATATTAAAATATTAATAACACAATGATACATTTTTAGAGTGTTGGGTCTCCAAGTCACTATATGAATATTATGAAATAGGTATTAGAAATACCTTGTATTATGTCCGTCTTGTGACTTTTTGTGAATTTACACTACGCGTTCACAAACCACGACATAATACACAGTGCTTAGCATCATAATATTATATAGTGTTACGAATACTCAATGTGTGTTTTTTAAAAAAATAGTTAACTACACCTGAAGATGGCAACTCGTTGCTGAAACGCGTAGTGTAAATTCACAAGAAGTCACAAGATGAACATAATACAAGGTATTTCTAATACTTCATAGTATTAATAACACAAATGATCGAATTTTTGGGTATTCTGAGAATGATTACAAGAAAGTGGCTCCTTTTGAATGAACTGGAGGAAATTAAATTTTTCATTGATTACAACACTATTTGGAATTTCTTTCAAGTTGAAAAAAATGAAGTTTTATAAGAACGTATTATTTCGTATTACTAACAGCGAGTTTCTTAGGATTGCTTTCCATTTAAACTAATTTGTGCAGTAAGACGTACTTGTACACTTTTACACTAAAACAGAAAACAATTACAAAAAAATAAGTTGTTAAAAACAATTAATTTTGATTTCGGCATCATAAAATTACTTCACGTCCTTTTTTCAAAAACAAAAAAGAGTTTTATTAAATCAGTCAAAAGGAAAGTACTTTAAAGTACGTGACAGTAATTAGTTTATTATTAATGATGAAATTTGAACAGCTGTTTGTCAGTTTTTTTATATAAAAAACGTTTTCTGTTTGAAAATGGGACATGCTTCAATAATTAATAAAGCGGGGGCTGCTTTGACCTTTACACGATATATTAAAGTTAAATATCAATAATAAATGCCATGAAAAAGTTATGTAAAAAGCAAAATCTTGTTAACACTTACTATAAACTCATCTGCTATTTTATTGATTTCTACAGGACAGACTTTTAATAATTTATTAATTATGTGTTAAGTACTTTTCAACTTTTGATTAAACACAAAAACAGTATTATAGCGATCATTTACTAACTACGCCACTGCTCACAGTTCTATCTGTTTCCGTTCGAAGCGCTAGTGCGTTCAGTCAGTTGCAAATCAAACAGTTGAATAACGGACGTAAGAAAGTTGGGTTAGTTGTGTAATAAGTGTGAACTTTTATTCTTTATTAATTAATATTATTAATTTGGTTGCATTTGTTACGCTTTTCTGCAAGCGAAAATGTGAATACCTATTGCATTGCTTTATTTGTCTGTGCCTACTGTGTTGTGTGAAATATAACCCAAAAACTTATTTTTTGTGAACAATAAAGTATGTGATGGGCAATTCAGCAGCCGTTGCTAAATTTTGTTTTAAGAAAATTCAAGTTGACGACGACATTTCCATTGAAAAGTAAGTTTTTTGTGTAGATTAATTGTAACAATTTGTTGGTTAATATTAAATAGGTTTTATTATTGCAGTTTTAACAAAAATGTTACGATAAACAAATGAATTTTTTAAAGTAACTATTCTGTCCGATTTTCGGGAACGCTAAGGGCACAACAATTAATAATTGGATCGCTAATTTGACAAGTTATTATACTGATTTCAACTTTAGGATAACAATAAAAATAATAATACAACTACGGTATATAAAAATGTCTTTATGGTATAAATTTATAATTGTCATATTTATAAAACTACATAACATTATTATGCAATACACATCTAAAAATAATAATTTCAGAATAGTAATTTTAATGGTCAGTACTACGGAATACAGATTTATTAGTTCTTCTAATCCCATCGAGTATTAGAAATGAACAGTCTTAGAAATTACAATGATTACCTAAGTTTTTTTTATAGGATTATAAATTTGCATCGTTTGTTTAATTTTTCGTTTTGGTACAAACATTGTATTAGCATATCTTAAAAACTTATTTATTAGTTTGAACCAGGAGTAATTAATTATTTAAACAGCGCCTGCGCTAGCTAGATACCTAAGGGCACTTAATTAGTGTCCTTTCAGATTAATAACTAAAAGTCAGAGGAAATCTACTCCGTGCTCTTCTGCGTTATTTTTTGTGCGATGGGTGAATTTGTGGAGGAAGATTAATTTTCCATCCAGTTGTTTCATTAATCATCATTTCATGAAGACAACACTAAAATCACTAGGTAGGTTTCGTTCATTTACGCAGATCGATTAGTTCCAATTTCCTGAAAGATCGAAAAATCATTCGGTCATCGCTATGTCTTTAACGAGATAGGTTTATTTTTGCGCTTTCGTCGACACATGATGACTATTTTCACCGCAGAGATCGTAACAAAGATCACACCCAGCACCAAATGACACACGCCATAGACGACATACTGTCCACGCGGTTCAAGTGCGAACCCTGATGAAGACACAACGACCACGGTAAGAATGGTCTGAAACACTAGCGCCATCAGCGTGTTGATGCCAAATATCAGGCCGTAACTGTCTTCTGGGAGTTTTTTCGCCACTTCACTACTTGTTACCGTAATCATGAAATGGTACAGCACTCCAAACATTATATAGAAGACATAGCACACCTGGAATATAAGCGAAAAAGTAAATGTATCCGTATAATTAATTTTTTAATGTGAAACATCTTATGTCGGGCTGTGAACAGCCGCGTGAGGGGAAATATGCAACGAAATAATACAACGAAATAATGCAACGAAATGTTCTCCTTCGCCTCCCCACCACTGCGGCACGTACAGGATAAATAATATATAAATTAATTGTCCGGGTATATTAAGTTATACATATATCAGTAACAACGGCTGTTTAGACAAGTCATCCATAGAGTAGTGGTACGACTTGCTTCTATGCATGGGGACTTGGGTTCGGAAACTCATGGCATCGTACAATTTTTGACGTTTTTTTTTCTAAATTCTACATGATATTTATTTATAAAATTTTTTATTTTTGTTATATTCTTTCTTTGACAATAATTATAATTTTTTGAAATTTCATGACACCAAAAATTAATTTTTTTGTTTTTTTTTAAAAAACGAAAATTTGGGTAAATTAGGGTATTTAGGGTAAATTAGGGCAAATTAGGGTAAACTGGGGTAACTTAAGGCAAAGGGGGCTAAATAAGAGTAAATTAGGGTATTTAGGGAAAACTACGGTAAATTCAAGAAATTAGGGTATATTAGGGTAAATTTGGGTAAACGAGGAAAAATTAGGGTAAATTGTGTTAAATTGTAAATTCTTATCTCTCGAACTACTGAACCGATTCTAAAAATTCTTTCACTTATTATCTTCGCAGGGGGAGAATGTCTCGCGGCGTTGTAATAAATCATAAATTATTATATCTGGAACTACTGAACCGATTTAAAAAATTCTTTTACTAATAGAAAGCTACACTATCCCTAAGTGATATAGGCTAGATTTTATTTTGATAAATTTGTCAATTTCAGTAAATAAAAGATTCAAGCTATAAAAATGTTTCACATCTGCCTGGCGTCCCTCGACGGCTCTCATTTTTTTAATCTGTTTGTCTACTCGAACGTCACTCAAAAATGGGTGAATCGATTTTCAAGGAAGTCGTAACACATCTTTAAATCGACCACAAGCTATATTAAAATTTCAGTCGGGAGTTTCAGAGAAGCTATCCTACGCAAAGAACGGATACTCGGATAAAAACATTCAGATGTTAGTAACGTAATAATCAAATATCTGACCCATCATTCGCATTGGGAGAATACATACTGACATCTTCAGATTTCCCCCAAATAATTCTTACAGCGGATCATAAATAATCTTTCCTTGGCTATTTGGTTGATGTCTTCCATGGTTTCTCTCTACCATTCGTAAGTTTCCTTGAGCTAAATTTATACTGTTAATTTGTTTTAAATAGCATCTTTTAACTAAACTTTGATCATTTGGCTACACAACAAATATTGCGCAGTAGTCTAGTAATTTTTTACCCTTTCATAGTTTTACGATTGCATAGGAAATTAGTCGTATCAATTAGCTCATTAGATATTGAGATTCTTAAAACGAGGTCATCGTTGTCAATCTTATAAAATATGCAACTCACCCAAATATTGTTAGTAACTGCACTGATCAACAATATCACGCCTCCAACGAGCGCATGTACCGCGAGTGCGGTTTCGCCCCACGTATTCCAGTCAACACGCAAAACGCCAGCTAGCAGTGCAGCTGCCGCCCCTAGAAGAGTCAGACATGCTTCTACACCTCCGTTGAACGTTTGAACATTGTTTGTTCCGGGATTTTCATTTCGGATCACACTCCAGAGGATCTGTTCATAATTCACCACCTATTGAAGATAAGTTTTTTGTTGTTGTTAAAAGCAGTTACTATAATTCTAAAGTTCGTTGGAATTGTGTACTGACTTGAATGAAACAGCAAGTGGCCAGAGCCCACCACAGGGACCATTTGACGACATGTGCACTCGAATAGGCGGTCTTGAAATGGTTCCAAAGCAGACTGAATGCCGTTCGACATTTATCATTCCAGCTGGCATTGGTTTGTTGGTTGAAGTAGATGCTTTGTGGCACAGACGGCAGTAGAAAAGCAGTTGCTGTCGCCACAACCATCGCTGGAAACAGAAAAAGCATCTAAACTGGTATTTTAGGGAGATTTTTAACCCAATTTAATTCGCGTGTCAAGTTCTGGTTTAATAGATTATATTACTAAGGAAGAAAAATCCCTCTATACTTAAACTTACAATATACATATTGCCTAACCGTTTGAGAAGACCACAACCATCATCCCAATAAACATTTCATGTTTTATAAGAGTTACCAACATTTTCCCATCACCAAATTATATATCTACAAGTGATATAAGATAGTGTTAGAAACGTTGTCATTACTCTTATATACCCCTTAAAGAGCTTAAATGGAGAATTCTATAGGTGTTACGGCAACCAAAATTAGGTGTTCTTATATAACTTTAAAGTCTTATAATAGTGGTGAGCGATACATTACCGTTACTCTTATATAACTTGCACGGTTACCTCTATAAATATTTTAAGTTTTTAAAGGTCCCGCTAAAGTAGGTTCAGTTACCATTGTAAAACTAAACTATAAGTGCATCTCTTTTTCACAAGGTTATTAAAATAGTTATGTCTTCTTCTTTAGTTTTACAATATGGCAACTAGTAAAATGTAGAAATAAGGTCTCACAATCAACTTCAAAAACAGTTTCCAGGCACATGTGAAGGACTAAAATTAACTGCGACTCTACTTTTTCTGAGAATATATACTACAGTACTTCTAAAAAAAATGCGCGCCTTCAAAATAACCACATTTGTTTATTTAGAATGAAAAATGCTAAGTGAAATTTCCATTATTACAGAATATTTTGCAAAAAATATTATAACCCACGTAAAAAACCCAAAAATAATGAAGTGCCGAGTGACATACGATTTCTTCGGTGCATTTTTCATCTCACAAAAATTAACACTTCTGCTTTGCAAAAATGATTGCATCGCATGCCGGCTTGAAAAATATGGCTACTTTCATTATATAATCCTAATCACGACTACAAAACTATTATAAACCTTATTTTTATATTGTGGCTTCATATATTATCCTTATATAGCTTTCAGTAATTTTATACGTCCTTTAGTGTTGTTATATACCCTTAGAATTTATAAAGGTGCAAAGATTTCCTTTATATAACTTTAAGTTAACTTATAAATCTACGGTTACCGTTATATAACTAAAGGGTTTATAGGAGACTACCGTTACCCTTATATAACTACAGACGGCACCTAGTTTTATAAAGGTAACGGTGGCCACCCCTTTTTGACTTTTTGCCAGTTCATATTTACGCACAAGTTAAAAAAAACAATAGGTATACAATACTCATTCAATAACAAACTGCACAACTCGAGCAACGAAAATTATCTCAAGATAAACATTTCTGGTTAGTTTTATAAAAAATTGAAAGCAGGGTGACGTCTAAGTTATATAATGGATATCTCAACACCTATAGTTATATAGCTGTTACCGTAGTTACTAATAAACACAATCATGATTACCTAAAGTTGTGTAAAGGTTTTATAAGCGCACTAATCAATGTAGGTTTTATAATTGTTGTCAACGCTACCGTTATATAACTTGAAATTTATAGTGGTAGCGATGAACACTACAATATAAGTACAGTAATATAACGAAGTGATTGCAACTGTTATATAACCTCTTTATAAAACTTTAAGCTTTCGTTACTTCTAGTAATATAAGAAGGTAACGTAAACTTTTACAACACTAAACTTATATATCTTTTGGTAACCATGTTAGAAGGTAATCCAGGCGTCTGCAATATAACAGTTATAAAACGTTGGTTTTGAGCAATACTATTATAAACCCATTATATAACTTAAGCGTTACTACAAGTAACCAGAAATGTTTATTGGGATATCATGATTGTAATTAAATATTAGCAGTGGTTATTGAAAGAAACCACTGCAATTTCTGATGTATAATTGAAATATTTAATTTTGTTCAACTAAGTATTTATTCTCCATTTAAAAGATGTAGGGTAGAATAATTGGTTTTTGCCATAAGAAGAAAAAACATCATATTTTTTAAAAACTGTTTTACAAAAGACTATAGATAGTAAAGTCCATTTTAATTTTTAACTCACCTATCAGCGAAATTGCATTGAGTTCTCTAATAGTTGTGATGCTCCACGAGATCAGCATTTGCGCAATAACCGAGGCGGTAAAGCGACCGATGAGGGCGGCGGCTCGGGCGTGCGAAGTCACCTTGCTGTAGTACTCATGTGATACCTTAGCATACATATAGGTATAATAGGCCACTTCGGCTGCCATGAAGAACCCGTAGAATACCTGAAAATGTGAAGAAGATTAGATAATGGAATAAGTTATCAGACATAAAGGATGATGATGATGATTACCTCCAATGTCTGTATCGTCCATAATTCGAACGTCCAGAACAATAGCGACCAAATGATGACGCCACAAAAGCCGCTAGCCACGATGAACGGTTTATACCGACATACGTCCGTCGCGAGAAACACCACCACCAGTAGTCCTAGGTAACTGTACGTGCCGACGGGGTACACCTCCTGATATACTTGCTCATCGGAAAGGTTTGCCCACTGAGGTCCGTTCAAATACTCAAAAATATACGGTTCTGATGGACGGAACTCCTTGAAGAACCCAAACAACGCAAGGAGAATTGAGATCTTTAACCACGGTTGCATTTTAAATGATTTAAAACATTTGAAAAGCTGCATTTGTGATATGGTTTTGCTTTTTGGTGATTAATACTTTTTGAAGCGTAAAAATTGCTTTTTGTTTCTGATTATTATATTAAGTTTTCTTGATTCGTCCTGTTTCCAAATGTTGTACTTTTGTTACAAGATCGAATATAATTGTTAATCAACAAATAATTAATTATTATTGTTATTAATTATTTGTATTCACTATGTTTCTTTTGATCGTGAGCGGATTTTCTTGATTTTGCTATCAATTGTTTCTGATGACAGTTTGCACTTTGAAATTTCGGTATTTTTATCTTTTTGTTTTCATCTTCTGAAATATGATAGAAAAAGGTAGTAATGTAATATTACTTAATTATTATTTGACATATAGTTTACGTAGTAATATTATTTTTATAACTCCTGCTTCTAAAGTTCAATATTCGAGCACTGTAAGGCGGGCGTAAAGAGGCGTATTTTAGTAAGCGTGCGTAAAAGTACAGTCACCGTGCGTGAAAGTCCAAAGCGTGAGTAAAAGTACCGTCACCGTGCGTAAAAGTCCAAAGCGTGCGTAAAAGTACAATAACCGTGCGTCTCTACATCTTATAAATTCGAAATTTCCGCACTTTGTATAATACAAGCACTATTTACTGACTATCGATCGATGTGTTACTATATTTAGCGACGCGCCTACAAAGTCCACATCAAGAGAGACTCATGTTTTTAATGATTTATACAGAAGTTAATACTTTAATAAAAATAAACTAAATCGTAACTTAGTCTGTAATTGTAAAGTTTTAAGGACTCGAAGAGCGAATTTTCCGTTTTCATAATTTTTTTCCTGTTTTTCATAAACTTTAGAAGCAGTCGTTTTAAAAAATTATGTTCGATATGTACGTTTAAAGTGAGGTATCTAGTAGGTTTAAATTGAGGCACTCGCTAAAGGGACTGACACATACACAACGAGATCTCGTTGTGTATGCGTCAGTCCCTTAGCTCGTGTCTCAATTTAAACCTACTAGAATACCTCACTTCACGCACACGTACCGAAAATAACTATTTTGACACGATTTTTTTCAGTTCCTTAGACAAAAAAATCTTCAAATTATAACGAAAAAATAGGTGCAAGCTGTATTTTCCATTCGGTTACATTTTTGCGTTAAGTATAACATAATATTGTGAACTGGTCTCCACAACGTTCAGAGGACAGTGTGGTCCAGTGGTTAGCGTCGCGGCCTCTGGATCAGACTGTCGTAGGTTCAAATCCCGCCTCCGCTCATGGATGTTTTGTGATGTCATTTAGTTTTAAGTTAATTGTTATTTAATGTAATCAAGACGCTAATGACCTAAGCTGTCGACGCGTCTATAATTTACTATAAATAAATCCACAACGTTCAGAATATGCTATTATAAACTAATTCTAACGCTAAAATTAGGTCGTATGGTAAAAATACAATTTGCTCTATTTTTTTCCAAAATGAAATCCTAAAGTTACCGAACTAACATAACAACGTTTTTGATTTTTGTTTTGAACGGTCAAAAAAAAAAATGTTTACCAACAGTCAAGCAGTAACTTTTTGTGATTCCAAAAAGAGTGCTTTTATGTTTTTTTTTCGCACGGGATCATTTTGACCTGGTGTGTTTTTAACTTTTTTTAATAAAAAGTTATTTATGTTCTTGACTACACTGATAGTGAATTGTATCGATTACATTGTTAAAAAATAATAATGGACGTAAGTAATTATTGCTAAATAAAACGCTCTTAGGGTTTAAATGCTTGTTAGGGTTCCGTACCTCCGTATGGAACCCTATTACCCTGCCTACGATGTCTGTCTGTCCGTGTGTCCGTCCGTCTTACGTCTGTCACAGGGCTCTATCTCACAAACGGTAAGAGGTAGCTAATTGAAATTTTCACAGATTGTGTGTTGTTATGGCATAAATCCTGGCAAATAATAATTAGAATTAAATAATCAATTAATTTTAATAATTTAATATCTTTTGTACTGACAAGCGGATGTAGCGTCATTGTATACGATGATTATAAACTATATTATTTCTTTAAATACAAATTTTAACACGAACGTCGTGAACAAATACATAATTAAATGAATGCATATTGACTGCAAACAGTATATGAAACACCTGTTGTAAATAACAATGACGTAACACAATGCTGTAATCAGGAAAAATTTCATTAATTCAAACCTATGTCACCGTAGGTTTGAACATAGGCTTGAATTAATGAATTTTTCCTGATTACAGCATTTTGTTACGTCATTGTTATTTACAACAGGTGTTTCATATACTGTTTGCAGTCAATATGCATTCATTTAATTATATTATTTCTATTGGAACCAAACCATGTAACTAGTGGCGTCATCGTACGCAATGGTTATGAACTATATTAGGTATTTATAACTGTCAACCGTGAGGTTCGAACTTACACTGTCCTTTTTAACATAGACATAGCTTACACTAATTAAATTGTTGTAACGGTACAGAACCCTCGTAGCGCGAGTTCTACTCGTACTTGACCGGTTTTTTTATTGAGAACTTCTGGTATGTTATAAAATAAAACACATTTGTGTCAGAAATATTTTCTCGGAAAAATTATTATTTTCCACTGCCAATTGTTTTTGAAATATCAGCACAAATATCATCGCTTTTATTTTGTCGTAAGTACTGATCTTTTGATAAACTGATTAATTGTTGATAATCAAGTACACGTCATACCTATGTATATTCGATTGAATAGTATAGAATAATAGACTGTAGACGAATCGATATTTTACTGTAATTATCATGTGATGAATAAACAATACCTCCGTGTATTCAATTGTACTGAATAATGAACAAATATCATCTTTTCTAAAACGCAAAGGTGGCAAAACAAAGTTCTCACGTCTTATGTACTATATTCACTTGAGTTCGACCGAAGGCCAGTTTCTTAGCTGAAGCCGAATTTCGGTTTTTTCTCATTTTCGGCCGAACTTCAGTTTTTTCTCACCTTCGGACGAAGGTATTTGACGATGCTAAAAATTAAAAAAGCTAGGGAAATCGCTTTTTATTGCACACTGTAAGAAATGAGACGGCCGATTACATAGATTATCGATGGTCCATTTGTAGCCAGCGATTAATCTGGTAATAGGCACACAAAGAGACAAGGCATCGCAAACAGGTATCGCCTGCACATCGCGTGATTCCATAAAAACACATTGTGCGTGGTTACTAATTTTACATTAATTTGTTTTGTATTCATTCATTTTATATATGTAACTCAGGGCCGCAGTAAGGAAATCTTGCGCCTGGGGCTAAAATTTTAATTTGCGCCCCCTCCCTCAAAAAAACAAAAAATGCATGATACGAGATTTTTATAAGAGATTTCAACATAAATAATTAAAAAACATAAAAAATGTTCACTAATAACTGCAAAATAAACGTTATAAAAAAAATTACCTAACTACGGTCTACGAAAAATCAAAACTTCACTTTTCTGGCCTTCAATTGAGCAAATTGGTTTATTAAATGTTCATAATTCAAGTCTTTTGCTATAGATATTTCTATAGAAATTATCGCCAAATATTTCATAATTTCTATCTTTAGTAATTATATTTTGCAATATTGTTATTTATTGTATATTTTATGTTTTGTCTAGTAGTAATCAGCCTGGCACATAAAATACTGGCGCGCCTTTGGCGCCCCATAACTTGATGCGCCCGGGGCCGTCGCCCCCTCCGCCCTACCCTTACTGCGGCCCTGATGTAACTATACATTTTATTTTGTAATTTTTAATTTTTATTTGACTACTGTACGGCTGTAGGTAACAGGTAGCTGACCTAGTATAGTAATAACTTATTAAGTCATATCAAAATTATTAAATTAAATCATTGAAAATTTATATTATAGCAAAATATGATAGCTGGCGACAGACGTTTTATGTTCGTAATTTTTATGTTTTTATTATTATAGAGCTCATTTGTTGACTATTTCGACGTCATTGAAATATGTAAGTAACATTATCTCTGTCATAAAATCATAAACGCTTGCGGATGTTTTTACTTATAAATAAACGTATTTTCAGAAAATTTAATCTACTTCTGATGATCTGAAAAATAAAATTTGCACCCCGGACAAAGGCGATTTATCGCACCTCTTTAAGCTCCATTTTCTCTGCGTCTTACACATTGGTTATGATATTTAAAACATAATAATGTCGTGTTTATCGTACATTTTAAGCACGCTGTTATGTTAATTCGCTGTTATTTCTATGTTTATTTATTTTTATTTATTGTAAATTATAGACGCGTCGACAACTTACGTCATTAGCGTGTTTATTACATCAAATAACAACACACTTAAAACTGTTATTTCTATGGTTACTTCGTATGTTTTATGTGTAAAAAAATTAACAGCGATTAACAAAACAGCGTGTTAAATGTACGATGAACTCGACAATAGTTTGTTATTCCATCAAAAAGATGAATATAAAAATGTAATCGCGTAATGATAATAACAGATTGTGTATCAAGGACGGAATGAAGACGATTTTGACGAGTGTGACCTTTGCTTCCCGAACTAAGCGACATCAAAATGGCAAATCATCATCGCGCACGCGGCCGGCTAACGCGACGGTTGTGCCGCCCTCTCAGGTCTGCCGGCCCGGGAAAATGCCCTTTTCACCATGTGTTAAATATGCATGTTGTCACTGTCTCGAAAGCTGCGACGGAAGAAACAGTGAGAATAGCCGAGCGTGTAGCAATGCTGTTGTTTACATGGCGTTGCTATGGTTCCTCTATTACATATCCCCAGTTCCCGGGATCTAGTTCGCAGCTGGTAAAAGTGTCAATTGGATTTTCAATTTATTATTAAAACAAAAATAATGAATTGAAAATATGAATTGGTGCTAGGCCCAAATAACTTTAGCTGTTGGTGGTCTTTAAAACACAATTTAACAATTTTGGAAGAAACAGTGAACCGCAAAATTCTCGACTGAAAATCTATAATATAAAAGACTTGCTCTAAAACTAGACTTTAATGATAGATATTGCTACATATTGTTATCGTGGTTTAAACTCTGATAAAGACAGGTGTTGGCGTAATCGACCACTTAGGTTGAACAGAACATTTCACTGTGCTGGGTGTGCTCAATACTAATATTAGAGGTAAAGTTTGTGTGTTTCTCAGAAATTACTGAAGCAATTTGAAAAAATCTCTCACTGTTTAAATTTTATTTATTTATTGCAAATTATAGACGCGTCGCCAACTTAGGTCATTAGTGTCTTGATTACATTAAATAACAACTCACTTAAAACTAAATGACATCACAAAACATCCATGAGCGGAGGCGGGATTCGAACCCACGACAGTCTGATCTAGAAGCCGCGACGCTAACCACTGGACCACACTGTCCTCCTCACTGTTTAGAAGTTGAATGGTGTGGACTATGTGTTATTACGCTATGACAGAAGTGGGATGAACAATGAGTGAAAATAAGAAGCAAATCGGGAATCCCGCTTGCGATCTCTCAGCTAGATCATCGCCATAAAATAATGTGATGTATTTTTGAACTAATATAATATTTTATTCTCAGATTTATGACAAGTCTTTTTTTTTAATCTTTATTATAATTGAATAATATCTCTTCTCTAATCTCTAAATAGTATAAAACAAAGTCGCTGTCTGCCTCTGTTTGTTTCTCCGCTTACTTCTTCTAAACCACGCAACGGATTTTAAAACGGTTTTCACGATTAGATAGATTGATTCACGAGGAAGGTTTAAGATGTATATAATTAAAACTGACCGGCCCGGCTTCGTCCGGGTAAAAATCAGGAGTAATCTCAGAAGACCGATTTCAAAAAATGTTTCACTGTTCGATATCGGCGATACTTAAAGTAGCGTAATGAATTAATAAATCATAAATTTATAGCACCCGGGCGAAGCCGGACCGGGCCGCTAGTTTAAATATAATATACAGTATAATACTGTTACGCCAGACAGGCGAAAATAATTGCTATAAATTATAACAATTATTTCAAATTATTATTTCTATTTCACTTTAACGGACAAAATAAGTAAATGCAAAATATCTTTAGAAAATATCAACATTATTGTTACTTTATTTAGTACAGTTCGCAGTGACGGAACAATATAATAAAATCGCAAAAATTCACGGTTATTCAATCAAATTAAATAATAAACTTCTTAAAAGAATGACTAAAAATGATAAATAAACATACATGATAAAGAATTCCAACATCTTTTTTATTTTAAATTAAATTTTAAGCACTTGCACTACCTCAATTCATACCACTCTTCATACTGTCGCGTAGACGATGCGATATTATTTTAGTAATAAAAAAAACAACAAAATATGAATGAACAAACGCTGATCACCCGCGCACCACTGTAAGTATCACAGGTGACTCGATCACACACACGCACAGCACACACACAACACGCACTTTTACTTTTGTAGTGCAATTTGTTTACATGTTTATTAATAAATTTGTTTGTAATTAATAAATAAGAATGAATTCTTAAGACGGCGATGTGAGCGCGTTGTTTTCCGTCTTAAAATAAGCTGTTGTAATAATCGAATCGATTGTACCTATAGAGGAGCACATGACAGCGCGACGCTGTCACTTGCATAGCTATGTGACGTCAGAAATCAGCAGTCCTTGAACTACAGACACGTAATATTATATGTGCAGAAGCGAATAGTTGCGTCCATAATATATTTTCCAAATCATGAATGGCGTGTATCGGGCATGTCGTCTGGTTTTTCTGACCTTGTACCAGTTTTCAAAATAAAATAAAAAGGACATTTCTTTTGAAATATCAGACAGTGGCAGAACACCGCACAGGCGCAATAAACGCGCGCAGGGGCTCCAAAATACTAAAAAATTGATTCAACGTTTTGTTAATTGATAAAAAATTATAATTTTTAGAAAGTGCCCAAAAAAATTCTTTTGGCAAAAAATTTCTTTGACATTTTTTAACCGACTTCAAAAAAAGGAGGCGATTCTCTGTTCGAATGATTTTTTTTTTGTATGTTTGTTACGCGATTTCTCCTGCATTTGTGAACCGATTTTGACGATTATTGTTTTATTTAATAGGGCATACCTTCGGATTAGTCCCATATAAATTTTACTTAAATCGGCTCAGTAGTTCGACTGATTTTTTTTATTATGTATTTTTTTATGTATGTTTTGTGACCTCATGTTTTTTGCATTTGTGAACCGATTTTGATGATTTTTGTTTTATTTAATAGGGCATATACCTTCAGGGTGTTTCCACATAAATTTTACTAAAATCGGTTCAGTGGCTTTCTTTTCTATTTAGTTTCGTAATCAATACTCGGTTAATAACTTGCAAACTACGTATTGTAAAGCTACTAAAAAGTACAAAATAAAAAACTTTTTAACAAAAACAAGAAAACCTTCTTCAAAAAAGCCACTAAAAATAGAAAAATAATAAAATTTTGAGGTCGGCGCCAATTTAACAAAATATGAAGTCGGTTAAAAAGTATAGTAGAAATTAATATCTTACTTTTTAACCGACTTTATATTTTATTAAATTGGCGCCGACCTTAAAATTTTATTATTTTCCTCTTTTAGTGGCTTTTGTGAAGAAGGTTTTCTTGTTTTTGTTAAAAAGTTTTTAGTGGCTTTTTTGAAGGAGGTTTTTTTTTGTTAAAAAGTTTTTTTTTCGTATTAAGTAGATATCAGTTAAACAAAATCGGTTCAGCCGTTTGGGTTGCATGTGTGACGCACAGAATCACCAGCAACGAGAGTGCATATGGCGCTCTAGCTATGTTCAAGTGGCGACTAAAAATATAAGGGCTGACATATTGTTTTCTCAAAATCGGTATTTTAAAGCGACATCAGCCTTTTGCAGAGGCGGCGTGAGGCGTGGGCGAAGTGGGTCACCGCACATGACCTCGCGTCCCGGAGGACCGCGCGAAATACATAATAATTAGAGTTTTTAAAAAGGCGCTCAAGGCCCTTATTCAATAATCCCGCTCTAAGTCCGTTGGATGGTTTTTCGGAAAGCTACCCGAAAGAATGAACGGCGAAGGAATGGGTTTTTTGACACACTACCACTACCTATTTAGAATAAGCGAAACGTTGACATTTTCATATTTGAAGCCTCGCGCAACTTCATTTTGACCACGCCCACAGGATTTTTGGATACTTAATTAAATAGGCATTTTTTTCTCTGATTTAAACTACTTCATATTAGCATTTTCAAGATATCAAACATAATTATTAATTACTTATATTCGGAAGAGTAATTTTTTAAATGAATTTACGATAACAACATTTTTAGCAGTACCTAAAAACGTGAAAGTAATTGACTGCATTATGTTTTTATTTTGATAAAATCTTGCCAAGTTTTTATTTTGTTCGATGTACCCCGGTGATTCACCCCCCCCCCCATGGCTTGCGTCGTGTCGTTATATGCGAATTGGTCTTAATATGTCCAAATAGAAAAACGTTACTTAGCTTAAACATCCACGAAGCATGAATTATTTTTGAAAATTTGAACTAAAAAAAGCCACTAAAAAGAGGAAAATAATAGAATTTTGAGGTCGGTTCCAATTTAACAAAATATGAATTTATGTGGAACCACCCTGAAGGTATGTCCTATTAAATAAAACAAGAAACAGTAGAAATCGCGTAACATACATACAACAAAAATACAGTCGAACTGAGAACCTCCTCCTTTTTTTTGAAGTCGGTTAATAAGTTAAAAAAGTCGGAACCTATGACGTTTTTCGTGACTGTTCCGCAAATTCCAACAGTTGAGGTACCATAACGACAGTTGGCCGGTTTCTAATGAATGTCTAAAAATTAAACAAAAAAAATTTGACCGTAGACGGTTATTTATAGCGACCAGTTCATTTGTTGTCACAAGACAGATTGCGTTTTTAAGTGAAAGTTAGCAATATTGTCCTGGACGTATACTTTTAGAATACATAGCTGCAATTTGTGTTGTCCGCCATGCAGGGGATTTTAATTTCTGCCTTATGTATTGCCGTTAAGGCTATTCATGCCTAGACGAGCAGTTTCTCCTGAGGTTTAGGGATAAAGCGGGAGGAACATTTTAAGAAGGAAAAAGGCGTTTACCTAGTCACAATACTCGGAATATTTCGACACTCATCGTTTACCCGTCAGGTTAGCCGTCGGATATACTGATGTGCTAGGCATGGTCGACCTTGCTGACTCGCGGGCGTATTGATAATTTAAAATCATTGCTGTAAGTGTAGAATATACTACAATAATAATTAATATTAATAATGCTTTTTTTATTTTTTTCGTAGTATCTACATATAGATTAATTGAAAGTTTGTCAAAATTACAATAAATTGAAGTAGTAAAACAAAATTGTGTACAATACTCCAAAGGTAGGGTACGTAGTAAAATTTAGTTTACTTATAAGACTGTGTAACACTATACACACTACAGAAGTGAAGTAAATGCTATAAATTGACGTTCACAAATAAATAGAAAATCTATTATGTACAGTGTAAACGATTTTATTAAACACGGGGCAAATAGCATCGAGAACATTTACAATTTTGTAGTAGGCTATAAACTATAAAATGTAATGTAAATATTATGTAGTATAGATGCTTTGTTTTTTTTTTATTTAGCAGATTCCGAGTTACCCTTAATAGTCAACGTGTTTAAAAAATTCACTGTATTATTTTTTCTATGTAATCCTACTACAAATTGTAAATGTTCTCAATGTAATTTCCCCTATGTTCGGTAAAACCGTTTACACACTGTATAATATTATATGATTTGTTTTTTGTTGCCATGGTTACATCGTTTAACGCGTTAAACATGGTGAAGATACTAAATGTATCTGAGTTAGGTCCTTAAAACTATAATAAAAAAGTAGGAACCTTCTTATTAAAATGAATTCTTACTGATACCGGTGCACTATAATAATAACTGCGATGAGAAAGATTAATCAATAATAACTCTTGAACATTTCATCAAAATTATTAAATGTCGCTTATAGTGGTAAGGTTGACCATGGCTATTTATTGTTATCGCCAAGATTTTGCTTTGTTACAGGGGAAAAGAGGGAAGACAGTCAACAGACTAAAGGGCTCTGACTAACCTCTCTCCCCGCCTAAGTAAAATGTACAGGACCGGCACTAAAGTCTGACGGTTTTGTAAATGGGATAAATAAATATTTTTGAATTTTTTTCATATTTTTTTTTTATTGTAAAGAGGAAATTTACATTCAGTATCAAAAAAGTTAAAAAATAACATCATAAAGCAAAAATTATGTCGCTCAAATGTTGACCACCAATGTCTCTACAGTGCACCAGTCTCTGAGAAAAATTTATTATGACTCCAATGTTTGGCGTGGGATCTCACGAATTTCTCGCCGAATGTTCTCCATCAGTTGATCCAAATTTTTTGGTTTGTCGAGATAAACTCTTCCCTTGAGATAACCCTCACCTCGGAGCGAGATCAGCTTAATGGTGGTCAACATTTGAGCGACATAATTTTTGTTTAATGATGTTTTTTCCTACTTTTTTGATACTAAATGTAAATGTCCCCGCTTTCTCTTTACAATAAAAAAAATTATGAAAAAATTTCAAATTTACAAAACTGTCAAATTTCACTGCCGGACCTGTATAATATAATGTTTATAGGAAACACTACATGCCGCCAATAATAGAGTATGCAATATGTATCATCACACTGTTTGTGAATTTTTAGGAATGCTTATGATATACAGGAGGTCAGTCAAAAAGTGTTCATCATGAAAAAAAATGTATTTATGAAGTTATCAAGAAATTGAGTTCGTCAATTATTTCTCCTTCATAAATTATTTCTCAAAATAGGTATCGAAAAAAAGTTATTACGAAGAAATATCCAGATTTTAATTTATATTAGTTTTTATACAAAACTTTGGTAAATTTTGTGAACTTTTTAAATTTAAAAGCCTTTGTTTAACTTTACTCGCTGTCTGTCTGCTACAAATCATGCAATCAAAACTTTGATTAGTTCTAATTGAGCTAGAACTTTGAAATTTTGCACATGTGTGTAAGTCCCGGTGACAATGCAATATAAATGTGGAGTGATCCAATAAAGAATACTTACATACAGTATGAGCACGTAAAGTCAGGATACGTGCGATTTAAATTTTTGCTGAAACTTCTTTTGAAAAATGCGCGGACACGTCGATTTTGTTTTTTTAAAAAGAATTATCTTCTGATAAATTTCATTTTTTGATCGCGTTTTGCTTTTGAGTTACGACGTCATCGGCCATTTAAAAAAAAAAATAGAAAATCGTGTCAGCATTTTTCTCAAAAAGTTTCAGCAAAAATTTAAATCACACGTATCCAGATTTTACGTGCTCACTATAGGTACAGGGTGAGTTACTAAGAATTTCTCGGGCGGCATCTCATTTATTATGAGCATTAGAAAAAAAAAATTAAATAAAAGTTGGATTGGAATAAGAGCACTATACTTTAAAATTATTTTTAGCTATACAGGATGTACTATGTAGTCATGGTACAACTGACTTGTATTTTTATAAGTAGAACACCCTGTATATTTTCGGGTTATCTCATTGTCCATTCGGAGGTCTACTTAAAAATATACAGGGTGTTCTACTTATAAAAATACAAGTCAGTTATACCATGACTACATCGTACACCCTGTATAGCTAAACATTATTTTAAAGTATAGTGCTCTTATTCCAATCCAACTTTTATTTAAAACTTTTTTTTCTAATGCTCATAGTAAATGAGATATTGCCCGAGACATTTTTAGTAACTCATCCTGTACATTATACAGAGCGATACAATACAACGATGGTTGGAGTTGTTGAAAATACGTGTGGTGATTTTTAATTTTATAGTGTAGAATGTTGAACAAAAAAATTTTTTTTAATCGAACCGAATACACAAAAGTAAAGGATAAATTAATTTTTCCCTTTGTTTTACAATAAATTTCCTTATCTACATTTTTATTTTATATTTTATTCTTTTTGTAGTCTGTTACAATATTTTTTAATATTAGTTTTTTTTCCCTTTTTAGAGTACCAACTTAGTTTTATTATTGGTGAAAAATAAAGTCTTTTAGGATGAAATTTTCTACAAGATGGCGGTAAATTATCGACGATATCACAGTATAGGCTAGCATAGGCTTTTTTAAATAGTACCGTACCTACACGTTATCTTCAAAAATAATCGAGATACAGACCTGGGGAGTAATGTCTGGGAGACCTGTATATATTTTTTTATCGAATATCTCGGAAACGAAGGGGTGTCACATGTTTTTTGCTTAGAATTTGAGGCAGAATAAAAAACTTCATTTTTCACCTCCAGTTTATAGATTCTGCATTTCAGAAAAATACCTTTTCAATCTCCTCTTCATACTTCTTTTTTTATAGTTCGCTTTTTGTTTGCCCATTGTACCCACTCAAATTGAAAGCAAAGATACCTATATATTTTAATATTCAAAAACAATCGCACTCAAACTTTTTTTAACTTCAACAAACATGCGCCTGCAAAGTGTAAAGTACAAAAACTAAACTACAGTACTACTATTTATTAAAGTAAAAGAAGCCGAAATCCACAAAAGAACACCGCCATATGCGTCACGCAAACGAAATTGTAAAACATGGGATTGCATATTATATTCAAACAATATAAATATTGTTTGATAATTTGATTATAACATGATTCAATTAAAAAAACTCTAAAAAATATTTATTTGTCGAAGTCCATCTTCCTACGATAAGATTTATTATAAATAGGTATAATACTGGACACGAATATTATTTATTTTATAAATAATATTTACTTAGACAGATACTTGACTTTTTTAGTATAAGACATGGCTAAGAAACATCTCGCAAATACCAACTTTCAAACAAACAAAACCGCATTGAAATCGGTCCATCTGTTGAAGATCTTGGAAACGGCTGAACCGATTTCAATCAAACATGGCTAAGAACCATGTCGCAAATACCAGCTTTCAAACAAACAAAACCGCATTGAAATCGGTGCATCCGTTGAGGATCTTGGAAACGGCTGAACCGATTTCAATCAAACATGGCTAAGAACCATGTCGCAAATACCAGTTTTCAAACAAACAAAACCGCATTGAAATCAGTGCATCCGTTGATGATCTTGGAAACGGCTGAACCGATTTCAATCAAACATGGCTAAGATTCATCACGCAAATACCAGCTTTCAAACAAACAAAACCGCATTGAAATCGGTGCATCCGTTAAGGATCTTGGAAACGGCTGAACCGATTTCAATCAAACATGGCTAAGATTCATCACGCAAATCCCAGCTTCTAAACAAACAAAACCGCATTGAAATCGGTGCATCCGTTGAGGATCTTGGAAACGGCTGAACCGATTTCAATCAAACATTAAATAAGCTATCGAATGTTAAAAACCGTATTAATTAATAATGAAACAAAATAATAAGTTCTAAAATTACTTATTTTGAAAAATATTTTCCAAAAAATGAATAACAAATTATTATAGAGAAGAGATACTGTTTCTTGTTCATTTGCTTTTCGAATAATTGACAATATTGAGTTATTTCTGAATAAACAGTTTTCTACGCAAGATATTTTGGCCTATATAATACGACCCCCACCTCCGCGACTGTCAATCAAATATTCAACTGTCGTTACTCCGCCCATTGTGTGAACTGGTGAAGCATGTAAGTTTGACCGCTATGCAGCGCTACCGTCCAATCCAAGGATTTTGAAAGCACATACTAATTTTTCGTAAAACATGGGATTTCCCTGCCCATTTTACAAAGAAACGGTAAAAGTTACATAATTGATTTTTTTTTTGGTATAAGATAAAAGTACGTACTAGCCTTCTAGAAAGTTATTTTTTACAAATTTATTCGTACAAAGGATTTATAGTGGACGAAAAGTGCACGAAAATGGTGCTTTTTGTATAAAATATGTATGTATAGAAAATTTTGAAAAAAAAAAATGGCCTCTACATGTGTAGTGCGTACTTTTGTTATTCTTATTCCAAAATGTCAGTTATATTTTCCAAATAACAAAAAAATGCCATGGCCAAAACAAACGCATGTTTTTAGTCCTCGGCGCGTGTACTACCAAATCCCCTTAACTGAACAGTATTGCACATGTGGTGAGAATATTTGGAAAAGTATCTTAGGTGTGTGGGTAAAACCCAGTGGCGAACTAAGCCCGTCGGAGGCCCGGGGCGGCAGATCTAAATGAGGCCCCCGGTCTACTTAGAAATTGATGTATTTGTAGTGTGAATTTCGTAAAAAATGAATAATAATAATAGATGTAATGGCTGACAAAAAAATCAAATATTTATAATAAACGACCTACGTTTATATTTTGTATACGTACGAGGCCTCCAACTCCAAACTTAGACGCTAATGACCTCTGTTGTCGAGCGTCTATAATCTACAATTCAATTTAATTCCAACTCCAAACTGCCTCTTACATACTAAACATATTTTGGCTTTGTTTGGGATTTGATTAAGAAGGACTTCTCGAGATTTGGAGACCCTCCAGGATCCCTCCGCCCCCCCCCCCTTCCTTAGTCCGGCATTGGTAAAACCACACTGCTAACTTCCCATTGGGTGCATTAGAGACCAGTCTACCCTAGAGAAACTATTTGCAATACAGGTTAACATGTTTTTTTTTGTTATAAAAAAACCTCCGATTCAAATTTTTTGCAAACCGTATCAGGTGTTCATTATGCAATTATGCGTCGAATTATATTGGTCCAGAGTCGATATCATTCTTTGTTCTCGAGATATGCGAGACGAGAAACATTTTACAACAATTTTACAGGAGTTTTTTTTTGTTATAAACAAAAAACCGCTAATGGAAATTCCCTGCAAACCTAATCAGGTGTTCATTATTATGTGTCGAGTGAAATTGGTCTGGAGTCGATATCATTATTTGTTCTTGAGATATGCGAGCCGAAAAAAAGTTCACCAACGTACGAACGAACGTACGTACGTGTGTTCAGAATTGTTGTTGTAAACAATAATTATTTATACAAAGAAAAATGATTATGGTGTCATCTGGGGGCAAAAAGCTTAAATTAAAAAACATACAAACTATTTAAATCGGTTTAGTAGGGATCGGCTTGTGTTTTAAATAGACATCAATCTAGACCTGCATGATTTAAGTAGATATACCTGTTGGATTATCATTAGTTATCGTAATGTCATTCTACATGCTTATTTCGTTTGTTTTTTTCCGTTATAAGTATGTTTTATATTTATTTATGGATGTATATTTGATTATACTTAGTAAAGTCAATGACGTCTTTATTTTGTAAAATTAAATATAGCAATTAGACTTTAAAATGAAATTAACATATCAAAAACCGATCTATCTTTAGGAATCAAATATCTACAACACTTCAATCTTTGTTATTTCTCCCCATCTTTTTTTCTTCTTCTTTAGTACTTCGTTGACTGCATATTCTTTCACTCAATGAGTTTATTGCATGAGATTATTTTGGTAGGTAATCTTAAAAAGTTTAGAAAGACAAATATTTTTTTATATTATATTTTTTTATGTACCTACTACGCGGGCACGGAGTTGATAGAAATAGAGAAAAAATAAAGTGGATTTATTTTTCGAGAAGTTATTTCTCAAAAAAATTTTTTTCGGAAAAATATTATAGGAACTTATCACACTATTTTTGGTCTCAGAATCCACCGAATCAATTTTGTGCACTAAATTATACTAAATTTTTTTTTATTGTATTCACGATTTTTCTTTAATTAAATAACAAAGTTATGGCGAACAGTAAAGATCGGATAAATTCCAATTTAAACTGCGTTAGAGGAATGTTTTTTTTCTAAAATATGATTGCAGAAAGGACTTTAACTTTTTACAAGTAAAATCTATGTTTATTTGGTGATTTTTTAAATCATTATAATGATACAATATACTTATGGTTGCCACCTTTCCAGGAATTCCGGGAAACTCCCGGTTCCATTTGTTATTAAAAGCACTCCTCTCGGCTCCTGGAATAGTGCTTAAATCTCCTGAATTTTTTGTCCACACTTACATAGATTGGTCTTAGTTTAGTTATCCACTATCGTATCTAATGGAATCATATAGATTTTACTATGACGTATCATTTTGTTAGAAAAAACGGCATTTTTTTGTCCTTGGGAAATGCGTTACCTTGAAATTAAAAAAAAAATTCGCTTGCGGCGCCTATTCCAAAAAGCTGTCACCCCGCGGGCTCCCTGCAACTAAACTCCCGGCTTCTTACTTCATGCAGGTGGCAACCCTAAATGCACTAAACTTTTATACAACTGCGAAAAAATAAATTATCTGTCTTTGTATACGTCAATGTTGTCGTTTTATAAAATGGATAGTGTTTTTTTGTTTTTGGTTTGGTTTAGAATGCATCTAATCCAAAACAAAATTGTAGTGACAACGTAAAATTGTCACTACAGCACTACAATATACCACTATTCATTTGTTCTCGAAAAATCTAGAAGAGGTCTGCAGTAAAATCTAAAATTGCGATATTCTCAAGAACGATCTAATGATTTTGATCATTTTTTATAAATCCTACAATATACCGGATCATTCATTTCAATTTTTCTCGAAAAAAATCCAGAAGAATAGTTTACAGATGAACAAAAATCTGCGGTCGATGCAGTTTACCAATTTACCGAGAAAGTCAGTCCGGTGAACCATTTATTTCAACAAAAATGGCGACTTGAAAAAAATTGCTTGAATAAAGCTATCCGGCAAATTTACTGTTGGGTGCAGTTAACTTGATGTCGGCACTTCACACTCGCCCCAGACATCTCGCCGAATGTCGAGACTAAGGAACCCCGAGCATACCATCCACACTGTCGAATAACTCTACTGCAGCTTTAAATTCAACTGATGCAACAATTCTATACGAAGACTCAAAATAACGCGAGAGTGTGGATGACTCGCTTGGACTCATACCTCGGTACGGCTCGCATCCTTTGACTCGGGCTCATAGAACCGACAAGACATGGAGCGCTGTCGAGGCAAGACACAGGCAGCCGACACCAGCGTGCCTTCCACACTCTTGCGCTCGGGTCTCCTCGTGTTGTTTCGGCGAGAGTGAAATGCCGCCATTAGAGTTAGGACACAGTACAGTTCCCGCACCGTCCTCATCATTTTATCACTAATCAGTTTTAGATTACTTCACACGCCGTGTTCAACGAAGAAAGACAGCTTAATATTATTGTTCTGTTTCGTTCACATCGTTTGCAGAGAGTGTACACGCAATCGGTGACCTTGAGATAGTGACCTTCGTATTCGTCTTTCATGTCACTCATCTTGACCTTGACGGTGTCACATTGACCGAGGCATCGCGCGACATTTTTGCATCAATCCGTTCAACAAATTAAAGAACTCTACACATATTCGCGATTAAATTCAAAGTGACTGACCTCTATAGTCGGTATAACTGTCTAGACCCGAAAGATCACTCCGGATGCCATATCCTCAAGGGGGCGCCAAACACTAGCACGGCGCCTTGACCCGCGATTTTCGGGCAAAATGATAAGAAATAAAGGGCGTTGAAGAAAATTTCGCCCGGGGTACCCGGGTGGCTAAGGCCAGCGCTGGGTAACTGGTATTAATTCTAAGTGGGATGGCCTCGAAAGCAAATATGGCCGCTGCTGAATGTCAGAGCCTTAGAATATATGGATATTAGAAATGGACAGCTAGTTACACCTCCTTTTCACAAAATAGCAATGTATAAAGTTAGCCTTGCTAGTCCATAGTTGTATTGTCAAAGGTCAGAGCAGGATGGAGATTCCATTTGACGTGTTAAATGAACAAGGTCATCCCACATAGACAGTTACCCATACTGTTATTTTTCAACTCACAATGATGTCAAGTATTTATAAAAACAAGTTTCAGCCGGCGTAATATTACTCAAAAAAAATTTTTTTATCACTTTCGCAGCCTCTCACACCCACACTCACCGCGGGTGCGCCAGCTGACGCTTGGTTTATTTATTAGTCATACCAGATTTATCGAAAAAGATAACAATCGATGGGCGTAAAAACACTACCTAAAATGCAACGCAAACTCTCGGGCTATTTGTGTAGTATCTATGACAAACTATTTATTTATTTAATTTAATTTGTAAGTTTGAGAAAGTCATTGTGCAGTGTTATTCTGTCAAAATTAATGAAATGTATTAATAAACCGTACGTTATACTTTTTTCTATTTTTTTATTTTTTAAACTGAAATCAATAAAAACTAAAACATAACATAATATTATCCTACTTGTATTTTTTATCTCATAAACTACCGAAATGTTGGGCAGTATAGCCTAGTGGTTAGCATGCTTGGTGCCGCAACCTCTAGACTGGACTGCCGTGGGTTCGAATCCCACCTGCGCTCATGGATGTTTTGTGATGTTATTTAGTTTTAAGTTAGTTGTTATTTAGTGTAGTTGAAAGACGCTAATGACCTTAGATATCGACGCGTCTATAATCTACAATAAATAAGTAAAAAATAAACTACTGAACCGATTAAATTTTTTTTTTCACTGTTCGATAGGTGATACTTTTATTAATTACTGTCCGGCTCGGCTTCGCCCGAGTGCAGATCGGATTGAATCCGCTATGTTCAATAGATTTGAATGCGGTTTTTACAATTTCGTAGTTTATTTCTTGAGGAAGGTTTAGGTTTATAGACTCGGCTTTGCCCGAATGCAAATAGGATATCTTTAAAAATTATAATGATATTTCAATATTGCAGAGTAATAATTAATGAAGTTCTTATCTCAGAGTTGAACTTTTGCCATCTTTCAAACCATTTCCAATGTTGTTGATAGTGATTGCAGTCAATCCCGCAGCACATGGCTGTTGCATAATCATACCCTCATAATATTGTATAGAAACTAGCGGCCCAGTCCGATTTCACCTGGATGTAAATCACTATTTTCGCTCACTGTTTACCCCCTTTTGTCACATCACATCAGCAAATTCTCCCCGATCTTGTCACACTGTCACATTTTTGCGGCTATACCTCCCTCCTGTACGAGTGACGTCGTTTGGTTTATGTTGTTACAAAACTGTTTTCTGAGTTGGCGGAATAAATATTTATTTACAATAATTATTTACAATAACAATAAATGCAACAACGAAAAGTCAATTCTAACAATAAAAAAATTTAAACGGTAATTATTGAACTAAACGAGCAACTTAAATAACACTTAACTAAAAACTATATATACAAGGATTATTTATTTGTAATTATTTATGTGTGTATTTATATCAGATTTATTTCGCTGTTCAACACTGTCTACAATCTACACTGACTGATTCCCGTTGACTGATCAATATTTATTTCACTGTACTGACTGATGGCACGACTCACCATTCACTGACTGATTCAACACGACACACTCCTGTTTATATACCTGCGTGCGGCGTACACTCAGTGCGTCCTCGTATCCTCAAGCGTTGTCAGGAATCTTCGATTAAAATGATCTTTAGGGTATGCCCTTTCATCCCTCCAAATACGAAGATGACTCCGAATTTCATGCTTTTATACAAAAGTGAGCAATTTTTTAACTAAACCGTTGGACTACTACAGTATTTGATTTTACTGAGTAAATATTTATTGACCCCACTTGTAACCATAGTAGTTTGGAGCATTTATGAAAAACATAAATGTCATTTGTTTTAAAAGTGAAATTGAATGATCACTAGGACACCTTGAAATGTTTTCTCTAAATTTTTGATTAAAATCTCGTAACGTGTTTTGGAATCTTGCGTCCTTTCATATAAAAATAAGTAAAAACAACTCAATGCAATAATTACTTCACTGTTCCTACTGGTGAATAATAAACGGAGTAGAATTTTTGAAAATATTTTATTTATGAAAAGTGTTATCGTGCGGTGATATTGATCGGTGAACCTCAAAAGTATTGTTCGAAATGTCAAAAATTGGTAAAGTTAAACAGTGCTACAAAGAAATTTTAAAGATGGGGGTGGCGGTAGTTGATGAAAATATTTCCAACATAACAGAGAGGTAAACAATCACACTGTCCGTCTTAGTTGTAGTTTGACGTCATTTGTTGATGGTGCAAAGGTTCTATTTAACTTTTTGTTTTAAATTATGATGACTTAAGAATCGCTCAAATCGTTAAGACGTCGTCGATAATGCTATTGAAGTTGCTTAAATACTATTTCTCATCAAATAAGAAATTTGAGTAATTTGTGAATTATAGATAGATTGTAGATTATAGACGCTCAACAACTGAGGTCATCAGCGTCTATAAGTGTATTAGAATCTGCCAGCCGGCATACACAATCCGACTGGTACGAGCTCGGATACCTGGGAGCGCTAATCCCATAAAACATTGGATTGTAGTTTGCAATCCAATGTTTCTCCTGGATGGAATTTGTGGATGACATTTAATGTTAGTTGATAATAATAAATGACAACCGTCAACCCCAATTCTACAAATGAATTCCCTTTCATTAGCGAATTACAGTTTTCAGACAGCAATGTTGCCATGTACGTTATAAGACTATATAAAAAAAAATTTAATTCCACTTAGGATGAGCATCGATAAGAAAACATCGATGTTGACCATCGATGTTTACATCGAACCATAACATTGATGTGTGAAAAACATCGGTCTGTAAACATCGATGTATTTCGGTGCAAAACATCGATGTTTTAGGAAAAAATCATTTTAAAAAGGTAATTGTAGGAATATACTAAATACATTGAAACACTCAACTAATTTTATATTAAAAGTGGGTGTAAAATTTATTAAATTGCAAAAACTAAATAGTTTACTACGTATTATTTACAGTTACTTGTTTTTATGAAAATAAAATTAGCAATTCCGCGTTTATAAAACATCGATGTACGAAAACATCGCTGGTTAACATCGATGTACGAAAAACATCGTTCCCTTACCATCGATCTCAAAAACATTGAACATCGACCTGTAAACATCGATGTTTTGAAAATATCGACCATCCATGCTCATCCCTAATTCCACTGCCTGGACTAAGATTTATGAAGGTTGATTGTTATCAGTTTACTCCACAATGCCCTTACGTCATAACCCCTACACACGAGTTTTGGATGTTCGTCCGTATGTGCAGAGGCCTAGCTGACAGACCGTTTGATGGAAGCCAAATTTTAAACTTAAGAGATTCCTGAGGGGGGTTTCGCTTATTTTCGATAGTGCAGTTCAGCTAGAAAGTCAGTGCGGTGGACCCGTATTTATGGTGGTGTCTAGGGAATGCAATCTCGAGCCGGGATTGTCAATTCGAGATCTCGCGAGATTGCCTACTTTCAAAAAGAACGTATTATTTTGTATCTAAAATACTTAAAAATGAAAACTATTTACTTGGGACAGTGTGACTGTGTCACTGTGTCACTATTGCGTAGTGCACTGTGCAGATGATTTTATTCATTACTTTCCTTAAATAAACGTTGATTTTTTTGTTTCAAGATTCAATTAATGGTTTTATTTTCAAAATATAACAGCAATACCCCAACTCACACAGCACTCAATATGTCAATTAATTATTTTGGAAATAACTTCTTAGGAGTTAGGAAGCATAGAGTAAGTTAATATTAGTAACGTTCACGAACATTTGGTTTGAATTGTTCTTAGACATATTCAGTATTCACTTAACTTTGTAATTTGTTAGCTATCTAATGCTTGTTATAAGTTAAATAACTGTCAATTTCACTCAAGAAAACAATAATTAAAACAATATATGCAGAGAAACAAACAGAATCATTTAGCGCGACTGTCAAAAACTATTACGTATAAGTTATAAGTTTTTTTTTCAAGCGCGTTCGTTCTTGAAATCTCGTTCGAGATCTCGACCATATCGGGTCGAGATCTCGAACGAGATTTCAAAAACGAGATTGCCTGCTCACGAGATTAAATCTCGAAAAATGGCTCGAGATCTCGCGAGATCGAGATTGCATTCCCTAGTGGTGTCTAAGTGTTGTTTTTGCTATCAGTTGCTATCAAAGCTACGTGTAGATTCCAGCATGACTTAATAAAAATGATGAGCTAGGAAACCTGACTATCCGAAGTCTAACTAATAATTAGACAATTATTTGCGGTGACGCAGATAATTTTCATTTGGGCGCAAAGTTCTCATAGAAAGTACAAACATTGTGAATATTGTTTATAATTAATTACAAATACACTTGAGAGTACATTAATGGCAAACTTTGGACTGACGATGGCCAGTGACTCTTGCTTTTTGTTTATTCCAAACCAAAACAATGACTTGTATTTGAAAACAATTATTCGTCTGTCTTATACTGTTTGTTTACGAAAAAAATCCTTTAAAAACTTTCAGTAGTCAAGGGCGGATCCAAGTGTGGGGCGCTCCCCCTCAACTAGAAAAAAACACATTAAGTTCTTAAATCAGCCCTTTTTAGGGCCATGATGTGCAAAATCTGAGCGCGCAACCTCCCCATTGTGCACATCTGGTAACGCTAATGTCGCCGGTGTCAAGGCCTTTTACTTTTTGTAGGTTAGGCTAGTTGTGATGGTTTTGCGCCCCCCCCCCCTTCGAATAAATCCTGGATCGCCCTTGTTAGCAGTCAATTAGGCTTTGGGAAAACTGAGATAGGTGGAGGCTCAAATTTTGTGCAGACCCCTGGGCAATTGCCTACTCCTAAATCCGGCACTCTCCGATTAGAACAAATCTGCTGGGTTGATTTTCATATTCGAGGTTTCCGCTCTTCCGTTCGATTGCGAGTGATCCAAGCTATAAAATATTTTTATGAATTCAAAATGGCGGCCGTAAGGTGGATAAAATCTCAGTCTAAAAATGTTTTCGGACAATTTTATCGTGTGTGATATCAAATGAAACAAAGTTTTGTAACGATCCCAGAAACATACTTTGTGTGGTTTATAATAAATACTTAGGTTATATAAAAACTAAAACGACTGAAATACAATTAAAAACAAGCCGTGAGGTGGGGCGTTTATTAGGACTAAAGTGCGACCCTTGAGGTCCACACGACGAACTTCCCAGTTATTCCCAAATATTTAATAATAATAGTGAAATTAGATATTACACAGAGAAGTAATCATTTTAATCATTAAAACATAATTATTATTTATTTTTTACAATAATTAAAAAAAAAACGGCTGAACCGATTTTTATAAAATTTATGTCGGATCAAAATGACGTTAACACGCCTCGATTGACACCCTTACGAAGTCGATATAATTTTTTATTCGCGAGATATTGTGTAAAATCTACTTTTTTGGAATCTATTTGGTTAAGAAAAAAGAACGGCTGAACCGATTTTGAAAACATTTCTTTCAGATCATATTTACGTTAATACGCGTCGATTGGCACCCTAACGTAGTCGATATCATTTTTCATTCTCGAGATTTCGTCTTAGAAAGAAATGGACACATACGTTCGTACGTACATACACACACACACAGACATCTTTCTAAAAATAGTGTAGTGACCTTGAAACATAAAAATTTGTTATACATTTTGATTTCGATTTTCGGACCCATTACAATAACTTCCAATGGGAAGTTAATAAAAAAACTAAAACCCGGTTACTTGAATTGTATAATTGTATTTTCAAGACCACCAGCAGCTAAGGTTATTTGGGCCTAGCACCAATTCATATTTTCAATTCATTATTTTTTTTTTTTAATAATAAATTGAAAATCCAATTGACACTTTTACCAGCTCTCGGGCTAGAACTCGGGAACTGGGGACTTGTAATAGAGGAACCATAGCAACGCCATGTAAACAACAGCGCCGCTACACTCTCGGCTATTCTCAAGCCCCCGGTTACTTGAAAGAAGAAAACAAACTTTCAATATAAAAAGTAGTCGGGTGAAATGTGCTAGCATACTAACACTCTAGTCTCTTTTTATCCGACAACTTTTCGTATTGGGAGCTTGTTTTCTTCTTTTACGTAGTTGGAACGGAACCCTATTAATGAGCCAACGATGTCTGTCTGTCCGACCGTTCGTCCGTTCGGTCCGTCCGATCGTTCTTCCGTCCGGTACGTCCGATCGTTCTTCCGTCCGGTCCGTCCGATCGTTCTTCCGTCCGGTCCTTCCGTCCGTCTCTCACAAGACTCAATCTCACAAACGGTAAGAGGTGCTAGTTGAAATTTTCACAGATTGTGTGTTTTAACTTTTATTTTTTTTATAAGTTTATAGTGGAACTGTGAAATGAATTTTAATTGAAAATACAAATTTGTTCTAGTCCTAGATTAACCTTGGTAATTTATTATTGGCCTTTATAAAAAGTATATAAGTATACTCGTTTATTTAACTGTCTGCAAAAACACAATTAATTAGTTATCTATCGCGTAAAAAATAAATAAAAACGCTTTGTCTTTTACAGTAACGTATAAAATATCGTTCGTTTCTGTTGTCAGACCTTGTATAAATTAATGAATATTGATCTACATAATTCAATATTATTTTATTCAAGCCTGGCAAAGGTCATAAAATAGTTAGTATGGAAATGTTAATTAATTCGTAAAAAAGTGTAAATTATCGGATGTACCGCTTTAAATTCGTTTTATTTTTTTGAAAAAAAAAAGTACATTTCTGTTATTAATACACTTATACAGTAGGTCCTCTATATATATTTTATCGATTGCGACTTTCGGTTCTGAAATCTGAAGGATTGCGATCGTCTCTCAGTTCTCATCTCATGTAAAAACGTAACTGACATAAATTGAAAAAGTGAGATACGCCCGTAAGTCTGACTTTCTTTTCATGAAGTGGTGTAAATGGCAAAATAATACGTCTTTACGTGAGATGAGGGACGCGATGAAACTTTGGTGGTCAGGTTATGGGGGTTTCTGTCTGTAATTTCTTTTCTTTCGGGATTTTCGTGCATTTTAAATGATACCTAAATGGAAGAACACCTTACCAGAATTTTTGTTTTTGCGTCTATTTGTACTATTATCATTTAAAACCGGCTAAACTGTTTTTAATTAAACTTGGTGCATCAATAATCGGTACTGTACAGTGAATTTCAGATAAGACGCAACATAGGTCGGTTTTGTTTATTTGGTAGCTATGAAAATCATTAATGCATTACAGAAAATCATTCCACACAAAATGCACTTAACACCCGAGACTCTTAGTAATATAGCTCTGTAACAATCATGTCAGCTATAGCTGTTTGATATTCTGTTAACAGTTATTATTATTTATTATTAGGTATTCAGTAACAGTGAATACTTTGTGGATATTCGGCTTGAGAATAGCCGAGCGTGTAGCAATGCTGTTGTTTACATGGCGTTGCTATGGTTCCTCTATTACAAGTCCCCAGTTCCCGGGTTTTAGCCCGAGAGCTGGTAACGGTCAATTGGATTTTCAATTTCTTATTAAAAAAAAAATAGTGAATTGAAAATATGAATTGGTGCTAGGCCCAAATAACCTTGACTGTCGGTGGTCTTTAAAACACAATTTAACAATTTTTTCTTTGTGGATATTAGGGGATTAAAAGAGGCCTGTACTTCACCCATTTCAAAAGATGGTCGGATGGCGCCACCATATTATCATTATGTAATTTAACCCAATCTTTTTCACAACATAGCAGTTTTTATATTGAAATTACAGTCAAATTGTGTGATCAGTAAGATTCTATAGATGATATTCTTGGTATTAAACAATTTTGGGTTCATGTATTGAAATTAATAAAAGTAGGAATTGAGATTGAATTTGAAATATTTCTTTCAATGAAGAAGCATTAGTACCTAAATTGGAAGACAATAAATTTATAACCTGAAGTTCAAGACCAAATTGTTAGTAATAACAGCAGAATGTTGAATAATAAGTTACACATGAGTAATGACAAATACTGCAGTAACTAAAAAAATGTAACTCGAAGAGAGGGCGCTACTTTCGTTTTGTTTACATCGGAATAAATGTCAATTTTGAATCTCGTATTCAATTCGTGTTTTCAAAGGTTTTGTAATTGATTGTGTAATGTGTCTCAAGCATCGGTGCTGTAAAGTCGATGCGGTAAAGTGTTATTGTGGGGTGACGTCAGACGTACATTGGCTATGCTAGTAGTCGAACTACTCAAAATATTAAAAAAAATTAAACTGTTAAAAATAATAATTATACATTCATAACGACGACAGCGCCTTTAAAGGTTTTTAACGGCAACTTGAAGTACAGGCTCCTATTAAATCATTTGATTATTATTAACTAATCTATCTTAGATTGTTATCCACAGTTACTCAAAATCTTGTATTTGAAGTTAAGTAATTTGTTTAAAAGTCATCAAAAGGCCGCATCGCCTTTCAACGCCCGCGTTGACCTGTTCAATGATAGTTTAGTTGCAACTTGCAGGGTACTAAACAAATGAATGCGATAGTGCCCGGTCATTGATACACATACACATTGATATTAATTATCAGATCGGAGTGTGCCGCGCAACTGACAATCAGCTGACTCGGTCGAGGACGACAACGTCGGTACACGTGTTGCTCCAGCTGCTCTGTCCCAGGGCCGTCCCGACGGTAAATAGTTCGGGAGCGCTCTTAACGGATCTTTAAAGTTATTATATTGGAAAACTTCCCACGTGGTCAACAATTTTTCGATATTCACGTCCCAAAGGATGGAAAAAAATTGTGTTTTAAAGACCACCAACAGCTAAGATTATATGGGCCTAGCACCAATTCATATTTTCAATTCATTATTTTTTTTTAATAATAAATTGAAAATCCGATTGACACTTTTACCAGCTCTCGGGCTAGAACCCGGGAACTGGGGACTTGTAATAGAGGAACCATAGCAACGCCATGTAAACAACAGCACTGCTACACGCTCGGCTATTCTCAAGCCCCCCCCCCCAAAGAATGGAACCTTAAGGTAGACACGTGACACTCGGTGAAAATAATCTTATTAAAAATAATTTTTATTACTAGAAAAAAAAAATAAAAACTGCTGAACCGATTTAAGAAAACATTAAATGAGACCAATCCAACATCTTCTTAAATACAACGGAGTCAAAATTTTTCTAATCGGTGCAGCCATGTCTGAGTAATCGCACTGTAAAAAATGGATGTAAAAATATTTTGAAAGTTAAAGTAGAATTCGCTCGATTTTCTAAGTGATTTTACATTATTATTTATTTTTACACAGAAAACTTCATAAAAACTTGGACTTTTACTGTAAAGTTAAACAAAGTTGTGATTTTTACATAAAGTAAATTAAAATTACATAATTTTATTCCATAAAAACACATTGCGCATGCGTGGTTACTAATTTTACATTAATTTGTTTTGTATTCATCCATTTTATACCGTGCGAGTTTTTTCAAAACGTACATAGGCTGTTTCACAATTTGAATCGTGGTATAAATCGTGGTATAGATATTGTTAGAAACTATGGAAACGAATGTTTTTATTTACAATATTTATTATTATTGAGTTGTGATAATAAATTTTATAAGTTCAGAGATTTATTTATAATTTTTGCTATAAAAAAATGTACACAGTGGAAGAAAAGGGTTCTTATGTACAATTTGTGTTCTGGTGGAAATAGTTGTCGGCAAGTCTCTGCGTTATTTAGTGTGCAGTTTTGCAGGCAGACCAGATAGATACCAACAATGTCTATACCACAATTTTAAATTGTGAAACAGTCTATGTACGCTTTGAAAAAACTCGCACGGTATATGTAACTATACATTTTATTTTGTAATTTTTACACACTTTATTGGAATATTACACAAATTATGTAATTTTAATTTACTTTATGTAAAAATCAAAAATTTGTTTAACTTTACAGTAAAAGTCCAAGTTTTTATGAAGTTTTCTGTGTAAAAATAAATAATAATGTAAAATCACATAGAAAATCGAGCGAATTCTACCTTAACTTTCAAAGTATTTTTACATCCATTTTTTACAGTGAACAGTTCGTAATGGGAAGGTCGAACTCACTATAAGCTGACTTTTTGCCCCAGGTGAAATTGGATCTAGATCCGGCACTGTATGATCTCAAAACGCAACGTGTGGGACATAATTTATTACACAATTGCATTGTAATAGTACTTACCTGTAATAGCAAATTAAAATGTCACGGTTTATAATGGATATGAAAATAATATAAAAAAAATAAATTCGAGATATACTTGTATGGACAGTGAATAAAACATTTCACTTTATGATAAAATTACGTTGAATACCTACATACGACAATGGCGCGAAGAGGCACAATTCAAAAAAAAATGTATATACGCGTACCTACAATAGATAAAAAGTTCAGTGATGTCTAATTTGATATCTAATTTGACAATGTCTAAATTCACAGTTTTTTATTCTACTTATGGCCGGTTTATCGTACATTTTAATCACGATGTTTTTTAATCAAACTGTTAAATGACGGATTGCTATGGTAAAGAAACGCAGTAACCAATGAACACGTAAAATTTAACAACGCTATTAAAAAAACATCGTGATTAAAATATACGATAAACTTCTTAGTTCAGAGGTTGTTAAAAAATTATTTATTTACATTTTTTAAAAAATTATTTATTTACATTTTTTTTAAATTTTAAATTCTCATATCTTGGTGGTTAGCGTTTTCGAATTTTTAATTTCATCCAAAAACATTAAAAAATAGGTAAATGTATTTTTTACTTTTTTAAAAAAATACTCGTTCCTGTTAGGTACAAGAAATCAAAAACCCAGTTTCCTTAAAATTACTTCCATTACTAAATTTTGTAGTGCTACAGATTTTAGCGAAAATCTCAAACTTCAAAATGGTACCCGCTAAGGCACTTTCATGAACTGTCGATTTTTGTTATAATTATAATATAATCTCAATTGTTGAGCGTCTATAATCTAGAATAATCACCTTTAGACTTTGAAAATAACATATAAGTAATTTGATGGGAAAGATGGACAATTATTCGTATGTAAAACTTTTTTATTTATCGCCAACGTTTCGTCAACATTGCTGACGTTTTACATATAGTCAATGTATGTTTCCAATTTAATATTTTTGACATTGACTAATATGCAAAACGTCCAATTTTGAGCCCTGAGGAAGTCAGCAATGTTGACGAAACGTTGGCGATAAATAAAAAAGTTTTACATACGAATAATTGTCCATCTTTCCCATCAAATTACTTATATTAAATTACAATGGACTCAAACATTAATTTGAAAATAACTTTTTATTTATAAATGTAATGTTTTTGAGAATACTAATTGGCAATCGCACATATAATTTTTATTAAAAATAGGTAGGTAATAATACACTTCCCATTTTTTCAACATGGAATAAAAAATTACATATCGTGACTTGATAATGATAATTTTTTTTAGAAAGTGTATATCACGAGGGAATCTTCTGCACGCGGAAATCACCCGATTTGTGACTAACTGTAAAAATATGGCTAAAAAAATCATCTCTTAATCGTCAGTGGCGTGCTTTTAATAATCACGCCATTACCAAATTACTAAATTAACCAGTTATGATGATGAAAACAGGTCCGAACAACATCACTGACTAAATTTTAGTGAACGTTATTCATATAGTTCGACTTCGGCCGTTACGTGACGTCGGTCAACCTGTACAAAAATATATTAAAACTATTATGCGTTCTAGATCACTGACCTGAGACACTTTTTATTCATACAGTTCGACCGTCGCGCACAGGCTAAACTGTATAACTTTACACCCGCACAAACTTGCATTTCTGTTGTGGATAACAAAAGTTCGGTTTTTTTCGCGGGAAAATGATATGTAGAAAGAGACAACGCTTTTTGTCAAGCGAAATTATTTCTTTAGCCTCGTTTTGCACATCTATATAATTTAATGCATATTATAATCTGTCACTGTGTTTTAAAGACCACCAACAGCTAAGGTTATTTGGGCCTAGCACCAATTCATATTTTCAATTCATTATTTTTTTTTAATAATAAATTGAAAATCCAATTGACACTTTTACCAGCTCTCGGGCTAGAACCCGGGAACTGGGGACTTGTAATAGAATCATAGCAACGCCATGTAAACAACACCATTGCTACACGCTCGGCCATTCTCAAGCCCATAATCTGTCATGTTTTGTTGATTCTGTCAAAACACGGATCTAGAGTGAAGCGTCGATAATCCATATTATGCCAAAGGTCAGAGCAGTATGGAGATATCATTGACGTGTTAAAATTAAAAGGTCATCCCGCTTAGAACATTACCCATGCTGCCACCTATAGTTCGATTTAATTGCCAGTTGTAAGTTTTGTAATCATGAAATAACAAAAAACGGCTACCTTGTGGCTTGTATGGCTAGACTTCAAATTCGGATAATGATTTCTTTCACCCTTTATTTATAAATAATGGTGGATGCAATGCAGTTCTTTTGTTACGCGAGTTGCTGTCGAATTACATCTAAAATAATGTAATGAAGGGTTAGGAAACCTTGTTATCCGGAATCTGAGTATAACTGCACGTCTACATTTTTCTTCTAGTTACCAAATAAAAGCATACACTTTCCACACCGGTTTTGCCTTTTGTCAGCTGTATGTCGGTTCAGTTCTACAATAATAATTATTATACCTTGGTGCTATAGTTGAATATATTATGTACTAGCTGCCCGCCCCGGGTTCGCCCGGGTAGAGCTAACTCTCTCCAACATAAATCGGGAAGGGAAAAAGAGTCACATTCATCTGGATTTGCCAAGCACAATAAATTGTAAATTTCATAACGCCAGGGCTACACAGTTAACAAATAGTGTCAGCGGTGGGATACACTGCTGGACCGGTAATAGTAATTATGTATAGCAATAGTTAATCTGGCTAACGTATTCTAACATGAATCGGGAAGGGAACGACGTAGCGAGCTGAAAATTGTCACATTCGTCCGGATTTGCCAAGCACAATAAATTGTAAATTTCATAACGCCAGGGCTACACAGTTAACAAATGGTGTCAGCGGCGGGATACACTGCTGGACCGGTAACAGTAATTATGTATAGCCTTAGTTAATCTGACTAACGTATTCTAACATGAATCGGGAAGGGAACGACGTAGCGAGCTGAAAATTGTCACATTCGTCCGGATTTGCCAAGCACAATAAATTGTAAATTTCGTAACGCCAGGTCTCACCGTTGAAGGGTTTTTGTGTGACAGATACAAGTATTTTCTATATATTTTATATATTACTGGCGACCCGGTCCGGCTTCGTCCGAATGCTTTTTAACACTGGTGTCAGCGGGGTAATATAACACTGGTACCCCGGTAACAGATCGAAACCAAATTTTAAACTCAGTGTTTGTAAGGAATTCGTTAGGACATTTTTCCCTACTCCTCCAAAAGGTGAGTTTACCTATACTGCGATGAACGGAAATTGAAAATTACGATATACGTCATTTTTGCCCCAGTCTTTTCTAATTTGTTTCGTAGAAAGTCTATTTTTGTTGCCGTAACAAATCAGTGTGCAAAATTCTACATTTGAATAAATTACAAGTGTTTGCTTTTTTCTGCAAAGTGCATCTGATTATACAAAATTGCGATCGTATAGGTTTAGAAATAAATGACGGATTATACAAATCTGTCACGCTATCCCCCAGCGCACGCCCATGCGCTCTACATACTGTGTAATTATTAATTACAAGTAATTGCGTCTGTGCAATAAAGATAGAAAGTTTGTGGAATACACTGCGTTCGCAAATGGATGGAAAATTAACGTGGGTTATTGTTTTCCTCACAGTGCCCAGAGCAGCAACAAGCAAACTAACGCTTTTAATAGTCGATATGTTTTTTAACGTAGCTATTTACATTCAAACTAGGGCTCGGAATTTATTCGACTAAATGAATATTCGAATATTTTCAAAACAGATTTATTCAATATTCGAATATTCAAATAGTCGATTATCCGATTATTCGAATAGGTAGTCGAATATTCGAATGTTCGAATATCGAATAATTCGAATATTCGGTTTTTAACCGATCTACCGGTTAACCGAACATCGAATAATTCGAATATTCGGTTATTCGGTTTTTAACCGATCTACCGGTTAACCGATTTTTAATCGATCGATCGGTTAACCGGTTTTTAACCGATCAACCGGTTTTTACATATTCATAACCGCGGTTTTCAAATCAAATTTTAACCGATCGATCGGTTAACCGGTTTTCGTGCCCAGTCTTAATTTTTAGTATGCGCTATAGATACGATGATGACCGCTCATACAAAAAGTAATTGCGTTGTGTATGCCGCTTACTATAAATAAGGGACTAATAATTATCCGGTCATTTCATATTTGGGGTGGCATCGTGGCAGGTTTCAGAAATACATTATTTCTTGCATAATAATATTATATAATTTTTTGAACGCCCAATAGAATCGAACGATTGCTTAGAGTGAGATAACAGATTGATGTGTGGTGGGTCGATGAGTGAGATGAGACATCGTTTGACATTTTACGCATGCGTTGATCGCGGGTTCCATGCGTTGATCTAATACAGTTTTAGCCTGCGCAGGTGCAGTGCTAACGCGAAACCAGAAGCTTGTGGATCGCAAAACGTCGAACAGAAAGAAAACGTAAGTCTGACTTGCAATTGTTTTGTGTTATTCTTTTATTTATTTACTGTGGCTATTGTTGCGTTTTGATGAAAACACTTTGAGGATTTTTTAAAATTTCAAATTGCTATTCTTGTAGCTAAATTATTGTTAGTTCGTTTGTTTGTTTTTTTTTTGACAGTAGGTTATTATTTTGAATTTGTCATTTTTTAAATAATTAGCGCAGTTTTTTTAATAATTGGTATAATTTTTTTACACTTTTTTATGAAATTTTGTGTATTGTTAAAAATAGGTAAATATATAAATTATGTGATAGTTTTTACTTTTCTTTCTTGCCAAGTATTTTAAGCAAAATATTTTTAATACCGTTTTTCCCGAAAAATTGAAAGAATTTTTCTTAATTTTTTATAGTGGTACGTATATTAATAGTTGACAAATTGACAGCCAGGCCTCACCCTATAGAATGGAGTCGTTTTTCGTAATAATCTAATTAAGCCGGTTTTAAATTGTTACCTACTATCTTTAGAAAATATTTGAAAAGTAATTATTCCCCTGCTCTTTTATAATCATTAAAATTTTATCAAAGTCCAGTGAAAATAGCGAATAGGTACTTAATCATGAATTTAATTTTTTCAAGACAACATTTTCAAAATTATTAATTAGAATACTTATTTAAAAAAACGGCACCGTTGAAAGAGACTAATTTATGATGATTATTTTTTTTAAATGTATTTTTTTATGATTTAGACAACAATGGATAACAGTCACCGCGACAGATTGGGGCAATGGGGAAGCGGAGATGGAACGTCTCGTGTTCTTTTGAGAGGCGTCGATTATCTAAAAAACGCATCATTAAATAAGGTAAAATATTAATTATACTTTGTTTCCGAAATATACTTTCGTACCCCCCTTAAATTTGCTCAGTGCGTCTGTAATTGACTCGTTGAGTGTTCACAATTCACGTGCTGTTCACACTTACATTTTCTCAGTCAGTTTGTGTAATCCGTATAAATTATAATATCCAATGTGTAGCGGCACAGTAAACATTAAAATCATATTTATTAAATACAAATTTTAACACGGACGTCGTGAACAAATACATAATTAAATGAATGCATAATGACTGCAAACAGTATATGAAACACCATGTTGTAAGAACAATGACATAACACAATGCTGTAATCAGGAAAAATTCATTAATTCAAACCTATGTCACCGTAGGGATTTTAACCCTAAACTTTCCTACGATGAGATAGGTTTGAATTAATGAATTTTTCCTGATTACAGCATTGTGTTACGTCATTGTTCTTACTCAGGTGTTTCATATACTGTTTGCAGTCATTATGCATTCATTTAATTATATTTATTATTTGCCTGCGGCTCCGCCCGCGTGAACATAGGAGCGCCTAAAAAAATCATTCAGGAAGAACCGGCTTTTCATATGAGTGATTGCGTTTTTTAAGTTTTGAGGGGAAAGAAGTCGAACATGGAAAAACCATGAAATAGGTGAATATCTCAGGAACTACTGAATCGACGGGGATGAAAAGTAGCCTATCTGTTAACTCGGGTCATAAATTACCTGCGTGCAAAATTTCATTGAGATCCGTTGCACTGTTGAAGCTGATTGACTCACAAAAATACGTATTCAAGCTGCAGATTTTTACATCTACCTTAGGTTTATAGAGTCGGAGGATCCATGATTAGGAATTAGTATTTAGTCATAACCATCCAATAATTTTTAAACTGTTGGATTTTTGTAAAATTGAGCCAAAAAACGTACGCTTTGAGAATTAATCGTAAAACATTTTGAACATCCGTTTCACCATTAATTACCTTTTATTTATTAATTTATTTTCAACATAACGGCAAAATGCAAAATTTTGGTTGCGTAAAAATATCGAAATACACTACGTAAAATAATTGATTGCGTGTACATTTAATTTTAAACATTTTATGTACAGAAAAGAAAATAATAGTCGGTATTTGTTCAAATATACACAGTTAAATATGTTATTGATTTTTTTTGTAAACTGAGGAAATTAAACTGTCTCAATGAGCCATTTTCCTGCGAGTAGTTCTTTCAATTATCCACGAAAGGCAGCACTTGTGGTAGGAACAAACATTATTTATTGAATGAATTGTAGATTATAGACGCTCGACACATTATTTATTCCCCATTAGTGTCGTGCCATTTTAGTGGTATAACTTAATTATTTAATTAATTTAATGATAATAATACTTTAATAACTAAGTTATACCACTAAAATGACACGACACTAATAGGGAATAAATAATGTTTGTACCTACCACAAATGCTGCCTCTCGTGGATAATTGAAGGAACTACTCGCAGGAAAATGGCTCATTGTAATGACTAATGCATTTATTTTTGTGTCTTTCGAACTCTAAAAATATTTCTGCAGCAGCATTTGTTTTGCCACGCTTTTATCTCAATGGTTAAAAAAGTGTGACATTCAAATGTTTTAAAAATTCGCTAAAATTCGTCCGATCGGTGAACTTCAACAATCGCAATTAGCATTAAATTAGCGAAAATCATATCTTTGGTTGTTTTGTAAATATTCCATTATTTACACTTTTTTTAAGTGCTAAGTGTTGACCTTTGGTTTCAAACAAGCCGTTATCTTTTGTAATGTTTCGATACAGTAATTAATTTGTTACTATTTTATATTAATAATAATTGATGAATTATCCTCGGCTCAAAGCGGATTAATTAAAAAACCAATCCTTAAAGCTTCCACGAATGTTTTTAGATTAATGACAAAATCGCGGAAACACTGGATAAAGTTTTTAACGCAGTTTGATGTTTACAATAAACTGCACAGTCATTCGTTTTTATGTGTACAAAAATGTCGACTGTTTTTGCATGTATACAGGCTGGTTATTTTTAAACGGTGCGAGACGGTGCACTGTTTCTAGCTGCAACAATAAAAAAATTCGAGCCAATTGGACGCGAGACCATTCCAATTTCAAAAATACTGACATTTGGCATAATATTATAATAAATAAAATAAAATTTGTGTTAACGTGTGCGATGACGCGGGTAACGGCTAGTATTAAATATTTATATTATATTTGCTTTCATTTCCATAGTTACATATGGTTTCACACAAAAATTAACCTAAGCATGCCTGTCAGATAACGCATTTTGACAGATAAATTACTTCAGAACAAAAAAACAGCTGATTTTTTTATTTTCAAAATATTTACGAAACTATATTTAGAAAAAAAAATTTTTACAAAACTTTCTTGGAAAAATAATAATAATAAACCGTTATGAAAAGGATACCATTATTACAGAAAAAACAACATTATAACTTATAGGTCATATCTCTTCTACGCATGCGCCGATATTCCCCAAAAACAATAGGGCTCTTCATATATTTTACATGTCAAACATCTAACCAAAATGTCTACATTTTAAATCTTTTCATTAATTCCGGAATTATGATATTAATTTCTTCAGATTCGGAATTTCACTGTTTAAAAATTTTGTCCGAAATTTCGGAATTGTGAAATCTCGGAATTCCGGTATGGAAGCCGTGAGTGTATGGTGTCAAAAAACACACCCAGTATGTATCTGGTAAAGCTAAATGCAATTCACTGTTCTCTCGCCAAGGTTAAATTTAAAATTCACAAATTGAATGATGGATGTTATTTAACATTATTAATACATCAATACAAAACATTAGAATCCTGACTGTGACTATGGTTGGTAAAATGATTTTTTCCAATATGTTTGGAATCAATTATATAATTGGTTGCTTTCCAACGAAAAATTTTCAATTGCAATTCAGTCGTATAAATCTATTAATTATCTAAAAACATTTTGACACTTTAAATTTGTTTAGGTACAGTCAAAAGTGCGTCAGAGAGCATTAATTTGTATTTTTTTCGACTCAAAAACTAACGCTAAAAGACCTTGAAAAATGCGCACAATATATTTTTGAAAATCAATCAATATTCCACTTTTTACGGCCTTAAATGTTGTATTTATTTATTTATTTATTGTGGATTATAGACGCGTCGACAACTTAGGTCATTAGCGTCTTAAATACAACAAATATCATAATATATCACTTAAAACTAAATAACATCACAAAACATCCATGAGAATAGGTGGGATTCGAACCCACGACAGTGTGATTCAGAGGCTGCGACGCTACCAACTGAGCCATACTGTCCTCAGTTTAAATGTTGTAATTCCATGTTTGAACGTCCGTGCTTTTTCCTGTGATTTCGCTCGCGTAAACGTCGATTGTGCCCGCAAATTAGCTCGCATGTGGATTTTACGGGAACCCTATTTTAACTCGAAAGTGGCAGGGTAAAAGTGCCTACCCTATTCTTAAAGATTAAGTACCAATTAATAGCGTACCTGCGTAGGTACCAAAATTCATTAAATTCGGCTCAGCCGTGATGGACAAACATTTTGGAAGCGGGTTCACTTTTCTAGATTTCATGCAAAATTAAAAAAAATTGGCCAAGTGCGAGTCAGACTCGCGCATTGGGAGTTCCGTACAATAATAAAAATTAAGATTTATTTATTTAAGCTTGTTTTTAAAACATGTTTTTTACTTACATTTTATTTTGTTCTTTTTAGTGTTTCAAAATTTTTCCGTATCTTTAGTTAAATTAATTTTTAAAGTAAAAAAAAGATATATTAACAGAATATTTGATGCATAAGAAACAAAAATTTTGCGATCCGAAACTATCTCAATCGAACCGGGTATCTTTAGATCTCTCTAACCACTTAGCTAACCGAACGATGTTTAAGACCATCGTTCAATCGACTAACTTGGTACAGCTCGATACCTATAATAATCGTACTGTATAATATAAGTACAGTATACGAAATACGGCAAAATAAAAACATTAATTTATAAAAATTAATTGATTATTTAATTCTAATTATTATTTGCCAGGATTCATGCCACAACAACAAACAATCTTTGAAAATTTCAACTCTTCCCGTTTGTGGGATAGAGCTTTGTGACAGACGTACTGACAGACAGACATCGTAGGCTGGGTAATAGGTTTCCATACGGAGGTACGGAACCCTAAAAACAAGAATATGAAATTTCAGATAAAGGTTACAATTTATATACCTCGTTTCCGGTCTCAAAGGTGAACATAGGGATTTAACATGGTATTGTTCATTTTTGCTGATTCGTGTTCGCCAATTCAACGTACCAGAAAGGTAATGGTACCTATCGAAAGATAAAATTATGGCGCATCAAATGATTCTAAAATAATACCAAAAATGAAATTTTTACTTTAAAATACCAATTTGAAATTTACCGATTTTGCAGTAATGATTTCAAATTATGTAGGCGAAAAACAAAACGTTAGAGACTCTTTTTATAATATAGACTGGGATATTGTTTAGTTGAAAATGGGGGGGTTATTTGAATATTTATTATAATTTTATTTTCTTTATTAAGTATTACTTTTCGTTGTTTAATAATAAAAAACCAATTAAATTCTTTATTACTTAGATAGGTACCTGTTTGTTTTCTTATTATAGTCTATACGAGTAGAAGTAAAAGCCAAAATACTTAAAAATGGCACACAACGTTAATTCCCTATGTTCGACTTTGAGACCGGACACCCGGTACAATATATCGGAATATTATATTGTTCAACACAATATTTAATTGGGTTTTTAAATGAATTTTTTTTTTTACTTAAATGGAAGGACCCATACAAGTTTTATAGCAAAACTGTTTTTATTTAATTTTTTTGCTTACTAATTAAAAAGTTATATTTAAATAAAAATTAATTTTTAAACTCAGTTCCGATAACGCGCCGAAAGAATCCGAACGCGTGTGACGTCATTATGTTATCTATGGTCTTTGTATCCATGGTTACGAAGTTAAAAATGTATTATTTTTGATAGTATGTGTAATACATATACACAAATACCAACAAATGCAGACACATTTTAACATAACGACGTCACAAACATTCCTGGCGCGTTTTGAAGTCACATGATATTTTTTAAATTTTTATACATTTTAATTAATTTTTAGTAATTTATCTATAGCTTTAAAAATGTTTTCTTTTCGATTTTCAATATTATTTATGTTAAATTATCAGAAAAAATTAAAAAATTAATAATTTTTTTTAAACTTAAATACCTAATTACTGTTACTTATATGCAAATAATATTGAAACACGAGATACGTCCAAAGTCCGTTTTTTTTGCATTGATATTTGAATCTGATGTTTTGTAATGACTAATAACAATTAACACTTGAAACATTTAAATTAAGAAGGTGCAATTAGAGATACAAGTAATGAAAATGAGGTAATATCACGCGATAATGGCGGCCACTTCAGCGAACAGCTGATTATTATCATTTAGGTTATGTTAACATACGCCTGATGGGTTTAAATTATAATATAAACTAGAAATGTATGTAAATAGCGGTCGATTTAAAAATTTAAATGAAAAATTTGCAATAAAGCTAGGTACTTCATTTATCTTACATAAAAGTCAACATTTGAAGAAAGTATGTCAATTTTGCAACTGTTTTATTTGAATAATTTACTGAAACTTAACTACGATGGTATGTGGCATGACTGTAAAACAATTGACACTGCGTTATTGATTTATTATTCAGGAAAAATAACAATAGGTTGTCCAGTTGGAAATGTGACAGGAAAACCCGTGATCGATTATTCAAATAAAATTTCCTCTGAGCAATAGTTTCAAAATGATTCGTTCTGTAATTTTTTATCAGAAAAAAGACTATTCTCTAAGTTTCGGGAAGAATAAGTTAACTTAGTGATTCACTTATTCATTTTTCGCTGTATTGGAAAGAGACAAAAACGTTTTCTTCAGTTGTTTTCTCCATGGAGCGAAATTTATCAGCATCATTGAATAAAACTCAATAGATATATCTGCTAATATCAGTGGCGGACTTTCCGTAAGGTCGACTAGGCCTAGGCTTAGGGCGATCAATCCGCGACCGGCGGTACTAAGCGCCCGTTTTCTAGCTTAAGCACGTGCGCGGTGCGAGATGTGAGATGCGGCGGCGTGCACTGTGAAAACTGTATAAGTCTTATCTTATAACTATCAGAGACAGAATTTGTAGTTCCTCTAGTTATAGGTATGAGGAGAGTGTTGTGTAACGGTTAGCATAGCAGGCCTATGGATCACACTGTCGTGGGTTCGAATCCCATCTCCGCTCATGAATGTTTTTTGATGTCATTTAGTTTTAAATGAATTGTTAACTTCCCATTGGAAGTTATTGTAATGGGTCCGAAAATAGAAATCAAAATGTATAACAAATTTTTATGTTTCAAGGTCACTACACTATTTTTACACTATTTTTAGAAAGATGTCTGTGTGTGTATGTGTGTGTGTACGTATGTGTCCATTTCTTTCTAAGACGAAATCTCGAGAATGAAAAATTATATCGACTACGTTAGGGTGCCAATCGACGCGTATTAACGTAAATATGATCTGAAAGAAATTTTTTTAAAATCGGTTCAGCCGTTCTTTTTTCTTAACCAAATAGACTCCAAAAAAGTAGATTTTACACAATATCTCGCGAATAAAAAATTATATCGACTTCGTAAGGGTGTCAATCGAGGCGTGTCAACGTCATTTTGATCCGACATAAATTTTATAAAAATCGGTTCAGCCGTTCTTTTTTTTGTGAATTGTTAAAAATAAATAATAATTATGTTTTAATGATTAAAATGATTACTTTTCTGTGTAACATCTAATTTAATTATTGTTATTAAATATTTATCAAACTGGGAAGTTCGTCGTGTGAACCTCAAGGGTCGCACTATAGTTCTAATAAACGACCCACCTCACGGCTTGTTATTTAATGTATTTAAGACGCTAATGACCTAAGTTGTCGACGCGTCTATAATCTACAATAAAAAAAAGTTATAGGTATGAATTGTATACATGAAATTCGTAAAATTTGCATGTACAACAAAAGCTCACAGCATAAAAATTGGTTCGCATAAGTACGTACTATAATTTATAAATAATATGATAGACACTTAAGTCCCCGCCCCATTTAAATATAGATTGTTTAAATAAGAAATCGTGTATTCTAATTTCTAATAATTATTATTAATGTTGAATTAACCGCTGTGACGTCACGGTTATTGATCACACTAACTTATCGGCTTGTGTCAAATCGATGTCCGCATGGTCCCGTGCCGCTTCGCATGGCGACATTCTGTGACTTATTAAGAGATCACTTTTCCGTTAAAGGCCTTTGATTAAGCAATGACAAAGTGAAGTAACCAAGGTCAAAATAACAATTTTGGCAACCGAAAATGGTATAAGATTACACCAAAATTCACACTAATTAATGTGATAGCAGGAGTTCCCAATCTTTTCTTTACTGCGACTCCTTTCTAAAAGAAGATACCTACCTGTGTGTACAAGCGACTAGGCCCTGCAGTCAGGGTCTATTCTGATTGGTCGAATACTCCATGTTGATGTCGCTTGACACACGCACACACACCTAAACGAACGTAACAACTAACAAGTCAACTCTGTATACTAATATGGATAGTTGATAGCAATTAAAAAATGGGTTTTGTATGTGGAGAATGTTCAAACACATTTATTCTTCAAGACAGGTATTAATGTTCACAAAATTAGAATGAAAAATTCAGATAAGACTTGTAATTTAATTCTTTCTATAAAAGTCTATCAATTTTTTGACATTTTAACCTTGTTAAAACGAATCGTAGTCCAATCTAACCTCTATATAACAAACCTCATTGTAACAAATTACTTGGTATAACGAATATTTTCTGATTCCCTTCAGTTTTTTAATATCTATAAGGTTGCACTGTACAAACAATTATAAAAATATAAATTAACGATATGGAGAATAATTTCAAAGCAAGTAAAGCGATAGTCAGTAAAATTTGAATATTTTTTATGAGAAAGATGATCTTGGCATCGTTCTACATCCCTCTGAGAATTTTCGCCTCTTGCCCTTTGTGGCGCGTCCTTGACTTTGCGTACCTCTTGTGCACTATTCACCCAGAGATGTAGCTTAGTGGTACAGCACTAGACTCGCATTGGGAAGGTACTGGGTTCGAATCCCGACGGGGCCAGATGTGGCTAGGACTTTTTCCTACTGCCTCACGTCGAGAAACGGTAATTCCTGTACCGGCCATCTTGTTTGAGGTTTTCCATGGTTTCCCTCAATAATTTCAGATGAATATCGAGATGATTCCTTATTCAAGGCCATGGCCGATTACCTGTCAAACTCCTATATGCTCCCAAAAATTGCCTACCTTATCCTAATTTCCTATAATTCCTCCATTCGCACATTGCTATTAATAAAATAAAAAAGTTGAAGTTTAAAAATGTAGAAAACAACGGGAAGTGGTAAAATGGAAAATAGTAGTCTGTTATGACATAATGTCGAGAAACGGACGTTAAACGTATTATTATTACTATAGGGTGTGAAGTTTGGCACACGAGTCGCAAACGTCAACTTTTTGCCCGAGACCAGACATAACTTACGTGAATATGCTTGAACCGCAATAATTCCGGTACCATTGTTGGTACCGTCGCAGTCCTTCATAATGGGGTTGCAGCTGTTTGTGGCAGTTTGGCAATTTAATCCACTGCTGTCGTATAGTACAGTACACTATCTCTAGTATGCGAGGATTTCATCATACTAATATACAGGGTATTCCATAAATATACCGACAAACTTTTAGGGGTAGTACGAGGCATCAAAACAAACATTTTTTGCTTTATAAACATATATTCGAAAACGCTCTTCGAGATTTCTACAGGGTGTTAAAATTTGTAGAAAAAATCGTTTTTTATTAATCTTTATTAAGTTTAATAGATCCAAAAGATGCCTCATAAAGTTACCAAACAAACTGAAAATTTCATTAAAATCGGCTGAAGCGTTTTTTAGATATTAATAAAAAAACGATTTTTTCTATAAATTTTAACAGCCTGTATCTCGAAAACGAAGCGTTTTCGGATATATGTTTATAAAGCAAAAAATGTTTGTTTTGATGTCCCCTACCATCCCTAAAAGTTTGTCGGTATATTTATGGAACATCCTGTATACAATAAATGTAAGGGGACCTCTGTCTGCGATTTTGCGGGTTTTTCAGTTTTCGGATATATATGGTGCCAAGATGGAACAACGCGTTTCCAGAATTTTGAAGTGACGATTTGAAGGGTAAAATGTTAACTTGATGAAACGAGAAATGTGTAACGGGAAAGAATATTTGCAATGTATCCACTCTTCTCCCGCGTCTGTTACATGTTGATATGATAGACCTCGCGCGGCGAAAGATGAAGCCACCGCGTCATAGTAACGTGAATGCATTTCGCCCGCCTTATAGCTTGCTATTGACTGTTTATTATCATGAATAGTTTGCCAAAATTGTACCTAACGTCATAAAACCCAATGTGCAGTTTTGTGTACACGGCACTGTCTGCGGGCAAGCAGGCTTTCACAAGCATATTATTGATGACGTGCCTGGCTTCATCTCTCACCGCGGGCACTCATCGTGTGTAGATGCATTTGAACAGCAGTTGTGGTTGGTCCGTCCACCGGTAGATATAAACTCTGAAAAAGTCAGACCCAGTGGCAAGTCATTCGACTTCTGACTTCGCACGACGCAGTGTACAAATTTATGCTCCTCACTCCAATTGATTTTTATATTAGTCATACACCAGGATCAGAAGTTTCACTTCGATCGTGTGTGCCGCGGCCCGCAACACATGTCTTCTTTTAACCTGAACAGTATTAGATGACGCTACATGTGAACCAATTGAACAGGACGTTGCTATAATATATAATATTTCAACTTCCGTATGTTACTACTTCCGTGATTTTCGGAGATTCAGCTGTTCGCTGTTCACTTGTTCGGCGAGGTTTCAGTTGTCGGGTCGTTTTGTTTTAACAATATATTGGCGCAGCTAGTTGTTTTGAACGGCTGCAATGAGAGAACCAGGTGATGATTGGTGGGAGTTAAATCCTCGAAAACAATTGAGTAGCGTTCCCTTTTTTTTGTGCGCCTGGAATGGACGGGTAGGTTCAAAACTTTCACTACAATAGAATCAAAATTTATGTAATCAATGTCTCTATAATATGTATTTTGATTTTCTTGTGGGTTTTCTATAGACGCGTGAATGTGTCTGCAAAAATGTTGTCGATTTGTAATCACTTAAAAATGAAAATTTTGATAAAAATTGGGATACACTGTCTTTTGTACGGTGAGAGCTCGGATTATTAATTTGGAAACATAAACAATAAAGCTATACATACAGTGTTTCAGTACTACTAATGAAGTATAAAGGTGCGTGCAGTATGGAGCTGGGAATCTAGATGGTAGCGTAGATCATAGCAGGGCTTGCTTAAATTAATGCATTGTCATATATGCGAGCGTACACAACGAAGCAGTGAGTGTAGCAGGTATAAGCGCTGTTACAAGAGCTGGTAGATTCAAGAATGTATCTCACCATTCTTTCAGCGCGCTGACTACTACAATCAACGTGTCACAACTGTCAAATGGCCGTTACAAGTTCTGCAATGGATGTGACTAGTTTAATAAATGACATTTTGCCAGTTTTTATTTAATTTGTTTTGAGTTTTTTCTAAGACGTATTTAAAAGTGTTAGGTTCCATATGTAAATATTCAAAAAACCGGTCTGGGTAAAATTTTAATTCTTGGTATAAATGATGAAATTCGCCATGTTTAGATCGTTTTCTATTAATAGGGTGGACATGATAGCTCCTACCCAAATTTGTATTTAAAGTATACCACTTTGTAGCAGAAGAACACAAATATTCGTCTTCGCTATCTGACATTTCAAACGCGACTTCAGCTTGTATCAATGGTATCAAAGCTTCGTTGAGCAAACCTATAAGCGCTTATAATTTCAGCCACCATCTACCATACATGCTACCATCTAGAATCCCAGCTGCGTACTGCACGTACCTTTAGAAATACCTTGTATTATGTCCGTCTTGTGACTTCTTGTGCTGTTAACACGACGCATTTCAGCAACGAGTTGCTATCTTCAGGTGTGGTTCAATTTTTTAAAAATTACCTACACATTGAGTATCCGTAACACATTATTAATATTAAGCACATGCGTATTATGTTGTAGATTGTGGAGTACTGATTTAAATTTCGAAATTTTATGATTTAATAATACGCATGTGCTTAATATTATAATGTGTATACTCAATGTGTAATTTAAAAAAAATTGAACCTCACCTGAAGATAGCAACTCGTTAAATCATATGAAGTCACAAGACTGACATAATACAAGGTATATTTCTAATACTTCATAATATTCATATAGTGACTTGGAGACCCAACATTCTAAAAATGTATCACTACCTTTATTGTTTTAAAATTGTGTTTTTATTTACCAAAAAATTTAGAAAGTATCGATTTATTTATAAATTATAACTTCTGCAGAATCATTGTGCATTGTTTACCAAACATAATAATTATAATTAAAAAAAAATAATGTTGTAAATAATTCGTGATATCAATGTTTCAATAAAAGATTGCACGAAGTATCTTAGTCATGTCTCTTATTAAAAATAATAATAATAAATAAAAACAAAACACTTCGTATTCGCTTGTGAACACAACACACCTGTTCAGATAAAAGTTGAATAACATTTTGTTGTAACAATCATGTTATTAGGTGAGTGTGTTCTGGAAATAATAAAAACAAAAAAAAATGTACTTAACTCGTTTGCCTCGACAAAATTAGATCATGATTTGTAACATTCTTTGAATTCGCAATTATCAGCTTTAAAAAAATGTCCTAGTTACTGGTTGAAAGGGGAGTGAAACCGTAAGAATTCGCAAGCTGACCGTTCGCAACCTGATCTTAAGAATTCGCAACAAACTTATACCATAAAATCATAAAAACGGCCGTCTAGACACTTCCGTTGGTTCAGTTGGTTCCGTCTTTGCGTGCTATGCATAGGAACCTCGGTTCGAGACCTGATGGCAGCGTAGGATTTTTGGCGTTTTTTTTTCTAAATTCTTCATGATATTTATTTATATATATTTTTTTATTTTTGTTATATTCTTTCTTTGGCAATAATTATATTTTTTTTGAAACCAAGGTGGAATTAATTAAAAATACAATTTTAGTATTTTAGTAATAAATTATTTTATTATTTTTAATTCATAAATGCGCTATAATAGATAACACCAAAAATTAGAAAATCTGAATTTTTCACTTGTCGTGTGGTCATAAGCACACACCAATTTTTTTAATTGTAAATTATAGACGCGTCGCGGCAACTTAGGTCATTAGCGTCTTGATTACATTAAATAACAATTAACTTAAAACTAAATGACATCACAAAACATCCATGAGCAGAGGCGGGATTCGAACTCACGACAGTCTGATCCAGAGACCGCGACGCTAACCATTGGACCACACTGTCCTCTCGTATCCCTCTAACGATGGCCTAATATTATGCTTGGGCTTGAGAATAGCCGAGCGTGTAGCAATGCTGTTGTTAACATGGCGTTATGCTATGGTTCCTCTATTACAAGTCCCCAGTTCCCGGGTTCTAGCCCGAGAGAAAAGTGTCATTTGGATTTTCAATTTATTATTAAAAAATAATGAATTGAAAATATGAATTGATGCTAGGCCCAAATAACCTTAGCTGTTGGTGGTCTTTAAAACGCACAATATTAATACTTCAGACACCAAAATAATCATGCCAACATTTTTTTATTAAGTACCATAATAGGGTCGTCCAACATATCAAAATTTGATAATTTTGAATAGTGTATGTTATTCCTCATACATAAATAATGTAAAATATTTTTTTCGAATTGAACCGAGGCTACGGAATCTCATTTCTTTTTTTTAACAAATCGATCATGAGCAATTGTTGCCTCGTAAAAATTTGCTTCACATCGACTTGATGTATATTATTTGAGAGGAATTTTTACTGCCGTAATATTATATTACAACAATTCAACCAAGCCTCGGGCGATAGGTAATTTCCTGTGTTGCGATGTTATAGTAGGCGATGATGTTAATCTATAATTTGAAAACCAGATATTCTGTAATTACAGATTACAGCAATTACTTTTACATTACACTTTTGGCGTTCTTAATTGCCAAGCCGGTGTTCAGTTGATTTTTATGTGTTTTGAAAGTTTGAAATGTTTATTGTTTTGTTAACAATTTCATTCGATGGCAATAAAATTAGCTAACAAATCTAGTCCACACTGTAAAAAATGGATGTAAAAATACTTTGAAAGTTAAGACAGAATTCGCTCGATTTTCTAAGTGATTTTACATTATTATTTATTTGTGCACAGAAAACTTCATAAAAACTTGGACTTTTACTGTAAAGTTAAACAAATTTGTGATTTTTACGTAAAGTAAATTAAAATTAGGTACATAATTTTTTGTAATATTCCAATAAAGTGTGAAAAAATTACAAAATAAAATGTATAGTTACATATATAAAATGGAAAACAAATTAATGTAAAATTAGTAACCTCGATATTTATTGGATTTTACTAATAACTAAAAAAATATTTTTGATGTCAATCGTTGTCTCCAAAAATCGAAAAATCTTCAATTTTATTCAAAATTTCTGACTATTTTTCACTATCCAGTTTTCTTAAAACAAGATAATAAGCTTAACCATTTGGCCCAGTATGTCTTGTTTTGAAAATATGTTTTTATGAATACGGTAAAAACATATGTAAAAAAATATGTTTATTCAAAAATTTAGTTGAAACTCGACTGTTTGTTATGGACAAAAATTCTGACCAACAAACAATCTCGTGGTTTACCTCTTCCTTTATAGAATCACGTGTTTTTATGATAGAAAAAATCAGAAAGGAAGAAACTTATAGGTACCTCAAAATAACAGTTTTAAGTATGTCAATAATTTTAGATTTATTTTGTTTTACTGTTTACACAATATTCAATTGTTTAAAAACAATACTTGCATGCGGATGTTTTTACGGTTTACGTTGATAAGAACTTTATATTTAGATAGTTATTAACAAAATAGCAAATTATACCGTGTGAGTTTTTTCAAAGCGTACATAGACTGTTTCACAATTTAAAATCGTGGTATAGACATTGTTGATATCTATCTGGTCTGCCTGCAAAACTGCACACTAAATAACGCAGAGACTTGCCGACAACTATTTCCACCAGAACACAAATTGTACATAAGAACCTTTTCTTCCACGGTGTACATTTTTTATAGAAAAAATATTAAATTAATCTCTGAACTTATAAAATTTATTATCACAACTCAATAATAATAAATTGTAAATGAAAACATTCGTTTCCATAGTTTCTAACAATATCTGTACCACGATTTCAAATTGTGAAACAGCCTATGTACGTTTTGAAAAAACTCGCACGGTATAATAAACAAACAAGATAAAAAAAAGGAATATAATATTACATAAGCTGATAGGTACTAAAAAAGTAACACCAAAGTCCAGAACACTAATACTAACAAGCCGTGAGGTGGATCTTTTATTAGGACTAAAGTGCGACCCTTGAGGTCCACACGACGAACTTCCCAGTTTGATAAATATTTACTAATAATAATTAAATTAAATATTACACAGAAAAGTAATCATTAAAACATAATTATTATTTATTTTTAACAATAATTAAAAAAAAAAAACGGCTGAATCGATTTTTTTAAAATTTATGTCGGATCAAAATGACGTTAACACGCCTCGATTGACACCCTTACGATGTCGATAAATTTTTTATTTGCGAGATATTGTGTAAAATCTACTTTTTTGGAGTCTATTTGGTTAAGAAAAAAGAACGGCTGAACCGATTTTGAAAATTCTTTCAGATCATATTTACGTTAATACGCGTCGAATGGCACCCTAACGTAGTGGATATCATTTTTCATTCTCGAGATTTCGTCTTAGAAAGAAATGGACACATACGTACGTACGTACGTACGTACGTACGTACACACACACACACACACACACATACACACACACATCTTTCTAAAAATAGTGTAAAAATAGTGTAGTGACCTTGAAACATAAAAATTTGTTATACATTATGATTTCGATTATCGGACCCATTACAATAACAATAACTTCCAATGGGAAGTTAAAAATTTTAAAAATTATTAATTGTAAGATAAAACTATAGTAGTTCCACGTCTCCGGTTGCTGCACAATCGTAATTACTGTGCTCCTTGTCATTTTTAGGGTTCCGTACCTCAGAATGAAAAAAATGGAACCCTTATAGGATCACTCTCGTGTCTGTCTGTCTGTCCGTCCGTCCAATCTCCCCCCCCCCCGTTATCACCGAAACTATTGACCCTAAAATTTTGAAAAAATAGGGAATATAGGACCTCACGCATAGTTTACAGGAAAACCTAAACGAAAATCCTAAGTTCTTAAATTCCCACGGGAAACGGAAAATTAGACATAGAGCTGTACCAAGTATATCAAATATACCGTGACATGTGCCGTACTACACGTGGAGTAGTGGTAACAACTAACACGCTAGGCGTTCGCATGCAACCACGAAGAGTCGGGTTCAAATCCAACTGATTGTTTTTTTTTATAATGTAACTAAGTAATAATTTTGAAATTTTTCGCCTTATTTTTTTCATCAAATATTCTGTTAATAGAAAATTTTTCGTTGGAAAGCAGCCAATTATATAATTGATTCGAAACATATTGGAAAAAATCATTTTACCAACCATAGTCACAGTCAGGACTCTAACCTGAACCTTTCCACTATCGCGGCGGAATGAGCTTACATTTACTCAACCGTGACAAGGTTACTAATCTAATATTCTCCTTATACCATGGTTCGGAATCAATTGATTTTCACTACATGCGAGAGTTAATTTATTATAGCTAGGTAGTAGGTGTGAATCTTCGTTCTAGCGGGAGCTCATCATGAAAGTGAAAATTATTTCAAACACCCTTAAAATGGGATATATTATTAAATACATAAGTACCTAGATATATCAATGCTTTAAATAACCATAGAATGGTATTACATAATATTGTAGAATTAATAATGGTTGGTAAAATGATTTTTTCCAATATGTTTCGTAGCAATTATATAATTGGCTACTTTCCAACGAAAAATTTTCAATTGCAATTCAGCCGTATAAATCTATTAATTTATTCTGTTAATATATTTTTTTTACTTTAAAAATATACTTTAATTAAATTTGATACGGGAAAAAAATCAAAATAAAATATAAGTAAAAAACTTTTTAAAAACAAATCTGATGATTTTTTACCCCTATTTTTATTATTGTACGGAACCCTTGATGCGCGAGTCCGACTCGCATTTGACCCGTTTTTGTTTTGTTTGACCTCTGCTTTGACAAGCGCAATTATCCCAGAGCTTGTCCCAGAGCTAGTTTTAATAATTATGTAGAAGATTAATGTTTAATAATCGATAATTATTTTTAGGGAACCGCTTTCACAATAGAAGAAAGGCAAGTTTTAGGAATTCACGGTTTGCTACCGGCAAAAATAAGGACCCAGGATGAGCAAGTCACCTTCTGCAAACATAATTTAGAAAGGCTTACCGATGAACTGGACAAATACGTCTATCTCATGGGACTCTTGGTAAGTGTGTTTGAACTCGAAAAAAAAAGAACAATGATTAAAATTAGATGAACTTTCATCTGACAAAGTTTCTCGCCTGTCGCCCGTCGGTAAGCTAAACATTAAACAATAATCTTGTATATGGATACCTAATTAAAAAGTTTGTATAGATATACCTATATTTCTGAAATATGAATTTGTTTGTAATTCATTTACAGGACCGTAACGAAAAACTTTTCTACAAACTCGTCTGCGAAAATGTAGAGCAGATGATGCCCATTGTGTATACCCCGACTGTCGGATTGGCTTGTCAAAAATATGGACTAATTTACACCAAACCTAAGGGAATGTTTATCAGCATTCACGATAAAGGACACGTCTACGAGATTCTTACAAACTGGTCAGTTTGAAATTTGCGTCTTAATAGAAATTATTTTTACTTCCCACCTCTACTATGGTAGGGAAGTAATGGATTCAGTCCGAAAACAATATTTCGAGATTTTAACAGATTTTCACGTTTTGAGACCCTAGCAATCGTTTAAGATCATTTTCTGACTGATGTCTGTATGTGTGTGTGTATGTGTGTGTGTATGTGTGTATGTGTGTGTGTGTGTATGTGGTCAATTTTTCGCCTTCGATATCTTAAGAACGGAACAACATACGGGCATGGCGATTGTTCTATTGTGTTTATCAGCCTTTAACTTAGATCTGATTAGATTTTGAGTCAAATCGGTTCAGTGGATCCTGAGATATTCAAAAAAACGTCCTCAATGTCACGTATTAACATAGGTAAAAAAAAATATAAATGAATTCTAGATGTTATAATATGAAAAAAATGTAAATATTTTTTTTCTCTAAAATGTATAGTTTTCGAGAAAAAAAATATTTTACTAAAAAAAATAAAAATTGTACGTAAATCAAGGTAACCATGATTTTTGCTATATTAAGCTAGCCATCAATAGATCACCAAACAAAAAAGAGGGCCATGCTTTTTTCAAAGAATAAAAATTAAATTGTGTTTTAAAGACCACCAACAGCTAAGGTTATTTGGGCCTAGTCAAAGAATAAAAAAAAGAGTGTTTATTTTTTGCAAATATTTACTAGGTGGGAAGTATAGGACTGGTCATCAGTCGAATTTTTTTCTTTGTTTTGGCATTGATCATTTTAAAACTGAAATAACATTAACTATACTAATTAAATGAATGCATAATGACTGCAAACAATATATGAAACACCTGAGTAAGAACAATGACGTAACACAATGCTGTAATCAGGAAAATTCATTAATTCAAACCTATGTCACCGTAGGGATTTTAACCCTAAACTTTCCACTATCGCGGCGGGCTGAGTTAACATTACTCACACAGTGACACATTTTCAAATGATCGACTTCCCTTTAAAGCATTCTGTCACTGAAAAACCACTACATGCGAGAGTCAATATCCGCCGCGATAGTGGAAAGTTTAGGGTTAAAATCCCTACGGTGACATAAGTTTGAATTAATGAATTTTTCCTGATAACAGCATTGTGTTACATCATTGTTCTTTACAACAGGTGTTTCATATACTGTTTGCAGTCATTATGCATTCATTTAATTATGTATTTGTTCACGACGTCCGTGTTAAAATTTGTATTTATTAACTATACTGTTGTACCAAAATTTAAGAAGTGACTAATGCACTTATAGAGGCACCGTTTGCATGCATGGTATGCGTATACTGTGTCTATATAAGTGCATGACTCACACCTTAAATTTTGGTACAACAGTATAATGAGGGTGCACAGACAACAACTATAGCTCCGTTCGGAAATTCTAGACAGTGACTAATACACTTATACTTCACAATGCAATATAAGCGGCAAGTTTTTATGCAATCTAAGAACGGGTATGCTTTACAATATTGTTTCATTGCTTTTCCACTTCATTAAGCTTGTTAGTAACTAAGTATGAGTCACTAACTATTATTTCCAAACTGAACTATTAGATTATTCGTAGAGGGCAGTGTAACCTAGTAGATAGCGTACTTGGTACCAGCCTCTAGACTAGACTGTCGTGGGTTCGAATCCCACCTGCGCTCATGGATGTTTTGTGATGTTATTTACTTTTAAGTTAGTTGTTATTTAATGTAATTTAAGACGCTAATGACCTAAGTTGTCGACGCGTCTATAATCTACAATAAATAGATTATTCGTCGTTTGTATACCAAATTGTACATTAAAAAAATATTTCTCAAGGCCTGAAACGGACATCAGAGCAATAGTTGTAACAGACGGAGAAAGAATCCTCGGTCTGGGTGACCTCGGTGCCTGCGGGATGGGCATACCGGTTGGAAAGTTGGCTCTGTACACGGCTTTGGCTGGCATCAAACCGCATCAGTGTTTACCAATTACGCTCGACGTCGGCACTAACAGACAGGAGATGCTCGACGATCCTCTGTACATAGGGCTGCGCCAAAAACGCGTTACGGGACAAGCGTATGACGATTTCATCGAAGAATTTATGCAGGCCGTCGTTAGACGGTTTGGACAAAATACGCTTATACAGGTAAGGGCAGTTGTGAAATTTATAGTTTTAGTCTCCTAAATCGCGCGTTTCCGATACAAAAAGTAGCATGTGTGCGCTGGCCCTAATCTTAAAATATGTTGCTTTTTTTTTCAAAAGCGGAATTTTAAAAATCAATTGAAGTTCAGTAACAAACGCTATTGACGATTGACTGTGCATTTTATTTTCAGTTTGAGGACTTTGGAAACAGCAATGCGTTTAGATTGTTGGATAAATATCGTGACCATTACTGCACGTTCAACGACGATATCCAGGGTACAGCAAGTGTCGCATTGGCTGGACTTTTGGCGTCGCTACGGATAACGAAAACTCGACTGTCTGATAACGTTATTGTGTTCCAAGGCGCTGGCGAAGCTGCTCTAGGTAAATGCTCGGCGACTATTATACAGGGTGGGGCAGAATGGAAGGGCGTTTTTGGAACGGGTAGTAGACGCGAACGGGAGGGGCTAGAGGGTTACGACTTGCGGCTGACGTCATTTGGTTTAGAAGTACTTACCGTTCGTTACTAGACCTCGCGCAGCGAAAGATGAAGCCACCGCGTCATAGTAACGTGAATGCATTGTGCCCGCCTTCTAGCTTGCTATTGGCTGTTTTGGAGATCCATGAGCGTCGATAGTCGGAATTTTAAACAATAAGGCGTTCACTAGCATATTATTGATGACGTGCCTGGCTTCTTCTCTCACCGCGGGCACTGTAACAATGGCTATATGGACAAGAGAGCATTGTGCGTTCGCAGTTGAGGAGTATCTAAAATTGGGCGAGTCTGTTAAAATTAAAATTTCTCTTCGCATAATTGTGAATTTCATTTCACTGCCAAACAATGCTAATATTAACTGGAAGAATTTTTACCACTTCGAATTATAGAGGCTATGGTGATATAACTTCGACTTGCAGAGGTCATTAACTGGGTATAAATTTATGGATACTCGATATATCGCGAAATCAATATATCGGAACAAGAGTATCGATACATTCGATATATCGCACAGAAAATGTCGATGTATTGAATATCGATATATCGCATACAAATTATGATTTTTATTCATAGCGTTAGAAATCAAATTAAAAAAAATTTATTAAATTCTCAGTATCAACATTACAAGTTAAAATTAAAAAATCCTTTATTATAAATAAAAGAGTTCCGTTGGAATATTATCTGCTAAATAAACTGCTGTGTTCCTGTATATCTTTTAACTTGAATTAATGGGTTTCGATAATCGGTGTTTACATATCGATATACGCGATATATTGAATTTCAAAATATCAATAACTTAATATCGAATAAGCACATCCGATATATCGGTAGTTTCGATATATCGCTCATCAAATTGTTTGAGGCTTTCGCGGCCAGTTGATGAGCTGGTGTTGTCCTGATTCGGGTCTATAGGCCGTCGTTGGTTGGAATTGCTTCGTAACGTTTCGCTAGCACGAGTGGTGAGCTTCTTCCAGCATCGGAGATGGAATGACCTCTGAAGAAGCTCGCCACTCGTGCTAGCGAAACATTAGGAAGCAATTCCAACCTGCGACGGCCTACAGACCCGAATCAGGACAACACCAGCTCATATCGCTCATCCTTCGTATAAATCACTTCGAGATTTGTCACTCGCTATCGGTAACTTCCAGTTATAAAAGATAAAATTGTACCGAAAATGTCACTTAGGGAAGCCATAAGTAGTTCGAGTTTAAGAAAGTTAATATTTTGAATTTTGGGGCTTGAATGAAAGTAAACGTACATTTTCTTCAACTTTGGAGTTTTTCGACTTATTGAGGTTGTGCTTTTATTTGTTAAAATTGTAAGTGCGATGTATCAATTTACGAATTGTTTTATAGGAATCGCCGGTTTATGTGTCATGGCAATGATGGCCGAAGGTACTTCTATGCAAGACGCACGCGACAAAGTGTGGATGGTTGATTCGAAGGGACTCATCGTCATAGACAGACCTGAAGGTGGAGTGACTGGACACAAAGTTGACTTCGCCAAAAATCATGCTCCTATCAAAACGCTTGCCGAAGTCGTCAGTACTGTCAAGCCTTCAGTTTTAATAGGTATTTTGTGTTGAAGAAACCCCCCAGGGAAAATAGTGGAATGCAAATACATTCCAATGTTTTATGGGATTAGCTCTCCCAGGTACCCCCGAACTCGTACCAGTCGGTTTGTGTATGCAATACACACTTAGACGCTGGTGACCTCAGTTGTTGAGCGTCTATATATAATCTATCTATGTTGAAGAAAAGAATAGATTTTCAAACTGAACTAGCCGCGTTAACCTAGCGTTACCCGGGAATGACAGCCCCCTGTTCTAGTGGCGTAACGAGATGTGACCTAAAACCTTCTCAAATATTTCTGTTCGTCAAAAAACCGCTTGAAAATCGGTTGGATAGTTTCCGCAAGTGTATCGCGTTCAGTCATACAAACAGTATACAGACATTGCCTTTTAATGATTAATTGTAGATTATAGACGCTCGACAACTGAGGTCATTACTTTCTCCTGAAGATGTCAGTTAAAATAGTAGTATAAAGTGCCACTTTAGACGAGGGGGGAAGCCATTCAGGGGAGGATGTATGCCAGTCTTATGGCTAAGTCCATGCTATGCATGTGCCCACGTTCTATTGGCCGCGTCTTTACGCATGTTCAATTGCGCCAGGTGCAGTCGTCCGCGTCTTTGCTGCGCATGCTCAATTGCTCATATAGCGCTTGCGCAACTGAAGCGACCAATAGAAAGTGGCCACATTTGCTTTCTCACCGCCACCCCTTAACAGCAACCACCCCACTCGCTTGTACTATACTAAAAACCAAATCTATGTGGAATTTTAGTGACTTTCCTAGTAACGAAAATACACTCTGTAATACACATAAATCTTTTTTGAGCAATCTGTAGATTACTAAAAGCAAAATTATTAACTGTCAGAAATATTTCTATAAATATTTTAATAATTCTGGACGTGTAAACTGTCAGTTTAAATTTCTTTTTCAAGATTTTCTTTAAATACTCTTGCAAGTTATAATAAACTAAAAAGTGTTGTTATTTTTTTTTTAATTAAAAATGAACTGTTTTAATAATTTCTTAAATTTTATTTTGTCAAAAAAATTAACATAATGTCTTAATTACTTATTCACAATGATAATATTAATAAAAAAATATACAAATATAGTTTATTAACAAAAATAAGAACTGTCCGTTTAAAATAATATACCTAATTATTGCACTTGCACATTGATTAAGAAAATATCAGACACTGTAAATTTACCGAAAGCAAATGAAAAATTAACTGTTATAAATAGGCAGTATTAGAAACCACTCGTTCCCGTTGTGTTTTTAAGTTACGGAATTTTACCGTAACGAAAGTTCGAGCCTCTTTATGACGTTTTCATCAACTTATTATTCCATATTTGTCTCTTCATATTCTGTACTTATTTATAAACGCTTAAAGCCAACTTGAACTCAGTCGAGGTACGCAAGACTAGAGTTGTGTAGTTTCTAATATGTATAGCTCCAGGAACCATATCCTCTCTATCTTTACGCAACTTAGCATGTCCATACTGCGTATTATTATAATCAGATTTCCATTTGATTTTTTCCATTTTTTCCATCAGATTTTCCAATACAAATTTGTGTATTACTAATTCACTGTTTAAATAGAATACGTGCATACAGAAAATATTTTCGCAATTTTTTTTTGAGTTCACCCGTGCGTTCACCGTTTTTTACATATTGATTTTTAAACTGCGAAAAACATTCAATAACAGCCAGTTTTAATTTTTTTGTTAATAAATTTTTGCTCTTCGGCATTTTTTAATTTTTTTTTTGTGAATATTTTTTGACGAATATTTTTAATGACAATAAAAATCTGAAATTTACCTTACCTGTTTGAATGGTTTCCATAACAATTTTAAATTTAAACGAAAAGATCTATCGGAAATTTGTATTAATTAATTACCACACATACAAACTAAAAAAAACTTTTAAAAATACTTCGTGCTGCCAACATAAATCAGTTACTAAAATGTAACTAAAATTCCACATAGATTTGGTTTTTAGTATACGTCTCTAGTTTTCTATGTCTATGGTTAAAACTTATTAACCCAAGAAATGTTATGAAACAAAAACCGGCTTTATTTTGTATTTTATTTTATCTTAATGTATCAACGGACTGAAATAGTCCTTTACATTAAACGGTCTTAAACTTGATTTCTTATAACGTAGTGTTACAAAACTGTTTTCTGAGTTGGCGGAATAAATATTTATTTACAATAATTAAAAATACAATAACAATAAATGCAACAACGAAAAGTCAATTCTAACAATAAAAAAACTTAAACGGTAATTATTGAACTAAACGAGCCACTTAAATAACACTTAACAAATAACTATATATACAAGGATTATTTATTTGTAATTATTTATGTCACTGTATTTATATCAGATTTATTTCTAACGTTTATTTATGTCGGTCATTTACTCAGTTACTTCAGTACTATTTATTTACATCCACTCCGCTATTTATATCACTGTACTGACTGATTCGACCGTTGATTGATTAATATTTATATCACTGATCCACTTGATGGCACGACTCACCATCCACTGATCTCCCCAACACGACACACTCGCCGTTTATATACCTGCGTGTGGGGTACGCTCAGTGCGTCCTCGTATTCTCTAGCGTTGTCTGGAATCTTCAATACCATTCCACGCTTTACTACTGTGATCTTTCTGTCTCGTGGTTTCTGTTGGAGGCAGTGGCGTAACATCTTGGGGTTTGCTACAGTAGTATGATTTCAAAATTTAAGGACTTACGTGTGCACTTACTATACAGATTAGGTGCGTTTGGTATCAAGGTGTAGTGTAAAAAGTGTAAGCACTTTTGACACTATTACGTTTGTTATACTAAAGTGTTAAATAACTGACCTGTTTGTTATTTCAGTGTGGGACTAAAAGTGTAACAACTATTAGTCCTGACTTTTGAGCAGGTGCACGTAGTGTAGTGTAGGTCACGTGATATATGTCTGAATTGACAATCGCTTTGACAGATTTGATACTTTTTTCGTACTCAATTTTTTACATTTTTTGTCTCTTAAAAATGAATGAGCTTCAAAATGTAATGGTACAAGATAAATATGGCAGTGAGTTTAACATTTTTACGACCAAAAAAAACTGTAAAAACTAGAAATAATGAACTCAGCCAATCTGTCATTAATTTATTTTGTAATGCGCATGTACAATCTACTCAGAATGTACACTAGCCCGTTTGTTACAAGTGTACATTTAGTTTACACTTTTGGTGAACTTTTTACACTTTTCAGTGAAAAATTATCTACACTACACTACACTACACCTTGATACCAAACGCACCTATTGTATCAAATTAAAAGTGTGTATTTGTTTTTATAAATAAATAATGTGATTCTGATGTTTGAAGGGGCCGCTGCAATTGGTGGAGCCTTCACGGCTGAGATTTTACAAGAAATGGCCAGGAACAATAAGAGACCGGTTATTTTCGCGCTCAGCAATCCGACTAGCAAAGCAGAATGCACGGCAGAACAGGCGTACATCAATACAGACGTAAGTTTTTTTTTATTTTCCACCTCTACTATGGTAGGGAAGTAATGGATTTAGTCCGAAAAAAATATTTTGAGATTTTAACAGATCTTCACGTTTTGAGACCTTAGCAATCGTTTAAGATCATTTTCTGACTGATGTCTGTATGTGTGTGTGTGTATGTGGTCAATTTTTCGCCGTCGATATCGTAAAAACGGAACAACATACGTCCATGCCGATTGTTCTATTGTGTTTATCAGCCTTTAACTTAGATCTGATTAGATTTTGAGTCAAATCGGTTCAGTGGATCCTGAGATATTAAAAAAAACGTTCTCAATGTCACGTATTAACATAGGTAAAAAAAAAATATAAATGAATTCTAGATGTTATAATATGAAAAAAATGTAAATATTTTTTTTCTCTAAAATGTATAGTTTTCGAGAAAAAAAATATTTTACTAAAAAAAGAAAATTGTACGTAAATCAAGGTAACCATGATTTTTGCTATATTAAGTTAGCCATCAGTAGATCACTAAACAAAAAAGAGGCCCATGCTTTTTTTCAAAGAATAAAAAAAGAGTGTTTATTTTTTGCAAATATTTACTAGGTGGGAAGTATAGGACTGGTCATCAGTCGAATTTTTTATAAGGGCGATAGTGCAGTTCCCAGGGGCTAGTCTGAGAACGGGTGGAAGTATCAATTGGAATTTTAATTTGTTTTTAAAAATAATAACTAAATTATGAACATGAATTAGCCATTTTCCTGAGAGGCAAAACTTGTGGTAGGTACAAACATTATTTATTCGGATTCCCCATTAGTGTCGTGTCATTTTAGTGGTATAACGTAATTAATTTAATGATAATAATAATTTAATAATTAAGTTATACCACTAAAATGACACGACACTAAAGGGGATAAATAATGTTTGTACCTACCACAAGTGCTGCCTCTCGTGGATAATTGAAAGAACTACTCTCAGGAAAATGGCTCATTGGTACAGCCCAGATAACCCTGACTGTTATTGACTTTAAAATAAAAAAAAAAAGGAATTAATTCGTACTGGCTTTTTTGAAACAATCTCGATTAGAACAAAAAAAGACACTCATCATGTAATTTCTTCCAGGGTAAATGCGTATTTGCAAGTGGATCACCTTTTGCTCCCGTCGAATATAAAGGTCAAACATTCCACCCCGGACAAGGCAATAATTCGTACATATTCCCCGGAATAGCGCTCGGCGTTATTTGCGCCGGCATACGAAATATTGGCGAAGAAGTGTTCCTTATGGCCGCTGAGGTTTGTAGCACGAAAAACTTTCTGAATTTAAACTTCTTTAGCCGCGTTTTGCATTTTCAAGGTAGATTAAGTCAGATATTTGCGCGTTACATCAGACCGTTACGGGTCACATGTAACCTGGTTACATGCTATATAAGTTTCACTTCAACCGCGCGTAAAGGTTACACGCACCCAGAGGGCAGTATAGCCTAGTGGTTAGCATGCTTGGTGCCGCAACCTCTAGACTGGACTACCGTGGGTTCGAATCTCACCTGCGCTCATGGATGATTTGTGATGTTATTTAGTTTTAAGTTAGTTGTTATTTAGTGTAGTTGAAAGACGCTAATGACCTTAGATGTCGACGCGTCTATAATCTACAATATATAAAATACACGCACCCATTTTTTTAAACTCTTCTTTTTATTTTTTTATGCTGTTATTTTAGGCGTTGGCCGATTTGGTTGTGGACAGCGATTTAGAAATGGGAAGACTGTATCCTCCACTACAAAACATTCAAAGCTGTTCGATAACGATAGCTACTAAAATAGCCGAATATGCGTATACTAAAGGTAAGAAAAAATTAAGTTTGCTTTAACTTGGGTATCTTTAAATCTTTAGGATAGGATTACTTCGTTAATATGGTAGAATGTGAAAAAATGGCGAGCATGTGAATATTCAATTTTTTCGCACTTCTGTCTGGACTCGCAACCTTTGTATGCTTATTCTAATCACATCTCAACTTTGCACGCATGCTTATACTTGCAAAATCTCGCTTGGGACTAATTTTGAAAGAAATTGGTTAACAATTTAATTTTGGTGAAGCAGTTTTTACATTACCGACCAAACCATATGACTAAATACTAATGGCAGATGTTTAAAATGACCTTTAAAAATTGTAAATTAGTATAGTAACTCATCTGATAGATGGCACTGCCTGTAAAATTCACATACTGTTTACTTATTATCTCTTTTTAATACGCTTATGAATTGCAATATGGAGTATAGGCAATCAGAATAATATATTATCGCCACTAGCGCTCCTAGGTTACTAAATATGGCACAGCTTATTGAAATATATCGATTGAATCACTCTAAATGTAAAACCTAACTCGCGCATACATGCTGCGCAAGTGATCGCCATGTTCTTAGCAGGCACAGCTGCCTGTTTTGGCTCAGACTGTCATATCAGTCATGTAGTAAATTTAGGGGCGGGGTTAGCGCATGTTAACACAGCTGTGTTTAAGGTCTTCTAAAATTGATTGAAGTGCCGACATTCAAATGAATCTGCTGGTATTTCTATACGCTGTGCTCATGGTTGTTTTTTTTTCATTTTTCTTTTTGGCGCACCGATCTTTTAAAGGGTCTGCTTCTATATGTTATAGAAGAAGAGTTACCTCACATTTCCATTAAAGATATAACATAGTACATAACTTAAAATTAATTGTCACTACATAATTCATTGTATTTTATTTTTCACATAGTGTCAGAAGACGGTAAAGGTGAGTTGCAATGTCAGATTGTGTTTTGTTTCGCTTTGCTTATCATACATTTTTGTTGTCTTACACGTAAGTAAATTCTTTCATTTTATTTTTGACGTAGAGGTAGAACTACGTCTTTCCCGGCGGTATATTATAGGGAAACGATGCAAGACGAAAAAATGATGCGTTAAAAAAAGTGTGTGATGCGCACTATAGTTTGTTTGTGTTGTATATTATAATGTATGTCATGTTAATATTTTTTGACAGATGTGACGTCATTATAAAACTAGAGAACTATTTCTAGTCTTCGGTTGCGGCACAATCGTAAATAGAGTATTTGCCAGTGATCAAAATAAAATATAAAACTTTGTTATAATGAAAGTTTATGCTCTAAAATAGTTATTAGAATTTTTATTAATTAAGTTTCGTAAACATATTTAAATAAATAAATAAAATCATGATTCGAAATTGAAAAGAAGTGGTTGCATGCTATTGGAAGAGAAAAAACTTGATTTCTCGCACGTTTTTCTATGAAAACCAATAATAGCTTATTATTATCTACTATAAACCTGCTGCCATCAATATTACGTTTCTCACGTGCCCATCTCCAATACTGTGCCTTGTCATTTTTTTCATATGCGCTTATTTAAATTTTTTCGCATGTTAGTTATGGTGCTTGATTACTTATTCCTAGAATGCTATCCTCTAAAGTCTAAACGCTAGAGTTATTTTACCGTTTTCTCCATCATATTTTTATTAATATACCCGTTTTCTTTAATATATTTTATAAGATTATATTTTCTATTGTTTAACAAAAGAAACCGTTCTGCGTAGCCACAACGCTTTAACAAAATATGGATTTCTAGTGATTTTTTTTTTAATAGTGTGAAAATTCATGAAGCTTACTTCATACTAATCCTTTTTATTTCCCGCTATTGAATTTAAGCGCCTGAAAATTCCCTGAATTGCGCTTAAAACATTTGAATTACCTATTGTTTTTGGCCCAATTGCAGTATAAATGGGTGTCCATATTTCGTGTTTACTCTTATAACCCTTTCTCATCCCTGAACAAAATTCTTGTCCTTGCCACTAGTGTATCTAAACCAGGCTTAACTTATGTTAACTTTATAGAGAGTTTTTAGTTATTGAGAGTTTTGACTGTAATAATTATAAATGTGAAGAGATCTGTTTTGATTAAAAACAGAAAAGTGGTGATCCTGATGATAATGGAAGAAAACGGCATTAAAGTGGTTTAAGGGTCCAAATAAGAAGCAAATACTGTTATTATTGCATTTATTAGCTAACGTTTCGAAAATTATATTTTCATCATCAGAGCTCTGTATAAAAATTTTAAAATTGTGTTAGTTTGGAAAAATACTTAAAAAGTAATGTATAAAAATTATTGAATAACTTACCAAATGCCGTCAATTGTAACAGTAAAATTGTCCAAAAATTAAAAAAACATATTAACATTTTATATTGTTTTAATGAAGTGTAAAAAAAAACAATATAAAATGTTAATGTTTTTTTAATTTTTGAATTTTTGCACAATTTTACTGTTACAATTGACGGCATTTGGTAAGTTATTCAATAATTTTTATACATTACTTTTTAAGTATTTTTCCAAACTAACACAATTTTAAAATTTTTATACAGAGCTCTGATGATGGAAATATAATTTTCGAAACGTTAGCTAATAAATGCAATAATAACAGTATTTGCTTCTTATTTGGATCCTTAAGCCACTTTAAAGCCGTTTTCTTCCATTGTAATAATTATTTACTGGTAATTCATTTGTTTGGTACAGGTTTGGCGAGCGTATACCCAGAACCGACTGACAAGGCAGCGTTCATCCGTGCACAGATGTACAACTACAACTATACATCGGCAATACCGTCCGTTTATAGCTGGCCGACTCAGTGATGTTTGTCTGTTGTTGATCACCATTCCCACTAATTTATTGTTGTCGATTCTGTATATCATGTAAGTTCGGTCATCAATTATTGGAATAATAAATCGATTAAAATATGGAGCAGCTGAATAATCACGATCGATTAATCATTTTAACCAGTCAAATCATTGAACAATTAATTTATTGAATGTTAAACAAGGCAGTGAGTCATTTGAACCATTGAATAGTCAAATATTATTAAATAATCCATTGAGTTAAGAATAGTCAATTAATCGATTGTTGATTGATTAATTGGTTGTTGGTTGATTAATTAGTCGATGGTTGATTAAACGAATGTTGAATGGTTAATTAATCGGTTGATTAATTGATTGTCAATTGCATAATCGGTTGTCAATTGAATAATTGATTGTCATTTGAATCATTGGTTATCGAGTAAGAATATTTTTTGCATGCAATAACTTTGTTTACCGGTTTATGACCGAAACATGAAATTAAAATTATTAACTTGTGTATAATGTGCATTTTCAGGTAAAACTCGAGTGGTATTAAAGAAAAACAACAGATCACAAAGCGCGCCCAATAAGTAATTCTCACACTTCTCAAATTAATGTTATTACTCTTTAATATTATTTTATAAATTAATATAAATATTTTGTGTATAAATTTTAATTTTTGATTAATATATTTTCAATAAATGTATATAATAATATAATGTCAAAACTGGAATTAATTTTATTTAATTAACATTTTTAAATCTAACAGATATTATAGATTGCGGGCAAACTGACTTTCACAAGAGCGAAGCCGCAGGCAAAAGCTATACTGTACCTATATAATGTGACTGAAACCAACTGGTTCGGGCTAGAATAAAAATAAAAACTCAAGAAATTTTTTATATACATTTTTTATTTTGCATTTCATCTAGCTTTCTAGTAATATCTTTCAATAAATTTAACATTGTAGATTGTTCTTGTTCAAACATTTTTTCTATTAGAGACTCTTTAATATCACGTGGTAATTTCGTATTATCTGCGTTTAGAGGTCTTCCAGGATATATCGATATAGATCCTTCGATATCATTCTGCACCTTGTTTTTGAAGTAGCGAGGTAAAACTCGTTTCACCGACCTGATGCTAACTAACTGATCCAGTGCACCGAGAAAAGTGACCTGTTTGGCGAGTCGCTGTATTTTACCTTGAATTTCCAAACCGGTTATGTCGTTAACAGCCAAGCCTACCATCAGGTTCATAAGTACAATTGAAGCAAGAACTAAAAACGCAACAAATATAACTCGGCCAATAAACAGAGACGTCGCCCATTTTTCGTCTTGCGGCTTGTCAAATAGACCTTCGTAATCGAATTCTGACGTCATCATGACAATTGTTTTGACAAATGCGTTCCATGGAGTGTTGAATGGTTCGGTTGTTTGAAATTCAATTAAGAAGCTCAACGAAAAACCAATCACCAGGAACAAAAATGTTAACAGCACCTGTTTTTTTCATTAAAAAAAAAAGAAAAATTTATCAGGTGGATTGTATTTCTTCTTATTTTATTATCGAGATTTACTCTGATTTACACAACAATACGTATAATTGATCGTTATGGATCGTTCTGAATACCTTGCATTTAAAGGGGCAGTAAAAAAATTGTTAAATTGTGTTTTAAAGACCATCAACAGCTAAGGTTATTTGGGCCTAGCACCAATTCATATTGGGCTTGAGAATAGCCGAGAGTGTAGCGGCGCTGTTGTTTACATGGCGTTGCTATGGTTCCTCTATTACAAGTCCCCAGTTCTCAGGTTCTAGCCTGAGAGCTGGTAAAAGTGTCAATTGGATTTTCAATTTAATATTAAAAAAAAAAAATAATAATGAATTGAAAATATGAATTGGTGCTAGGTCCAAATAACCTTAGCTGTTGGTGGTCTTTAAAACACAATTACCAATTCATATTTTCAATTCATTATTTCTTTTTTTAATAATAAATTGAAAATCCATTGACACTTTTACCAGCTCTCGGGCTAGAACCCGGGAACTTGGGATTTGTAATAGAGGAACCATAGCAGCGCCATGTAAACTACAGCATAGCTGGGCAGCGCTGAGAATTTTGTACTTGCAATAACGCTTTAAGCACTTATAATGTTTACAGATGCTCGATGCTTAGAGCAATTACATAAAGACTTGCTACTTATTAAGCACGTAAGCATTATAAATTGCTTATCCTTATCTTATTTTGATAACAACAAAATGTATGTTTTGAACTTTAATGATTGATAAAATTAAGAAAAATCGCAGGATAGTGGACAAAATATTTGATTTATTAAATTAAATATAGACGATACGTCGTACATTTAATTTAATAAAGCAAATATTTTGTCCACTATCCTGCGATTTTTCTTAATTTTATTATAATCACGATGGACACGATTTCTAATATAAATTTAATGATTGAGTTTAAAATGCTTAATGCTATTTGTCAAGCACTTCGGTGAGTGCTTGATGCTTTTAAGCATTTTTGAAAACGAAATTGCTTGTCGCTTGAATAAATCGAGTGCATTTATGAAAGTGCTCGATGCTTCAAACACGGAATTGAACTATTTATCTAACTGTCCATTCAATCATTTTACCCATATTTTACGGCTTAAATAATAATTGCACAGAATATATATTCAATTAAGGCTCGCAAAAGTTTACTACTGTCGCTGTAGGATCAAATAACTAGTCAAATAATTTTATTTTATATTACTATACTAAATACCAAATCTATTTGAAAATTGGAATAACCAAATTTGGTTACTTGGTTATTGTTTTGTTGTAATTGTTGCAACAAAACAGTTAACAATGTAACCAGATCTGGTGACTTCAGATTTTTTATATTGGACAGCCTGCGTGTTGACAGTAAATTGCATAGAATAAACAATTTCGGAGTCCTTCTGTTCATGTAAATGTCAAATGAGTTTTAGATGACGTAGACTTTTCCTGATATACGTTATATTGTAGAAAATAATAATTGTGAAATCGTAAAAGTTTGTGCTTTCCTTATATTGTATTCATTTTAGGTATGTAAATTTTTTTATTGTTAATATTTCAGATCAATAGTTCTTACTAGTGGATCCCTGTAAGCTGTACAATATTTTTAACGATCTTTTTGACATTTTGAATTAAATTTGAGACAACGATTGTGCTCAGAGTCGTTTTATGTACGATGTTTCGATCAATTTGTAGTTATTATCAACACATTTATTTTTAAAATAAGCCAGTTTTATTATTGTATTGTATTTAGGGTTGCCACCTGCCGCTAGTTGATTAAAGGGTTACCAGTATAAAAAATACGGGTTTTAGATATTTTTACGGGAGACAATTAAAACAGTAATGTTTAATGAAGATAATCTTTTTTTTAAATTTATATTTATGGTTAGAAGAAACAGCTTTTAAAAGCTCTTCATTTTGGGAAGCAAATATATAAAAATCTTTGCAAGATAATTTAAAATTACATTTGACTTGTATTTACCCCGTATTTTATTTTAGAAATTATGGGTTTTTGTATTATCTTAGCCTGAAAAACGGGGTAACTCGTAAAATACGGGGCATCTGGCAACCCTAATTGTATTATATTATTGTTCTTACCTTGACGACGTTTTTGGCCACTTTGAAAAACATGAGAACGTAGTATCCCCAGACGGGAAATCTCGAGAACAAGAACATCAATTCGATCCAAGCGAGTAAAATCGCGACAGTCGTTACGTGTCGCGCCCAATCGTGAGTGTGATCTCGCGAGTGGTCAACAGAAACAACAATGACAGACAACATTAAAGCCGACCATTTGACCCAAGTTTCGACTTCACAGATGTAGCTACGCAAATACTGCTGTGCTTGCAGAAATTCCTAAATTCAAAAACCAAACTCAGTTATTCAATTCACAGTTTTTACCAAACAAATTCTAAATAAAAAATCATTTCACCATAAAAATAACGTTGTCGGACGACTAATCAAACAAAAGACTACGCGTTTTCGTGTAAAAACCATTTCAGTCAATTGATTTTTGTACCGAACAGAAATCAATCGTGGACAAGAATTTCATGAAACCAAATAGTAACTGGGAAATATCTTGTATCTAAGATACTGTTTTGTATCTTAGATACTTTTTATTGTAAGTATCTCAATCCAGAAATGAAGATAATGCTCACAAGTATCCGGTATGTAAGATATTTTAAATGTATTTTAGATACACTTACAACGATAGGTACTTTTGAAATATCTAAGATCCTTCAATATCTAAGTAACTTTAAATGCATTACTTTAGAGTTTAGAGTATCTGCCGCCTGCCGGTATAAAATGTATTTTATTTAGATACTTTCAATCTCGTATTTTTTATCTTTTGTGGTATTAACCATTTGGGGTAAGTTCGGTTTTGAGCTCAGATCGATCAGAGTGAATGCGTTCGAATTTAACATTTATATGCTCTGAAAGATCTCTATCCTGCGTTCGGATTTAAAATCTGGAGGAGATAGAGCACGCTCTATGAGCTCTGAGGAAAGCGAGCGAGCAAGCAGATTTAACCATCTTCAAAGCATTAATTTTAAAAATGAGCGGAAACACTTGTTGTAAGAATGGATAAATTTCGAAGTTTATTTATATGAGGTAATTTTTCAATAGGTAAAAATACACGAATAATATTTATTCCAAAGAATAGTAATAACCATTAAGTCTATATCGCACAGAATGATTAAATAAAATATTTGTTATATCTATGGATCGAAAAAATCAACAACCGGTAGTACTATTAATTTTAAAATAAAGGAATAAAACGAAAAAAATTGTGAATCATGATTTATTATTATAACAATGTTGAAATAAATCAAAATGAAGAGCAATAGAGAATATATTTCAGCTTTAGTAATAAGAATTTAAATTACTGGCGCCATTTTATTCTGACGTTTGGAAAAATCTGCTTGATTACGTTCGGAATTGTTTAGATGGCTCGATTTGCTCGCTTGTCACGTGCCAAAAAATCTGTTCGCTCGGCTCGATCAATCGAGTGCAAAACCGAACTTACCCTTGGTATTTTGTATCTAGATACTTTTTCAAGTATCTTCTACAACTCTGAAACCTTTGTGTGTGCTCGTTGGTTTCTTTTTTTAAAAATGTCCATCAAAATAATGGTCACGCACGCGCACAGTCGATTTTTAGATTGCGTGTGCAAAAAAGAAGAAACCAAAAGCACACCCAATATTGAAATACCTGTAGAACAATGCAGATTACAGCAACAAACATTATCCACGACCAGACAATTCGGTTAACCGTTTTGATAGCCGTGATGTTGTTCTCGTAGTAGTGTAACGATTCGGTGTCCGTGTCGAAGTTAAACGTCGACGTGACGTTAGTTTCATAGTAGTATAGAGACGTTGCGATGATAGTAAGTGAAAGTACGAACATAGCATAAATGAATAACATGGTGTAATAGAAAATGCACAGCGTGCGCCACTTTAGATGGAGGAAACTTTCGATTACCGGGTGCAGCAACAAACGCTTCTGACCGAAACGATTGCCCGTGTTCAGAAGAGCTTTCAGTACGTTCATCTCGCCGACGAAACTGCCTCGCGTTCCTTTGTTTTTACGAGGAGCGAGCACGTCATATCTACAAATTGACAACGAATTGACTCACAAACTAATCGTTTATGCAATAAAATACACTGTGTTACTATAGGGTGTGAGTGTGACCCAGCGGCGAAAGATGAAGCCATCGCGTCATAATAACGTGAATGTATTGCGCCCGCCTTCTAGCTTGCTATTGGCTGTTTATTGTCATGAATAGCAGTTTGCCAAAATTGTACCTAACGTCATAAAACCCAATGTGCAGTTTTGTGTACACGGGACTGTCTGCAGGCGTTCACTAGCATATTATTGATGACGTGCCTGGCTTTATCTCTCACCGCGGGCACTCTACAGCACTAGACTCGCATTGGGGAGGTACTGGGTTCGAATCCCGGTGGGGGCAGATGTGGTTAGGACTTTTTCCTACTGCCTCTCGCCGAGAAACGGTAATTTCGGTACCGGTCATCTTGTTTGAGGTTTTCCATGGTTTCCCTCAATTTTTCCAGATGAATATCGAGATGGTTCCTTATTCAAGGCCATGGCCGAATACCTGTCAAACTCCTATGCTCGCAAAGTTGCCTACCTTATCCTAATGTCCTATAATTCCTCCATTCGCACACTGCTATTAAATAAGTTGAAGTATAATAAAAATGTATAAAACGGGAAATGGTAAAAATGGAAAATAGTAATGATGCGAATGGCGTCTGTTATGACATAATGTCAAGAAACGGATGTTAAACGTATTATTATTACTATAGGGTGTGAAGTTTGCCACACGAGTCGCAAACGTCAACTTTCTGCCCGAGTAACACACAGTACTTTTTGTAATAACTTCATTGAAAATACAACATTAAATAAAACCGTTAATGGGTGTTGAAGATTACGCGAACTATCACATATAGTTTACAATCATTACGCAGGATGGCGCCACTTTCGTTACTTTTGACCCGAAAAAAATTCCCCAAGAGACGAAAACAGTAGTTTTGATCTGTGCATGCGCGACTTTTATTTTATGTCATTGACATGCAAAAGCCAACTTTCGTCCCCGAAAACAAGTATGTAATGATGCATGTTCAATGCACGTATTACAAAATTAATTATATAATTTACCTGACAGTAATCATGCAATTGGGTTTGTGCAAGTCGCTTTCATTAGAACTAATAGAATCCGTGAACACTTCGTCGAGAAAATCCGTCGGTCTTGAAATGCAGTGCATGATTATGTCGACGGCCGTTTTCTCGTAACCGTCATCACAACGCGTGACCGACGACAAATCGCCACCGTATGGCGGCGTCAACAACAATTTCACGCATTCGCGGTGGCTGTTGTAAGCGGCCAAGTGAAGGGCGTTCCAACCTGTACATCGAGATTCCATACATGTTTTTAATATTAATGAACATATAAACGACTTTTTTTTATTAAATCATAAGCTCCGCTTAACTTAAATAACACCGTTGGATGTTTTTGTCTAGCTTAAAACGGCTTCACAATAAATTTTTGAAGTTGGTTAAATAAATATTTTTTCCCTTTCAAGAAAATAAGAATAGTTTATTGCTAAAAAGAAACAATTGGAATCAGATTCAATCATAGGATTGGTCTTCCATCTGTCCTTAAAAATATTAAATACAATAACAAAAGAATAAAATACAAGAGGTCAATAGATTTTGTCTAGTTAGTAACATGGCACTAATTAAAATTGATTGATTGTGTTTCAAGCATTGATGCAGTGAAGTGCGTGAGATGACGTCAGACGTGCATTGGCTTATTGTTTGTTCCGAGTCCTCTATATGCTTGTAGTCGAAGTACTCAAAATTTACACAATGCTCTAATTGCAGAGAAAACAATATTTTTACTTCCCACCTCTACTATGGTAGGGAAGTAATGGATTTAGTCCGAAAAAAATATTTCGAGATTTTAACAGATTTTCACGTTTTGAGACCCTAGCAATCGTTTAAGATCATTTTCTGACTGATGTCTGTATGTGTGTGTGTGTGTGTGTGGTCAATTTTTCGCCTTCGATATCTTAAGAACGGAACAACATACGGGCATGCCGATTGTTCTATTGTGTTTATCAGCCTTTAACTTAGATCTGATTAGATTTTGAGTCAAATCGGTTCAGTGGATCCTGAGATATCCAAAAAAACGTCCTCAATGTCACGTATTAACATAGGTAAAAAAAAATATAAATGAATTCTAGATGTTATAATATGAAAAAAATGTAAATATTTTTTTTCTCTAAAATGTATAGTTTTCGAGAAAAAAAAATATTTTACTAAAAAAAATAAAAATTGTACGTAAATCAAGGTAACCATGATTTTTGCTATATTAAGCTAGCCATCAGTAGATCACCAAACAAAAAAGAGGGCCATGCTTTTTTCAAAGAATAAAAATTAAATTGTGTTTTAAAGACCACCACCAGCTAAGGTTATTTGGGCCTAGTCATAGAATAAAAAAAAAGTGTTTATTTTTTGCAAATATTTACTAGGTGGGAAGTATAGGACTGGTCATCAGTCGAATTTTTGTTTTTACCTTTGGCGTTGCGTTTGCCAACAATCAATTTATCTTGATCGTAATCAAGCAACAACTTAACAACAGCAGTGTGACCTCTGTCGGCGGCCAAATGAACAGCCAGTGATTCGTTGTGTGGTTGATCAGTAGTGGGTTTGTTCTGATCACAGCCTCGATCCAGCAGCGTCCTTACGCAATCCTGACGGCCATTGTAAGCGGCCATGTGCAAAGCTGTCATACCTGACATCGGTAGAGTGTTCCTTTCGTCTAGCCACGCGTTACGTGCCCGCTTGTCAAACTGTAACGAAACACTGTTAGATTGTATTAAATATTTTTCTTTTCGACTTATTTAGTCGCAAAATCCGTTTCCATGATTTGACAATTTTAGTGAAATTCCAGAAAAAATTTAGTTAAAAAAACCTACAGAAACGTTTAGAAGTTCTTGAAGTATTTCGTTATATCCGTATTCAGCCGTTCGATGTAGAACTGTAACGTTGCCCGGAAGTTTGGCCGTTACTTCGGCTCCGTTCTGTAATAGAATTTCAACACACTTAACGTTCCCGCTTTTGATTGAACAAAACAGCGCCGTTTCCTGTAGTTCGTTTGGCAGGTTTATTATCTGTAACCACATATTGCAACTGTTAGATTTGACTAGTAATTTAGTAAACAGTAGATCATTAGATGGTAGCTTGATTAATGAGGACTAGAGTGGCAGAGATTTGGTGAGAGATGAAGCCAGGCACGTCATCAATAATATGCTAGTGAACGCCTGCTTGCCCGCAGACAGTGCCGTGTACACAACACTGCACATTGGGTTTTATGACGTTAGGTACAATTTTGGCAAACTGCTATTCATGACAATAAACAGCCAATAGCAAGCTAGAAGGCGGGCGCAATGCATTCACGTTACTATGACGCGGTGGCTTTATCTTTCGCCGCGCGAGGTCTACCAGGCTTTTTTCTAGCACCTGACAGCGCCACTGGCAAGTGAGATATACGTCACTTTGATATCTTTCAAAAGTCAGTACTAGCAAGTGAAGTATCTGCATTCAATCATTTACGGACTAAATCGCAGTTTGTATTTATTGAATTATTTATTCCTTAATAATGGGAAAATGAAGAATCACTAAACACAAACCGTTAATCTCTAAACGTTTGACATACCTTACTTGCCACTAGCACCATCTGACGAATAAAAAATGTAAGAGTTTGACGTATACCTTACTTGCCACTAGCGCTATCTGACGAATAAAAATATGGCAGCCCTCATTGATTGTAGATTATAGACAGCTTACGTTATTAGGGTCTATAGATAGATGGCAGCACTATCCTATATTCCTATCTGCAAATAAACAGATGACTGATATGGGTTCCAAAAATGTGAGTCCAGTTAGTGCTCTCATAGTATGTGTGTGTGCGCATGTGCGTCCGTGTGTGTAGTTCAGTTAAACTAAACTAGTTTCTTATTGAGACCTTATTTCCTATATTATATTTGATAAAGTTCACAATTACAAAAAAAATCAAACCTGAGCTGTATCTCTGTCATCGAGAATTTCCTCGAGCAGTTCTAAGTTTCCGGTTGCGGCTGCAATGTGCAGCGCTGTGTCTCCGTTTCGGGTGACGTCGCAAACGTTGGCGCCTGCTTCCATCAGCATACTTATACCGGCCGCCCATTGTCGCTCAACGGCAAGTTGGAACGGCGTGTATCCAAACGAGTTAGTCAAGTTTATCCCGATGCGTCGAGACACGTTAACATCAATCAGCTGTTTGAGCGCCTCTTCGTGCTGACTTAAAATGGCCGTGTGCAGAGGAGTCTCTCCTAAAATTAACAGAACAAATTACATAAGCTTTGTTCCAACCACTCTGAATACCGTAATATTACCGTCACGCTCATGCGCAGTGGATATAACGCGTTCCAACCGAACTTGTGATCGTTTGTGAACGATTCTTAAAGCGTTCCAACCGAATTTGTGTTCGTTTGTGAACGGTTTCCAAACGATCATTTCGGTACATAGTCTAGCCATGAAACCAAAATGAAACTGTAAAATTGACATGCGCATTAAGCACTTTATTACGTTTGTCTGTGTTCAATTCCAACTTGAGACAGTTTCGTTACCGTTTCTAAACGATCCATTTATAGCAGGTTGGAACATAGCTATAGTTGAAGCTATCAGATTATACAGCGAAATAGTACACTGTGTTACAAGGACAGAAAATTGGCGATTGCCGACAAAGGATGGCGTTTTCCCACCATAGCGAAGCGCCCGAGTTACACAGTATACACTGTACTTTTTGAAATAAGTTCGTTGTACAACATTAAAATCATAAAAAAACACTTAATTGATATTGTAGGTTAGGCGAACTTTCAGATATAGTTTACAATCAAAGTTTGATTATTTTCCTCTTTTTTGTGGCTTTTTGAAGGAGTTTTTTTTTTTGTTAAAAAGTTTTTTATTTTTTACTTTTTAGTTAAAGGAATCACACGCCGTTACTCACTTTTTATTTTATATTAAACCGATTTCTTACGCTGTGTGATGTGTCAAAAAGTGACATTTACCTTAAAGGAATCACACGCCGCTACTAACTTTTATTAAAATCAGCCGAACTACTGAATCGATTTAAGTAAAATTTATATTGGACCAACTTCGAAGTATCCAATAAAAAAAGAATTTTCCAAATCGGTTTATAAATGGCGGAGTTCTGAGGTAACAAACATAAAAGAAAATACAACCGAATTGAGAACCACCTCTTTTTTTTGAAGTCGGTTAAAAAAGAGGGAGAATTTATTTTACCTTTTCCGTTGTGAGCGCAAGGGCGGTCTGTTCTTCGAAGTAGTAAACTTAAAGCATCGCAACAATTGAGCGTTATGCAGGTATGAAGCGGAATTAGGTCCGGTTGGTTGTCAGTTTTAAATTCGGCGCCTTTGTCCAGCAGAAAACTTACTGTGAAACGGACGCTGAAGAAACATGAAAACAATTTAATAATCATTTCTACTTCGAGAGCTTGAGAATAGCCGAACATAGAATTGTTACTATAATTTTTTCAGAGTTTGGACTAGGGATGCGGGATACGGTTCGATATTTTAGTGTATCGATACTTTAGCTTTCGATATTCGATATTTTGTATCGATTTTGAAGCTATACTTCTTTTGGCGAGTTATGGAAAAATTATGAGAGTGAATTTTTACGATGCGCGCGCATTGCGTCACGAAAATTTAACACCATGAAGTTAGTCGGAAGTTCATGATTATAATACCCTATTATCACCAGTCACAATGTGACGAGCGTTTTCAGTTTTGAATAATATTAATAAAACTATTGCTATACAAACGCTCGTTTATGCCGCTTTCGTTAAATATGAGTTCGTACTCCAACAGCCGTACTGTTTGCATTATTATTTAGTAAATACTAGATATCCCCAATTATATAGCACTGCTAAGTAAGATGTATGTAGTGTAGCGGATAGCACAGCCGCGTCATACGCAATAGGTCTCGAGTTCGAATCTCAACACAAACATGCTTTTTTTTTTAATAAATACTTAGATATAAATATAATAAATAAATATATTTAATAAATTAATAATTTATTAAATTAAATTAAATTAATTTATTTAATATCTTTATTTTATTATTTTATCGTCTTTTTTACAAACGTTTAGTACTGGCACGCGGGATAAAATTTTTGGAGTTATTTTTGTTTTGTTACGCCAAAGAAGTATAACTTCTGACGTGCGTATGGTACATACGTACACACACACTCTTTTTTTTAATGCGATACATAATGAGTAGCGATCCATTTTGGTGCACTGAATTGTTTGGAACACTAACCTTTTGGGATCTATCTTTATTTCTGATCTTAGAAAATCTTCGGCTACTACGTTCAGTGCAAGCAGATCGCGGCCATCTTTAGCCGTAACGTCTGCTCCTGCTTGAAGCAGTAGTGCCACTACTCCGGCGTGAGCTTTTCTGCATGCCAAATGTAATGCAGTGCTGCCAATTTCAAACTCAGGAATCTGAAAATATATTAACGACTAGATTTTTTATTTGACCCTGAATTTGTATTAAAAAGTTCCATGGGATATATATATATTTTTTTTTATTGTAAATTATAGACGCGTCGACAACTTAGGTCATTAACGTCTTGATGGTTTCAAAAAGTTTCCCAATATTTGATTCAGAATCGGTCAGAAATAAACGACAGTTTGTATGGCGCGTGCGTATTGTCATTTTAGTTCACAAAATAACATACTGCTCATGCGTCGTGCGGTTCAGAGCATAAAATAACATATAAAGTAGGTGGCTTTAGTGCCGCCTAGTGACAGTCGATTGTACCGACGGCACAAGAGTTAGAATTTTAATTTTTGGGATAATATATTCTATCTCCAGTCTGCACACTACAGCATGAGGGATAGTCAGGTTAAGATGCAAAAGACACCACACTATAATTTTTAGTTTTTTATTCATTAAATACCTATGATAAAATGTACTATGCTTTAAAATTGCGTATTTTTTATTTATTCTTGACGCTTTGGAACATTTTTTTAGTGGACCTAACTCTCGAACTCTAGTGCCGCCCAGTGAAAATTGCTTAAACTATGCTCTGGTGCGGTTTGTGATTAGCATTTGTCTCTTCAAATGCTAGAACAAACCTACAGAAAACTTGTAACTTACAAATTGATTTAAATATTCACATTCATGTTCCAAATTGTCGAGTGTGACTCTCTCGGTCAAATTATTGAAAGCATCGGCGTTCACCGGCTTATTGAGGTTCGCGGTGCTTCTTCTAATTTTCCGTAACAATTGTTCAACGCACTTCATATTGCCAGTATAAGCAGCATAGTGCAATGCTGTGCAGCCCCGGCTGTCTGTATAGTCCAGTCGCACTGGACCTCCGAAGGTCAACAATTCGGTCAAAACATCGTCGTAACCGAAAAGCGACGCTATCTGTATTGCGTTTGTCTTTGTCTTTCGACATGTCGCGTTTGAACTCGCGCCCTGCTGTAGATATCTGTAATCATGAACAATTCGCGATCAAAGTGCACTGTGTCGCCGCAACGCGGACCATGATTGAACTAACACAAGATATTGACAGATTATTTCCTTGTTTTGTTTATTTGTCAATATATATGGAAAAAAGTTAAACAAATAAAATATTGAGCCGTCCCGCAATGCGAAAATGGCACGAAAATATATCACAGCACACAATTTACAAGCGAAAAAACTATTGACATTTGAAGTTTGCACCCAGATCTCTTATACGGCCATCTTAGATGGAACGTTACTGCCATCTGTAGGGAACTTTATTCGCAAATACGTGCAGTTAGTGAAGATCGAAAATATCTAAAATAATCATATATCTATAATGTTCTGTACGCTGCATTCTGTTTTGAAAGTGTAACCAATTTATTTAATTAATAATAATTGTAGATTATAGACGCGTCGACAACTTAGGTCATTAGCGTCTTAATTACATTACATAACAACACACTTAAAATTAAATTACATCACAAAACATCCACGAGCGGAGGCGGGATTCGAACCCACGACAGAGTGATCCAAAGGCCGCTACGCTAACCGTTACACCACACTGTCCTCAAGTGTAACCAATACATCGAGCAGGGAGTATTATAAGACTCCATGACATTGAGATAGAAAACCATATATCTATTTCTATATAATGTAGATAATTAATGCATAGTGCGCTTGCGCATAGCAATGATACCACAGTACGCATTTGTCCGCAGATAGAAATAGAAAATATATTGGCCTCTCTAATAATGTTGTCAATGGTTATACTAAATACGGATACTTTACACTTCTAGGTTATTTGTTATTTAATTAATCTTTTTGTAAATTGTCCAAATTCAAATTAATGGTAGAAAAATGCACAGATTAAAGTTTTCTTTTACATGTAGGTAATACCAAATTTTATAAAATTTTAAATACGTGCAACTCTGGCCCAAATTTGGCAACAAGCAACACTAGCGCCGCGAACGCCTTGAGTTGTTGAAAAAGTTTCGATATATCAAAATTACTGGATAAACAATATTTATGTACAAATCAGCATCTTGTTTTTTTTTCAGATTTTTTCAATTTTCCCGCGTAGCTAAGAGAAAAAATTTAGACAATATTTCATTAGAGAAAGAGAGAAATAATGTAGCCAATTGTTGCTACACTGTTGACCCGAGCCCATTGTTCTTTTTTGACTGCCGTAGGACTGTGCGCAAACTTGTCAAGAGTTGCACCTATTTACTAGTCTCTATAGTATTTGGTAATACTCTTCCAGGAAAATGGGCGCAAAAAAGTCCTTACATATAATTTATGTTGGCACATATCTATCAACGCAAATTCGAATACTAATACATTACGGATATCGTATCGGATATGGATAATGTATAGTACTAAATTTTAAAAACATTCGAATACAGCTTGTGGATACAGACAATGTATTCGATTCGAATACTGTATCGGAATATCGATGTATTCGAATACTGTATCCGAATATCGATGTATTCGGATACTGCCCAACTCTGGTTCAAAGTGCATTTATCAACATTATTTAGACTGAAATTGCTCTATGGGCGGCAACAATACATAAAATCTAATAAACTTTATACTTTTTAACTGCTTGACTGTCACCATTTTGGACAGCTGTTAATAAATGAGAGTTGAGCCTAGTTTTTCTTCGTTCGGCAGGCTGCATCGAATCAGTCGACACTTGCCGGAGCGTGCCGACATTTGTTGGCTTAGTTTCACTTATCTGAAAGCCATTGTCTGGATCATCGGTCGGTAATCGTTCATATGAAGACATATTGGCTCTTTTGCGTATTATAAAGTGGTTACATCGTTTGACAAATATTATTTTATTTATAGACAGTTTGCTCTTCAATTTTAAGAATTGCGTTCATATATTTGTTTTTTTCAAAATGAAAACTGTACACATTTTTTAATAATTTTTGCTCAATTTGGCTGCTGCTTTATGGCCATAAACTTTTTGAATATTTTTTTGTTTTGAATTTGTTTTAATAGGGAATTTACATGATTTTTTCAGCCTCTAGAGTTTGGAAGTCAGATACATACTTAAAAAATATTGTGGTTTAAATTATTTTTTTGCCGCCAAAAAACTTGTTAAGAACAGCTATTAAACGATAACTTAACAAGTCACGTCAGTTATTGGCTTATTCTTTTCGTATAAGAAATAGTTTACCAGTTCAGATTAGTTAGAATTGAACAAACCAGTGCATAACATTCGTTTGTTTAGCGTTGACAAGTACAGTAAACAGTACATGTTGCGCCATCTAGTTTCCCAGAAGGAAACCACCCATGCCATGATCTATGAGTTATGAACGAACAATAACCAATTAAAGCAGCGTTTTGTCACGTGAGTTATGACTGGATTATTTTAAATTTTTCATTATGAAATTTTCATAATTTTTCTTTTTCACTTTTCATCCGAATGTTTAAATATCAAGTTATAATGACATAAAAAATATAAACCACTTCAAAAATCATGCAAGTTCCTTATTCCACCGCTATACAATTATATTAATTTGAACCAATGGTTAATTTAAATCCACCACAATTTTATCCGATGCTAATTTAATTATTTATTATAATTTATTTAATTGCAAGCACAGAAAATACACTATTATTATAATTATTTTTTACTACATAGTTTAATAATTTTTCATGTTTATAAATTAATTTACCATACTATACTTGCATTATTCTTAAAAAAACAGTATTTAAGATAAAAAAATAATCGGTTTGATAAGTAGGTAAGTATTGACTTTTGACAATAAATAGATTAAAAGTGTTATCAAAAAGTACTATCATTTTTTAAGTATGGCTTTTGTTAAAGTAACAAATGAAACACCTTTGTCTTAAAACAAAACACGGCTAGGAAACAATTTCACATCGTTTTTGTCCTTCGATTACTGTAATGACGAGAGCCGAGAAAAAAAGATAGTTGCACTGACATTTCTTAGAATAATAACAATGTAAATACATTTTGTCATAGAAGTTCAATTCATTTTTTTTAGCCCGAACAGTCTGTTACTTCGACACTTGTATGTCATTCAATTGAGCGACAAATGTATTTTTCTCCTGTTCTATTCGTGTGTTAAGAAAGCGCGCTATCCTTATTATTTAATTAATTAATTTACATGAAAAAATAACATTGGCGTAGTCTTTTAAATAAAAAAAAAACAATGTTTAACAAATATTTTAATCATTTGAATACAAAACGTTTTCTCAATTTTTCTAAAAAAAATAATTTTTCGAAAATTTGAAAAACGTGTGGATCTTTATTTAATTAATTAAGTAAACAGAAATGTAATTATAATAATAGATTGTAAATATTGATCTATGAGCAGTGATGAGACAGCAAGGCGCCACCCCAAGGCGCAAGTCAAAAGAGGCGCCAAATCAGTATAAAAAAGTTTACTTTAAATAGAAGACGTTTTGTGATTTGCTAAAAATAAACAATAATTATTTGCTATGTGTAGGTTTAAACGTACAATCACTAAAATTGATTTATTGTAAACGTAAATTACTAACTTAAAAGAACTTAATAGAAAATAGTGACAGAAAATTGGAGGTTGATGGTTCTTCAGTCGTAACAATATAAAATCTCTTCCCAATTTGTATAAAATAGTTGTATGAAAATTTCATAACAACGTTATTGAATTTACATTTCGTTTGCAAAACTTGTTTCGATTTCACTCAGGATTCAATATTAAAATACTTAATTAACTAAAATGCTGATTAATAGAAGATGGACTTAATTCGACTAACAAATCTATATCATAGCGTCAACAAAATTGGCAGTTTATTTCACATTTTTCTTTGTAAACAACTCAGTAGATATTTTTTTGTTAAAATGGTTTTGTACAGCTATTCGATGATAGAGATTTTTTTTTAAATATTTCATAAAATAAAAATTTTGGAAATTAAAAAAAAATGATTACTTAATAAGCGTTCATTATATGAATATTACACAAACCTTTATTAACGAGGGCATCATCCTTCGTGAACGATGTGCACTTGATTTATTATGCACGCCACTGAGATGAATTACCTGTAATAAAGTAACGGATAACCTTGAGTACCTATGGAAGTTTAAATTTGATAATTAACTTATTTTAACTGACTCATTTGTTATGCTCCCAATTTGACACCTTCGATATTCCGGATATAAACACGGGTATTTGTTTTTTTGTTTCAAAATCTATGGTCGATAATTGTTATTAATAGTTTTTAACGCATATCTCTCAAAAACAGGTAAAATTTATCCATTGAAAACGGTACCTAAAAAGGCGCTTGCTGATTATTTCTGCAACTTTAACGCGATCTACCTTTATAAACACTGCCTAAATTCCAAAGGTACGCTTTTTATAGCTAACAGTTGAAATCTTATCGTGATTTACAGTGCTATAGTGTTGTGTGTATGTTGCTATGGTAACGAAACGCAGCAATCAATGAACACGTAGCAATCAAAATTTAACAGTGTGATTAAAAATTCACAGATTTCGCAATCCTTGCAACCATCGAGGACATTGGAAATGATAACAGCATATATGAAACATAATTAACTGTTTATTATACACACAATATTTATCAATGCACTGTTTAGGTTTGTCAGGAATAACCCTATTATTATATATGCGTTCACTTTTGCTTGATTACTTAACTTTTAAATGGATTTTTCTACAGTATTTATTAACATATTTTGCTCAAAAGTAATACCGCAGATCGTCGCAAATACCTCTCAATTAACTAGACATGATATAAAACACATTTCGAAAAAAATGCACTTGTTCAATTTTGCATGATTGCTCCTCACTTGATCGCGACACCGTTGTCTTTTGGCCTTGAACGAAAACTCGTAACTCTGCCCCCATATACGAACATAAACATTTCCAATGTTAAAAAACACCACGATTAAAATGTACGATAAACCGGCAATAAAGCCGGGAAATACATAGGACAAATGTTGCCAATCGTTCGCGTTCGTGAAGTGTAGACGATCGTTCGCAACAAAGTAAGTGTGGTTCGAAATGAATGGCTAGCAGTGCGAACAAACGTTTTCCATCGACTGTCGGTAAAAATACAAAGATCAAAAGAAAATGTGAGCCACGAGTAGGGTTACCATCTGACAGGCATTTTAAGGTCCAGAGTCCAGACAGGCGTGCGGCCGGCGCTGGTCAGAGACAGGCATTTTAAAATTTCGCGCCCTTTCGTGACTTGGTCGCAACTAATGGACTTTAACTTATTATTTTATAACCTACCTACAGCTTTTAACATTGGAAATGTTTATGTACGTATATGGGGGCAGAGTTACGAGTTTTCGTTCAAGGCCAAAAGACAACGGTGTCGCGATCAAGTGAGGAGCAATCATGCAAAATTGAACAAGTGCAATTTTTTCGAAATGTGTTTTATATCATGTCTAGTTAATTGAGAGGTATTTGCGACGATCTGCGGTGTTATTTTTGAGCAAATGTTAATAAATACTGTAGAAAAATCCATTTAAAAGTTAAGTAATCAAGCAAAAGTGAACGCGTATATAACAGAAGAATAATAGGGTTATTCCTGACAAAACTAAACAGTGCATTGGTAAATATTGTGTGTATAATAAACAGTTAATTATGTTTCATATATGCTGTTATCATTTCCAATGTCCTCGATGGTTGCAAGGATTGCGAAATCTGTGAATTTTTTTACCCGTGTTTGATTTTAGATCAAATACCGAGAGCCTGAATGCTCATATGAAACATCTGCACGAGTACAACGAAATAAAAGACGCAACTCAAGTGGTGCTGGGTAATTTAGCCGTACTTGAAGAAGTCACCGTTAGAGATATGCTGTTATCATTTCCAATGTCCTCGATGGTTGCAAGGATTGCGAAATCTGTGAATTTTTTATTTTAGACAGGCATTTTCTGAAAAATCAGGCATTCCAGGCACCCTAGACAGGCATTCCTCCGCTTATGTATGGTAACCCTAGCCACGAATGTCTGAAAAGGTTGTTATGTGGACGTGTTGACAATAATTTGCAGTATTTCGCTACCATTAATTGTCGAAAGGTTGTTTTACTCGACAACTCAGGTCATTAGCGTCTTCAACACAACAATTAATAATCCGTTTGTGTATTAGAATCTGCCAGCCGGCATACACAAACCGACTGGTACGAGCTCGGGCTCCTGGGAACGCCAATTCCCAAAGAACATTGGAATGCAATTGCGAGAACAACTATATTCCAATGTTCCCCCTGGGGGATTTACTGGGAATGCTAGCAATGTAAATATTGCAAGTCATTTGTTACTACCTACATCTTGTTTACATGTGTTGTTGTATATTCTTTTATAAATGTGTATATGCGAAGGTTAGGTTGTAAAACAGCCAGTTGCTGAACCTCGCCTTTTGGTGCTTTTGGCATTAATAAAGATTTATTATTATTATTATTTGTTCAGATGTGTATTGCTACCTAGAAACGTTTTCGAGCAGCAATGATAGCAACACAAACGAATGCGAAAGAATGGCAACGTTTGTCAGATGTATTCCCGGCTTAACAATCGTGTTTAGTAATGCTTGCATTATGCAAGCATACAATTATTTTGTCATTATTTGCTTTAAATAAACATTTAATGTTTGTCGTCAAGTGATCAAAACGTAATTCCCGACACTAGATCGCAAATCCCCGTCACTAGATCGTCATTCTCCAACACTGGATCGTCTTTCCCCGACACTAGATCGCCATTCCCCGACACTAAATTGCCATTACCCGACACTAGATCGCCCTTCTCCGACTGTAGATCGCCATTCCCCGACACTAGATTGCCATACGTAGTTTGCACATTATTAACCGACTTCTGTCTTGATATTTGACATTTACCTTAACGGTGTTACATCCCGTTACTCACCTGTTAATAAAATCAGTCGAACTACTGAACCGATTTAAGTAAAATTTATATGGGATCACCCCGGATGTATGCCCTATTAAATAAAACAATAATCATCAAAATCGGTTTACAAATGCAGGCGAAATCGCGTAACATACATACAAAAAAGACAGTCGAACTGAGAACCTCCTCCTTTTTTGAAGTTGGTTAAAAACAAGGTCACTTCTGCCGTCAGTGTCTTGACCGCTAGGGGTGCCAGCTATATAACTACCGTGGTCTGTGAACAGTTCATATAGTAATGTGTACATGGAATAAGCTTATTTAAAATAATATAATAATTTCCAAAGGATCCGGAACTGAAGAGAAGTGGTTGCATGCTATCAGAAGGAAAAGAACTTGATTTCGCGAGCGTTTTCTATGAAAACCAATGATAACTTAGGTGGCTATATATTATCTGCTTCCGTTATGTTTCTCATGTGTGATGTGTCCATCTTTATTGGACACGTTGTGTACAAAGAACACTATTATTTTGTCATTCAGAAGGTCGTGGTAAAAGCGTTCAAGTTTAACCTTTGCTGAAAGTTATAATATATTGCATTACAAGACACGAAACACAGCGTTTGCATCTAGTATCTGTTCTCTGGTGTGAGGTCAATTATGTAGACATAATATACAGGGTGATTCATAATATATGCGCAGAACTTCAGGATGTGATAGCTTGTCTAAAAATATGAAAAAAGTTTCTATTAACTTACCCTCTAAAATGCACCATTTTAGAGATACAGGGTGTTGAAATTGAAAAAAAAAATTGTTTTTTGCGCGTATCTCCGGAACCGTTACAGAAAACAGCTTTTGTAAGCATTTTCTACTCATAATAAGCTATGTTTTGTGCGGACATTTTTTTTTTTAAGTCATAATTGGTGAAGGTTGTGAAGGGGTAGTGGGTGTTTTTCTCCCCAACTTCTACGCTACTGGAAAAAGTACGGTTTTGAGATGCCCATTTGAACCGCCAATGTTTTCTACACAAAAAAGATACTCTTGGTCATAAGCTCTAAAGTCGATCGTTTTCGAGAAAAATCAACTTTTATGTTGAAAAACATGGTCAATTTTTTTAAATAAAATTTTTTTCTTACTAATTAAACAAAATTTATTTAAACGTTAGAACAAGTAACAAAACCAAACGTTAACTTCATAATTGCAAAAAAAAATTTCCGCACAAAACATAGCTTATTATGAGTAGAAAATGCTTACGAAAGCTGTTTTCTGTACGATAAACAGTTCCGGAGATATTCGCAAAAAACGAAAATTTTTTTTCAATTTCAACACCCTGTATCTCTAAAATGGTGCATTTTAGAGGGTAATTTAATAGAAACTTTTTTTCATATTTTTGGACGAGCTATCACATCCTGAAGTCCTGCGCATATATTATGAAACATCCTGTATTTAGTACAATGGACAAGGAGAGCCGAAAGGCCTATGACAACGACATTAGATGGTTTCTGCATAAATATAAAATATATGATTATGCGATCACAATTTAAGCCCTCATTGTCAATTCAGATTTTTTGACAATGCGTTCTGTAACCCAGCATTCTATACAGAAAAATTTAAACTTATCCTTTACTATAGAATTACAAGCAATTACTAAATAAGCTTATACTCTGCAGATGTCGAGCCAGTCGCAGAACCGAAAACAAAGCCAAGAAGAAGCGTCAGAGCTGAAGCGCCGATTGCAGGAAGAATACGCTACACTTCTGCAGCAAGAACACCAACTTGACAAAGAAATAGCGACACTCAATCGTGAAAAGTAAGTTTTAGAATCGTTGCTGTTCTTCAGTATTTTGAGTCGTCCGTATGGAGTGGGGGAAGGAAACGAAAATTATTCTTACCAGAAAGTTATGTTTTTAACGCCAAGGGCGGTAAAGTCTGAGGGGTGGCAAAATGTTTAAGAGAGGACAGTGTGGTCCAGTGGTTAGCGTCGTGGCCTCTGGATCAGACTGTCGTGGGTTCGAATCTCGGATCCGTTCATGGATGTTTGTATGTGTGTGTGAGGAATTTCTTTCGTTTTCAATAACTAATGCAAAAATGTACCGATTTGATGTTTTTTTTGAAATGTGCGTCTCAGTGAGGATTCCGGAAATACAGTTTGGTGTCAATCGGTTCAATGGTTTTGTAAATATACGCAATTGTGTGCATAATTTGTGCTTATAATTTCATATTGGATAAATTGCAACAACTAGATAACGTCATCTGTTGTTTCAAAAGTAATATCAGTTTATTGTTAGAATAAGATAACATTTTGATTGTTGCTTAAAGTATATAAGTTGAGATATCTAGTTGTCGTATTATAATTTGCAGCGAATAGCTTCTTCAGTAACATTTGTCAACTTTTTGTCGAAAGGTTGTGATTTTTATAATATTATAATATTTGGTGATTAATTGACGTTCCGCAATTTTTTAATATGGAAAAATAAGAAATGTCTGAAATATCTAATTTTGTGAACGAAGTAAAACTGTACCACACTGTACCTAAAAGTGGGTAACTATATAAGCGTTTATTTTAGTTTGTTGCAACTATGAAAATCTATTTTTTTTAATTTTCGTTTACTTGATTTTTCATGGTACATATGTATATCTATTTCGAAATTCTATTTGAATACGAATGTATGACAAAAAGTATTATTCCAAATCTTCATGGTTTTCGGGCTTGTAGGCCGTGGTCCGGTGGTATTTCTACCTGTCGTTTCGTCTACAACTGCGGTAGACATTCTCAAAGGCGCCTTTGAGAGTGTCTACCGCAGTTGTAGACGAAACGTCAGGTAGAAATACCACCGGACCACGGCCTACAAGCCCGGAAACCACGAAGACTTGGAACAATGCCGACCGTGAAAGCAGGGCCGCGCCGACCCCCAAAGCGCCTGTGTGCGAAACCTATGAAGCGCCTCTTTTTTTTACGAATCTTAATGTTTCAACTTATTTTTATTTCTTGTTTGTTAATTTTGACCGAAATAAATGTTCTCTAGTTTTATTTAAAGTCGGGCTGTCGGGGAATCCCCGTGACCCCACCCCGCTTGCGTCGCAGGCATCGCATCGGTCGGGTTGCGTTCATAAACTCATTCAAACAAACTCATGGCGGCTCTTTTGATTTTAACGCTGAGCTCGTAATTATTGTAAACTAAAACCCAAAGCGTAAAATTAAACCAAAAACGTGAATATTATCTTGGGAGACTTGTACAATAAGCGCAATATTATGTTTTGTTGTTTACGAGGCATTTGTTGCGCCTATTATACCTACTTACTTATCGATACTCCACTACAAAGAAATATGTTGTTGTGTAAGTGTAACAAAAATAATTTCGATAGCGGCGCCCCTATTGTCTTGGCGCCTGTGTGCGCCGCACACTTCGCACACAGGGGCGGCGCGGCCCTGCGTGAAAGCTTGCACACCTGGATAAAAATTATTATACCTATTCGTATAACCGAAATCTGACTTTTAATTATAGTTTCAATATTTAAATTGAATGAGCCATTTTCCTTAGAGTAGTTCTTTCAATTATCCACGAGAGGCAGCACTTGTGGTAGGGACAAACATATTTTATTCCCCATTATAGATCGAGAGCTAGGGACAATATTTAGGTGTTATTTATTCAAGGCCTTATTTTTGTGAAGATGTTGAAGGAGGCATATTAAAGTGCCTTGAGTAATGGATTTTGCTAGATAGCTGTATGGGAGGGATGCAGACAGCTCCCAACATGTAACAAAAAAATGGTCACAATTATTATTGCTTCAAGGCTGAAATTGTTTGTATAGCTTGTCGGTGACCCTATAATGCCATTATAATATTTGCAGATCGATTGGTCAGTATTAAAGGGGTGGCAGATCATCCTAAACGTGTCATTTACCCGACGAAGTTTTTATTATTGTTCAAGGTTCAAATTTTAATATGTTGTTACGGCGACTATTTTAAGCATATATTTCAATTTGCAGAACAAAATATCGGTTTTAACCCCCTTGTCCGATCTCGATAGATTGAGCTATTTTTAAGTTATAAGGATTTAATAGTCTAAGCGCCTTAGACATAAAAGAGAGATTTAGGAGCTTTTTACTCCTTTAAAAAAGTTAGAAGGAGTGGAGAGTGGGATATTATCATGTTTTGTATGTTGTCGAGAGTGGTCTCCTAACTAACATACCAAAAATCCCACCCTCGCACTCATTCTTCCAAATTTTTTATAAGAGTAAAAAAAACTCCTAAATCTCTCTTTTTCTTTCCATAACAACGAATACAATAATATTATTTGTGTTATCTGTCTGTATCCGCGATACAGACATACCCATTTTAACATTGGAAATGTTTATGTTCGTATATGGGGGCAGAGTTACGAGTTTTCGTTCAAGGCCAAAAGACAACGGTGTCGCGATCAAGTGAGGAGCAATCATGCAAAATTGAACAAGTGCAATTTTTTCGAAATGTGTTTTATATCATGTCTAGTTAATTGAGAGGTATTTGCGACGATCTGCGGTGTTATTTTTGAGCAAATGTTAATAAATACTGTAGAAAAATCCATTTAAAAGTTAAGTAATCAAGCAAAAGTGAACGCGTATATAACAGAAGAATAATAGGGTTATTCCTGACAAAACTAAACAGTGCATTGATAAATATTGTGTGTATAATAAACAGTTAATTATGTTTCATATATGCTGTTATCATTTCCAATGTCCTCGATGGTTGCAAGGATTGCGAAATCTGTGAATTTTTTTACCCGCGTTTGATTTCAGATCAAATACCGAGAGCCTGAATGCTCATATGAAACATCTGCACGAATACAACGAAATAAAAGACGCAACTCAAGTGGTGCTGGGTAATTTAGCCGTACTTGAAGAAGTCACTGTTGGAGATCTACATAAACGATATGGGCTCCAAAATGACACCGATAGCTAAAGGTTGGTAACTTGTTACAGAGCTTAATAATAATTAGTGATGCGCGATACGAGATGTTTTAGTTGATTGTCTCGATTGTTCTATCATCTCGATGACTCTTGATGGTTGTCACTTGGACTCGATTGTTGTCATTTCATAGTTCACCGAGATCGAGTCGCATAGTATTGAATCGTACACTATCGAGAACCACATAATATACAATCGTTCATCATTCAACAACTGTGGTCGAGTCAATGGTCGATTGTGCAGTAATCGTGTAATACGAATTCAATAGTGAAGAGATCACAGAGTACCTACTGAACAGTGAACAATCAACGGGTCGCGTGAACGTCAGTCGACTAGCATATAACCTTGAATCGCGATTATATGTATTTTCATTTGCTGTTATTGCTATAACATATGTGGCAAATAATCGATTTGAATAATCGAACATTTCGATTGTAAAATCAAACTCCGAGGCGATTGTGGACCCGATTGTTATTATGAACGATTACAATTGTTTCGATTGTAAAAACATCTCGTATCGCCCATCACTAATAATAATAAAGTTTTTTTAATGAAGCATTGTTCATTAAAAACATTATATTGTTTATGTACAAGTGTACTTTTGTTTTCTCTGTTGATGATTGTATAGGTACTTTTTTTCAGTTTCACAATAAATGAATTTATCTATTATTTTAACAGACGGTATTCCCAAAAACAAATTATGTACTGCTCAGTGAAACACACTACCTAATTGCTGTATTGATAAATACCATGTGTCCCCGGATTGTGTTGCCAATAAGAAAAACTGTTTTATTATGCGTTTTACGAAAAAAGCTCATTCGTCATAAAAACTCCTGCTTGTTTAAAAAATGAGATTCCCATAAAAAAAATTTGAATCAAATGTGCAGGGTGCTTAGAAATTAAGAAAACATGACAATTCTTCAAGAGACAAGTACCTTTGTCCTTTATCCATTATTTTATAGAAAAATTTTATAAGAGAAAGTCGTTGACAATTCAAATTAAAGTGAACTCGTTGACTGCTGCTTGGATCCGTTGCTATAGTATTGAACAAAATAAACACATACTTATTAATAAAAACGTTTTTCCTATTGGCAACCCGATCCGGGGACACATGGTATAATTTAAAATAATGGAGGAGTAAATAAATTAAGTTATTTTATTATCAAAACAAAACATATGAATAATATTAATAAATTTTGTACTATCAGTTTTTGTTGAATATAGACGATTTTAAATTTCAATTTTAAATAATATGATACCGGAAATATATACACATTTACAATGATAAAATTAATTTCTGTACTTCTACAGCATTTTAATATTCATATATTCCTTTTAGTTGGTTTATTTTACAGAAGTAACCCCCAACATATACATTATACAATGCTCAATCAGACATCAAATTATACAGTTCGGTACTTACTTGCATGAAATTATTTTGGCTATTTTAATAGAGCAGTAAATTCTGAACAAAATGACACCTAAATTATTTCTTCTTAGTAAGTTCGAAAATAAATTTTGAAATATTTTTGCTCTCAAAGTCACATAAGTACGGGGGACGTGCATTATAAACTCTCAAATACTTTAGAACTTGCAGTTCTGAATAGCTCCAATACCTACATTTTTAAAATACCTACTTTTCACTTCATTTTCAAAAAATTCTAACAGTTCATTTGCGTCGCCATCATTCCTTTCATAGTGTGTCGCGAAGTTCGTGCAAGTAAGTAATGACAGGCGCACGCAGGCGTATAGAGCGAATAAACAGAAGTTGCTATGGCAACCGTTATTTTCTGCGCTAGTGCAGAAAGTAAACCATTTTCCGCACACTTGCCTGTTAAATGGGTCATTGATGGCCGCTATACATACATCGAAAGTAGCTATTTTGTAGTTGGTATGGCAAAAAATATTAAACTGTAAATTAAGAAAAACTATTGACTGTTTTATAAACAAAGAAAAAACTGGGCCCCTGTAAATCTCACACGTCTGAAGTCAAACTTCATGGGTAAACAGAATAGAATAGAATGGGTAAACCAGCTGAGGGGTATATCCATATTATTCCATGTGATAAACATGTGTAACCAAGTAAACACTAAACAGAAAGGGGCGTGTCGATCGAGTTTCCCCCACAACGCATTCGTAGCTACCCGTCAGGCGTCAGTCAATCGGTTCTGGTTCCCCGCTAGCAGCTCATTTTCCCCACTCCTGACGGTGTAGTTTTTGAAACAATGTGATTGGCATTGCACAAATCCAATTCGTCTCGTATCACTGCAAGTAACTAAACACTTATACAGAGATTCGTTGCCTCTTAAGACTATACCGGATAAGATTTGGATAATTGACCACCATCTTGGATCCGCCATTTTGAACTTTTCTAAAAATTGTCCGATTGAAGTGAAATTGAAAATGTGGAGACATTTTTGACAACCGAGTATAATTTTGACTCCAAATTGATTCCATCATCTTAAATCGGCCGTATTGGAATTGATAAAATTAATTAAGTAGTTGCCATGGTAGCTTGACACATTAACCGATTTGTCTTTCATAAAATATGTTCACGAATTTCGGAACAGTCTGTAACATGACGTGCGTAACGACCTAATCAAATAAATTACAATGAAAAATTATCTATAAAAGAAGGCGTTTGAATATACACAACACGCTATTTTAATTTGCAAAGTATTTAAGTAAAACTAACTTTTTTAACGAGAGTTTGACGTAACGGCCGGTGCATTAAATCGTGATTTTTTATGTGCGATGAAGATCTATTAAAAAACAATTATATTTTTATATCGACTGGCTCCCGATCGCGTTTCTAAAAGACACAAAACAAAAATTGGATCAGAACATTCTGGTTTAGAAAATATAAAAGTGTCTATAGTCAAAGTTGTAAGTTTACACATTGTCAGATGTTACGTTGCATTATTTTTATTAACTACTTCTTGATAAGTGTTAAAATGAAGTATAAGTAATTACTAATTGTATATAAACGCTCTAAGTTTACATTTTGTAAGTTGACAATGTGTCATCTAACAATTCTGATTGTAATTCATCTTGTACGTGACTTTTAAAAATACATGACAGACAGTATCACTACCTTATCGAAACCAAAAATCAAAATTAAATAATATTTGAAAAAATCACGAATTATTATACGCATTCTAATACTTATTAACAGTGTTTCGTAAACTTTTTTGGCTACGGACCCCTTATAGAGATTAGCAAAATTGTCATTAATATAAAACAGAGTAATTTATTTATTTATTTAATTTTTTTGAAGTGTAGATGTAAATTTATATGTAGATTTTGCGTAAGTAAGTTTCACTTCTGTAGTGTGTAGTGTGAAAAATAATACGTCGTCGACCGAACTGTATAGCTTTGACCATTTACATTAGAGATGAGTGCGCGGATCCCCTCGGATATATTTACGGACCCCAGTTTAGGAAGCGCTGGCTTATAACCAGTGAGGTTAAAGCTATAGAGGAGTTATAAGGTATAAACATTTAAAAATGAAGCCAGTTGCCATTGTAGTAACTCGGCCCCATGTACAAGTACATATTATAAAACCTGTACTGGGCTTGAGAATAGTCGAGAGTGTAGCGACGCTGTTGTTTACATGGCGTTGCTATGGTTCCTCTATTACAAGTCCCCAGTTCCCGAGTTCTAGCCCGAGAGCTGGTAAAAGTGTCAATTGGATTTTCAATTTATTATTAAAAAAAAAAAATAATGAATTGAAAATATGAATTGGTGCTAGGCCCAAATAACCTTAGCTGTTGGTGGTCTTTAAAATACAATTACAATTAAAACCTGTACTGCTGGTAGATCAAAAATTGTGAACCCAACATAGGTGCAGGTATATATTTCTGTCTTTTTTTATGCGACCTCAGCTGGCTGGTTCCTGATTGGCTACTGTCACAGATAAAGACATTTCGTCCGAATGAAATAGAGAGATATCTTTAATTTCAACATTTTGTTCAAATGGAACGCCCGTACATCGACCAATGACATCATCGGAATAAATGTGTAATTACGTCGTCAAAAAAGACGCAGATATATTTTTGCTCTCTTTGTTGGCTTCACTCGCCACACATTGCGTAAATAGACAAAGCTTGGAACATTAATTTATAGGTACATGCTCGGCCCCCGTTTTTATATGTGAGAAGAAAAAGAAGAGAATAATATTTCCCATATACTTACAAAATATATACCAAGTTTTGTCAATTTACTCAATGTGCGGTGTGTGAAGCCAACAAAGAGAGCAAAAATATATCTGCGTCTTTTGACGAAGTAATTCCGCATTTATTCCGACGATGTCAATGGTCGATGTACGGGCGTTTCATCTGAACAATATGTTGAAATTGAAGACATATTTCTATTTCATTCGGACAAAATGTCTTTATCTATGACAGTAGCCAATCAGGAACCAGTCAGCTGAGCCCGCATAAAAAAAGAAAATATATACCTGCACCTACCAGCAGTACAGGTTTCATATGTAGGTACATGATATTCCCAATCCATCTTGTGTTTTGCCGCCATGTTTGATGGGCCCTGTGACGTCAAACCTGGCTTCAATTTTATATAAACAATGTTGTATACGGTATGCGTCCTCTATAGATTCTACCTCAGTGATTAACATACGTAGGGTCAAGGCACCGGTTTCCGATCACTCACCTCTGGTCGATCACTTGTAGATATATTTTGTAGTTGACAGAACAGATTACCTATAGGTCACACATCCTGAGGCGGGCCCCCAGGCCAAGAACTTTGGCGAGCCCCTAAAACTGCGTATATTTTGAAAACGGTTCATTATATTCAAAAACCGATTCTATACCATTTATGAGGGCACTAATTTAACTATTTAAATAATATGTGAGAATAAACATTTCGAAACGTAAAAAACTGTTATTTTCAACACTTCTATGTATGTTAAAAATTAGTATTATGTTAATAACAACTACACTTTTGACGGACTTGTGACAAAAAATAGTAGGCATGTGCAACACGTTCGAAATGGGCAATCGTTCGAATTTCCGCACTAGTCGCTCAAATATTTAAGGTCTGAGCACATTAGCGCGGTGGCGGTAGCGTTTGAACGCAACACTAAAAAACAAATTGACACGCGCATATGTGTCGCTGCTTGTCAGCGTTAAGAGCGTTCTGGTGCAGCGTTCTATGGCGTGGTGGCGGTCAGACACAACTTGTTGAGTTTGACTGCGTGTACCGACGTATAGTAAACGTTACTGTATTCATACAGAAATACCAGAGCTCCCAGACGGTCACTTTTTAAGGGCTTAGTCCTTTTTTTAAAGCTTCGTCCCTTTTATTTCCTTTTTTTGTAAAATGTCCCTTTTACTCCCTTTTTTCGTTGTTTACAATTTGATGTGCATTAAATATTGAATATTATAAATACACTACTCACTCGCTTCGCTCGTTCGCTTGAATATTATAATTACGAACAAATTTGATTACCATAAAAGTTATAGTGAGTCAACCTTAAAAGATAGACATATGCTGTCGCGGACTTTTTTTAGAACTTTTGAAGGGGAACAATTCCGTCATACATGATTTTTGCGTAACTTTAACCGTTTACGCAGCGGAAGCTCTCAAAAGGAATAATTTTTCCCGTTTTTGTAACATTTTTTATTGATGCTCCGCTCCTATTGGTCGTAGCGTGATATTATATAGCCTATAGCCTTCCTCAATAAATGGTCTATCTAACAAAAATTTTTTTTTTCAAATCGGACTAGTAGCTCCTGAGATTAGCGCGTTAAACCAAACAAACAAACTTCAGCTTTTCGAGAGCAAATACTTTAGTTTAGTATTTGCTGAAGATGGGAGCATAGCTCTCGAAATCTACATACATAAATAAAATTATTGTGGTTAGACGTGACTAAACTCTTTGTTATTAAAAAAATTGGTTAATAAAAACATTATTTCAAACAATCTGCGACAATAAATAACATCAACAAAGCAAAAATATTTTTTTGCTTTTATTTTGAATTTCTTTTTCTTATACTTACTAATTTTTAAATTTTAACACTAAATAACATATGCGGCACACGTTCAATAAATAATAATATAAACTCTGTAGTCTATAAACAATATAATTATCTTTCATTGTTGGTATAATATTTAAAGTGATTTTTGTTGTTTTTTTTCTGTCAAATTTACGTCCTAAACCAAATAATGCGTGTCAATGACTGTTTTTATAGTTAGTTTTGTTCCCTTTTTGGTCCCTTTTTTTTGGACTGACAAGTCCCTTTTTCCCTTTTTTGAGGTAGTAAGTCGCTGGGAGCCCTGAAATACAAAATTTATCTAGAAAGTTAAAAACTGCACGAAGTCACCGCAACAGTATGGCCTATTCAAGGGTAAGTTCGGTTTTGCACTCGATTGATCGAGCCGAGCAAACAGATTTTTCGTCACGTGATAAGCGAGCAAATCGAGCCATCTAAACAATTCCGAACGTAATTTAGCAGATTTTTCCAAACGTCAGAATAAAATGGCGCCAATAAATTAAATTCTTATTACTAAAGCCGAAATATATACTTATTGCTCCTCATTTCAACATTGTTATAATAATAAATCATGATTCACATTTTTTTTCGTTTTATTCCTTTATTTTAAAATTAATAGTACCACCGGTTGTTGATTTTTTCGACACATAGATATAATAAATATTTTATTTAATAATTCTGTGCGATATAGACTTATTGGTTATTACTAGGTATTCTTTGAATAAATATTATTCGTGTACCTATTGAAAAATTACCTCATATAAATAAACTTCGAAATTTATCCATTCTCACAACAAGTGTTTCCGCTCATTTTTAAAATGAATGCTCTGAAGATGGTTAAATTTGCTTGCTCGCTCGCTTTCCTCGGAGCTCATAGAGCGAGCTCGATCTCCTCCAGATTTTAAATGCGAACGCATGATAGAGATCTTTCAGAGCATATAAATGTTAAATTCGAACGCATAAGAGCAATCAGATCGATCTGAGCTCAAAACCGAACTTACCCCAAAAAACGCCACCACTATCGCCACCGCCACCGCGCTAATATGCTCAGGCCTTTAAAAGTGGTCGATCACAATTCACAGGTAAGTTGGTCGGGGACCCGTACCCGTACGCTATGTGTATATTTTTCCTTTACTGTAAATATTAATTATTTTATTTAGAAGGTTGAAACACTAATTAAAAATTTAATACGTATTCGGTTTGAACTAAACACAGTGACAGTACCGGACGAACAAGCGGCTAACCTTGAATATTCTCTTAAAGTTTGGTATTTAATCAAACATTATCCAGTTCAGTGAACGTCGCGCGTCGAGGAAAAAAAAGAATGCAGTCATGATTTATTGCGAGCGGAAGTTCTCTTTACTATGTCTTCTAAATGTTTTGCCGGCGTTATTGCATTGTTGTGAGTTTATACACTAATGTACTGTTTTATTCTCACAATTAATTAACAAAGAAAATAACATTTTTGCAACACTTGCATCAAAAGTACAGTTTTAGATGGCTGTGTACCGTTTGAAAAGTGATTATTTATGGAAGCTTCCGATGCGTTCGAACGGTAGTGTTTAAAGTAAATTTTAACGCACTCCGTTCTATAAAGTAATACTGTTTTGTTTTACTTTATAACACACGTGCGTAATAAAGTACTTTATAGATTACTTTGCTATAATGTCACTAATAAAATATTTACCCAAATTGTGTTTCATTTGCTTAAAATTGAACTTTTGAAATAGTTGTTGCAAAAAATATTGTATGTAACGCGTGTCTAAAGTGACGACAGTCGCGATTTTACAATACTCTCTAAAGGTTTTCGGCTCGCGCGGTAAACACACTCGTTCTGGTATAAATGCAACATAACCTTAGGCTCGTATCGCAAAATCGCGACTGTCATATAATTCGTCACTTAAGCCACTAGTTGCATAAATTACTGTTAACCAGGTTGTTTTTGTCAGTAGAATTCATATATTTAGAGAAAAATTAACCGCCTCATGCGCAGAAACCAGATTTGGTTCGGACTGGTCTATTCTATTTTTGAAGGGGTGCGCCACTTTATGTGTACATGTCAGTGCACTATTTACTTGTCATTCAGTGCTCACTGTTTAGGTTATAATATTACCTACATGCTGTTAAAAATCGAGTATTGAAGATTTGAAGTGTGTTTGAAGCGCATTATCAGTGATGCATGTTTGAATGATTTTAAAAGATTTTATTAATTCCATTTATTAAATTAAAGAAAAAATCGGATTTAATTAAGCCCCCAGCACCTACGTTTCTGCGTCAGAATCTGTTTTGCGTACACCACTGATTACTTCTCCAACCAGTTTTTGTGCGCAGGTTCCCGTTAGGATTTGGTTTTCTCTAAATGTATGAACTCTAAAAATTATTTATACTAAAATCAAGTACAAAACATACGGGCACTGTAGAATAAATAATAACTGATACAGCAGAAAATATGTGGTAGTATAGTTATAATATTATGAGATCGACACGACAAGTCGACGAAATTTATGCATTATCGAAATAATTCTTTTCATCTACGTTTGAATAATTTTTTTTTACCCACTAAATTTCTTTAGGTGCTCGCACGTCATGGCCACATCATAGGCGTGACCACGGAGGGGGGCGGGGCGGGAGTGGTACCAGCCAACACGAAAGTTGACAATAGTGGTTCTGTTCTGTGTCAAAATCAAATAGATTCGTGTGAATTTTCGATATTCGCGCTTTAAGAGGTGGAAAATTTCTTGAAGAGTAGACTCATGTAGGTACCTCTGAAAGCGCTTAAGCTGGAAACAATTTTTTGATGTGAAACATTCAATGGCGCGCTTGAATGGGAGAGAAAACGTTTGGAAAGAATTTCTCGCGGGGGGTAATAAATCATAAATTCTTATCTCTAGAACTACTGAACCAATTCTAAAAATTCTTTCACTAATTACCTTCGCAGGGGAAGAGTTTCTCGCGAGAGGGGGGGTTATAAATCATAATTTCTTGTCTCTGGAACTACTGAACCGATTCTAAAAATTCTTTCACTAATAGAAAGCTACACGCTATCCCTGAGTGATATAATAGGCTATATTTTATTTTGATAAATTTCTCGCGGGGGGTTCAAGCTATGAAATTGTTTCACATCTGCCAGGCGTCTGACGACTTAATTTTTTATTTTTTTTTAGCGGCAGCCGCTGGTAACGAGTCATTACCAACACTGTACGAGTATTATACATCGGAAGGCGTAAATCACGGTCTATCAATCGACTCGCCACAATTCACTCTCAATGGACACAATATTACTCTGTATAGCGCGGCAATACATTACTTCAGGGTGCCCCGTGCCTACTGGCGCGACAGACTGCGCAAGGCCCGAGCCGCCGGAGTCAACACCGTCGAAACGTTAGTATTCGAGACCTGACTGTAGATAAGTATCGTTTAGAGAAGATAGTAGCGGGCTTGAGAATGCTGTTGTTTACATGGCGTTGCTATGGTTCCTCTATTACAAGTTCCCGGGTTCTAGCCCGAGAGCTGGTAAAAGTGTCAACTGAATTTCCAATTTATTATAAAAAAAAAATTAATTGAAAATATGAATTGGTGCTAGGCCCAGATAACCTAAGCTGTTGGTGGTCTTTAAAACACAATTTCGAAGTTAGTAGTGACATTTCTGCGCACAAACGAGTTTCGGATCGAACGGGTCTATGTTTTCTAACAACGGGTCGTCAATGGTGTGTGTCGACTGGAGACGAACAACTAAATGACCATACTCATAGGACCACCCCTGTTAGAAAAGATAGACCTGTCCGAACCGAAATTCGTTTGTTGCGCAGAAATGACGTTACTATCTTTTATTTATTTATTTCACCAATCAACAGAGCTAAAAATGTTTTAATTAGCGATTAATTATTAAAAGTATATTCGGTTCATTGGACATTTTTTCGAAATTTGTATTTGCAGTCAAGGTGTTAATAACAAATTGAAAATCCAATTGATACTTAAACCGAGATATTAATAAAAATAAAAATTCTAATAAATATTTTAGAGCATAAACTTTCATTATAACAAAGTTTTATATTGATCACTGTCCACTGGAATGTACCCTATTATCTGGAGAAGAACTATTTTTATAAAATATTTCTTGTTTAAGATATGTGGCATGGAATCTACACGAGCCGCAACCAGGCGTTTTCGACTTTGGTAATGGTTCGAACGAAATGAGCGACATGCTCGATATAGAAGAATTCTTGAAAATTGCCAAAGAAGAAGATTTGATAGCCATCGTTAGACCGGGGCCTTTCATATGTTCTGAATGGGAATTCGGTGGCATGCCTAGGTATGTTTTGAAATTAGAAAAAGACACTTCAGTTGCTTCTTGTGTTGATTTTAGAATGTGAATTGAAATTTATTTAGGGTAAATTCTCCTTTCACAAGATGTTTGTAATAATAGTTTATTTAAAAGATGATATATTTCGACAACTTAGTTGTCATCTTCAGATCAGTAAAAAGGTTAAAGTTAAGAAGAATAATTCTTTTTTTATTTACCATGAGCATTAAATTCACTTAACTGTTTACTGTGTAATTAATTCATTTCCTCGTGTTAAAAAAAAGGGTGTGGGTCTCGGGACCCCCGACAGATGTGAAACATCAAAGAAAACCTTATTGAACTCTGTGGTATTCTTTATGTAGTAGTATATATTTTTTCAAAAGCAGCAACTAACTGTGTTATGCTGACGTAATCCTATATACTGCACTGTAACACCGCGTGTGTTACAGTGCACGCCTGAGCCAAGAGAAAGAGAGTGCCACAGTGGTGGGGAGAACAGCAGCGAAGGAGCGGACCAAACATTTCGTTGCATATTTTCCCTCACGCGGCTGTTCACAGCCCGACATAAGATGTTTCAAATCAAAATCTTAACTTTCTTTTTTTACTGATCAGATGATAACTATGATCAGTGTATCTGTTCTCTGCTATGCACTAAGGTATTCATGGTCTACATGGGTCTTCTACTGTGTTAAAAGATATTAGAGGCGCTACAAGCATTTAAAAGTGAAGCCAGTCGCCATATTAATTCAGTTCTCATTTTATATGTAAGAAAAAGAAGAGAATAATATTCCCAATCCATCCCATGTTTGGCCGCCATGTTTGTTATCCTCTGTGACGTCACACCTGGCTTCTATACGGTATAGCGCCTCTATTATCTTTTAACTCAGTGAAGTTGTCAAAGCATGTAGTCTTTTAAAATAAACTATGTTTACAAATGAAAGGAGAAATTACACTAAAAAAATTATATTCTACGTATGTTTTGTTTCAAGCTTTTTCTTGGAAATAATAAGAATTTGGAATAGGATATTTTAAATTTGTTTAAACGTTTTTAGTTGGCTGTTGCGTGAAAAAGATATTAAAGTGAGAACTTCTGATCCTAAATTTATGCAACCCGTCACGAGGTTTTTTAATAAGCTGCTTTCATTGTTGGAGAAACTGCAATTTACTAAAGGCGGGCCTGTCGTTGCATTTCAGGTAAATGATACAATACAGTGACCATGTACAGTGATATTTTATTCATCACCCAATACGAAAATTATCGTTCCTGTACACACTGTGCTATATATAAGAGAAATTAAAATTGCCTACTGTTGGCACTGTGGAATAATTGGAAACTCGTCCGACGCGAAATTGGGAGTTTCGGGTTCGAGTCCCGGCAGTGGTATTAACATTTTTTTTTTCTATATGGCCTAAAACAATATCATGGCGGGAGTGTCGTGTTAATTCACTAATATAGTGAATCTATTTGCGGTATGGAATCTTATCATATTGATTATTTATAATTTTCATTGTTAAATTGATTTTGTAACGTGGCAGGTTGAAAACGAGTACGCCAGCACTGGAGATGTTGATAAAGAATATTTAAATCAACTGAAGCAGTTATTCATATCTAATGGTATAGTCGAGCTACTGGTCACATCTGATGGCGTTTCAGCATATGAAGACAAGGGTTCAGTTCCAGGAGGTAATTGTTTTGCAACTTGATTTACTTGTTATGTAATTTTTACAATTCGTTCCTTGAAAATCCTTTGTAATGCAAAATATGTCTACAATATGTTGTATGGATTATTTCTAAACAATGCGTTATAGATTGTTTGCTTGCTCTTCTAGCGGCAGCACAATAATGCTTCGCGCCGGGATTTGATTATATTTTACTATTCTTTCATTTTCTGCCACCAGATGTCATAGTGTCAAATTCCACATTCTTCCGTAAACCAAAGGATTATTTTGTGTCACCAAAGAACTTATTTTTCTGTGGTGTCGCATGAACAATAGCGTAACTACTGATGAACATGCCCGTTTCCCGGGGCTCCGCAAAGTTACAGGCCACCAAAATTTATGAATTATGAATATTTATTGATATCTTAATGCGTCATTAATTATCTTAACATCTGAACCTATAAACACTTCAATTTTTAAGACCTTAACTTTTGCGAATTAAATTTTTTTGGGTTAGAGAAGATTGTGGTTTATGGTTAAAAAAATTTAGATCGAGGGCCAATTTTTCTAATTTAACCTGGGGCCACGCTTCTTGTAGTTGAATGTGTAAATTTATGTAAATATTTTACGTATACTTTCAGCGTTAATAACGGCTAATTTCGCGGGCAATCCAAAAAAGGAATTCGATACATTACAAAGAATACAACCTGGTAAACCTATAATGGCAATGGAGTACTGGACTGGATGGTTCGATCATTGGTCAGAAAGTCATCACACAAGAAGTGCAGACGGTAATCTATATAAATAAAATATAAAATTCTGATTTATTTCGGTCCGTCTTTTTTAGAATATCATATCAAAACAACTAGAGTCTAGACCGATATTCACGAAGCATGCAACATATCTTAAGGTTGAATTAATTTAAGATCAGTTTAAGATGCATACTAATCGAGAGTAGGGCTTGTGGACAAGATCTAAAAAACTCGGGTCGCAGTGCCAAACCCTGCCGACAATATAGTGTATTTGCTAATGCAGGGCTTGTGGCTTTATTATGTAAACTTAAGTTTGTTTTTGGACAAAATAAAAAATTTAACCCCTTAATACATCCCTTAAAATAATATTTTTTTTCTTAATTTCAATAATATTATCAATGCAACCTTTGTACCAAATTAAATACACCCTTCAGTAAGTAAATCACTATCCGCAAACCAGTGTTTTCATAAAATTTTTGTAAGTCCGGCCCTGTTGGCCGATTTTATTAAAATTTTAACAGCACATTTTAATCTTTACTAAAGGGTTAAATTTCAATTTTGAAACGATTCTGAGAATTTTTTCGGTATTTTTGGGCCCAAAAACTTTTTTCAACCCCTAAATACAACCCTTAAAATAGTCCGATCGGGCCCATTTTAAATAGGCTTCGTGCGGTAATGGGTTCCAATGTGTGTACCAAATTTCGTTTAAATCGATTAAGTCTGTCGAGAGTTATCGTGTACACACACACATATATATATATATATACATACATACATACATATATACATAAACATTTTCAAAAATGGTGGCAAACTGTTCAGGAGGGTATGAAACGTCGAGAAATTTTGGTCCGACCCCTAGGTCCCACCATCCGACCGACGCCAATAGTGTATGTGCCATATGGCAAATACACTAAAAATAGTCGATAACGAGATATTATTTAGGATTTCTTGTTCCATGAAATTTTTTTATTACTTAATTAAAAGATTATGACAAGAATAGGAATTAAATTTCATGTCTTTAAAAAAACATTTTCAGATTTTGCTAAAGTTTATGAGGAGATACTAGCATACCCAGGATCCGTTAACATGTATATGTTCCATGGAGGGACCGATTTTAATTTCATGAATGGAGCCAATATCGCGGATGGCAGCACGGATAATAAAGGATTCCAACCTGATATCAGTAGTTACGGTAACTACTATTCACTTGCTATAAACATTTAAAAAGTTAACGGCCAGTAATTGTTATTGTCGTGTGTGTTTTAAAGACCACCAACATCTAAGGTTATTTGGGCCTAGCACCAATTCATATTTTCAATTCATTATTTTTGTTTAATAATAAATTAAAAATCCAATTGACACTTTTACCAGCTCTCGGGCTAGAACCCGGGAACTGGGGACTTGTAATAGAGGAACCATAGCAACGTCATGTAAACAACAGCATTGCTACACTCTCGGCTATTCTCAAGCCCAATTGTTATTGTCTATAATAATTAGAAAAGATTTTAAAATTCATTATATCAAAATAAAATGTAGGTACTTAAAAGTTATTTAGTTAAAAACGCCTTTATTAACCCCTCAAATAATTAAGACTTCACAGCATTTTGAATAAGAAATAAACTTTAAAAATATCAGTTTCTCAATAGTTATTAAAAAAAATTTTTGAGGTTATATCACACTTACCGGAATAAAATTCATTCAGTAATGAATTGGGTATAAAAACAATCCTTATCTATAGGAGAAGTAATAGGAGTCCATTCCATGTTTACTGTTTTGTAACAGGTGATAACTGTCTGTAGATATATTTACCAAAAACATTCACATCCAATGTATTTAACTTGTTATCTAACACTATTTAGTTTTTCGTTTGACTTTCAAAATTGAAATTTGAAAGTAGCGGGATATATTATCGAATATTTTTAAATGTCCATAATTTCTTTTTGACGAAAACAATTTAAAAAAAAATATTTTCAATCGATAGAGATAACAAAAAATATTCGATAATTTTGTCCATAAATGTATTATATTTTTATACCTATAACTTTAGTGGTAAGATTACAATATTAAAACGAAGAATTGTTGCGGCCAGATTGTAATTTGGCCAGCTGGATTATATTAGGGTGAATTTACATTCAGACTATGATATACATATTGTAGCTATTGCAAGATTACTAGGTCTTCGTTAATTGTAGGTTTTATTTTTTATAGATTACGATTCTCCGTTGTCTGAAGCCGGCGATTATACTGATAAATATACCCGTTTACAACAGTTGTTAAAGAAGTACAATACGGTACATACAAAACTTCCAGCACTGCCACCAGAAGTTCCGAAAACTGTGTACCCAAGCCTCAATGTAACGCATAAACTATCATTGCCCAGCATTATTGAACAGGTATATATATTTTTCTGGTGTTTGTAGTAGCGAATTAAGAATTTTGATGCCCCCAAACCAAATTTTGAAAGTCCTCAAAAATTTTAAAATAATGTTTTTTTTGTGATACGTGCATTAAAAGTGCTTTTTATCGGGGATGAAATTTGGCTTTTGCATGCCAATGGCGAAAAATAAATGTCGCGCATGCACAGATCAAAAACAAAGTGTTTTCGTCTCTTGGGAAATTCTTTTCGGATCGAAAGTAAGCATAAGTGGCTCCATCCTACAAGAAGATTGTAAACTATATCTGACAGTTCGCCTAACCTACAACATCCATTTACAGTGTTTTTGTAAATATTTGATATTGTTATTTCAATACACTTATTACAAATCTGGTCGAAATTTGCGATTGCGACGCGAGTGATTGCCGCCCTCGCTTCGCTCTGGCGAGCAAACGTCATGCTTGTTCACAAATATCAACTTTCCGCCCTAGTTGCACAATGTACTATTTTAAATCTACTAAAATGTTTTAAGTGAAAATATATATTTGCTTTTATGTTCAAGGCACCAGACAAAATTCAAAGCGAAAATTTACAACCCATGGAATATTTGCCGATTAACAATAATTCTGGTCAAAGCTATGGCTACATTGTTTATCGTAAAGAAAATATTAATATACGTAAGTTTGATTTTTGAAGTTACGGTAATGGCGGCTTAAGGTCGATTCGAAATGATACGTTCGGCATGTCAGCGTATACCGCGTACCGAATCGGCAAATTTCGTGTTTTCAGTAGCTCAGTATACTTCGTAACAGCCATTTAGTGCAGACCTGAAACAATCTTAAACATAATTTAAAAAAAAATGATGTATAATATTCCCGCACACTTTCAATTAAAATTTCGTTGGACATAGCGATTATTCTGCGGTTTTGAGCTTACTACTTGATATAAAGTTAAAAACCGTCGAAACATTCGTCAATTTTTGTCCCTTCAATCCTTCTCTGCTGTTGCTTGGCCAGTTTGAGCTGGTCGAACCGAAGTCAGTGAGCGGAATTCATTTAATTTCGTGCATACCAAAACGTGCCGATCGTACCATTCCGAGTCGACCAATTCGAGTCGATTGAGTGCGTGTGGACTTTAATGGTGTTTAATGCTATACAATGAATTTTTTTAGCTGCCAATGCGATTTTGAAAATTGAAGGTCGTGTATGCGATACCGTTATGGTACTTGTAAACGGTCAGTTACTTTCTAAACCAATCGAAACAAAAGATGACCTTGACGGTTTTGGATATTGGCGGTTAAAGTATGCATATTTTTTTAATTTTGTGTTTAAAAAAATTGATCGTAAAATTTACACCGCACACTACAGAAGTGAAACTTACTTACGCAAAATCTACATCTGTTATAAATTTATTATTTGTTTTTCGTTTCCATGGTTACATCGTTTCTTTCCGCTGAATTCAATTCACTCTACAATGCATAAAGAAGTTTCACTCGAAAAAAATCTATTGTTAACCAGTTGATGTAATTTCAGAGATTCAACATTAAATCTCGGCTCAAAAGCTGTTACAAACGCAACACTGGAATTAATTGTTGAAAATTGGGGACGAAATAATTTTGGTAATTTAAAGCAGTTTAAACAACTTAAAGGTCTTTGGCAAGGGAATGTATCAATTAACGATGCCGTTATATCCAATTGGCAGATCGTTCCATTGGAATTCCGTCAGAGGTGGATTAACAGGTATTCAGACTGCAAAGCTGCGAGTTTACACGATATCAAATTACCCGTCAGAGACTTAATTTTAGCTTGTACACAGTTTGAATTTGTTTGTGCAAACTTAATTTGCTGTGAATTACCCGAAAAAGATTACCTACTGACTTCTGTTATATTTCTTCATTTGATACTGATGAAATAAAATTCTTTTTTGCCATACCCACTATAAAATAGCTACTTCATATGCGTATAATGTATATGTATGCATGGAATGGATCAGTTAACAGACAGGTGCGTTGAAAGTGTTTTCAAAACACACTAGTATGGAAAATTTTCCATAGTGATTACACCTACTAATGGCAGGGCTTGAGAATAGCCGAGCGTGTTGCAGTGCTGTTGTTTACATGGCGTTGCTATGGTTCCTCTATTACAAGTCCCCAGTTCCCGGGCTCTAGCCCGAGAGCTGGTAAAAGTGTCATTTGGATTTTCAATTTATTATTAAAAAAAATAATGAATTGAAAATATGAATTGGTGCTAGGCCCAAATAGCCTTAGCTGTTGGTGGTCTTTAAAACACAATTTTAACACACCTACTAATGGCCTGCTGCTATAAATGTGAAGTTGGCGACAAAAATGAACTGTAAAAATTTTGAAAATACTGAAAATTAAGTGAAAAGTAGCTATTTTATTGTGGGTATGGCAAAAATACCATATATTATATCTCGTGCATAGTGATACTATGACTCGTGTGACTGTTAAAACTCGCTAGCGCTCGTTTTAACATACTGTCGCTACTCGTCAGTAATATGCCTCATCACGCATTTAGATATGCAATCTATTATTGTGAAATCATTATTACTTCCCACCTCTACTATAGTAGGGAAGTAATGGATTTAGTCCGAAAAAATATTTCGAGATTTTAACAGATCTTCACGTTTTGAGACCCTAGCAATCGTTTAAGATCATTTTCTGACTGATGTCTGTATGTGTGTGTGTGTGTGGTCAATTTTTCGCCTTCGATATCGTAAAAACGGAACAACATAGGGCCATGCCGATTGTTCTATTGTGTTTATCAGCCTTTAACTTAGATCTGATTAGATTTTGAGTCAAAACGGATCAGTGGATTCTGAGATATTAAAAAAACGTTCTCAATGTCACGTATTAACATAGGTAAAAAAAATATAAATGAATTCTAGATGTTATAATATGAAAAAAATGCAAATAAAAAAAGAAAATTGTACGTAAATCAAGGTAACCATGATTTTTGCTATATTACTAGCTATATTACTAACAAAAAAGATGGCCATGCTTTTTTTCAAAGAGTAAAAAAAAAGTGTTTATTTTTTACAAATATTTACTAGGTGGGAAGTATAGGACTGGTCATTAGTCGAATTTTTTGATGTGTAACCGACCCCCTCCAAAAAAAACTATTTAAATATCACAGGCTGGAGTGAAATTGTAAGATCTTACATTGTGACGCATTGTGAGACTTTCTCTACATGCGCCGTCAGAAAACTTTCCAAGAGGGGACAAAAATAATGTTTACTTTGGTAGCATCTTACATCGATCTGCTGGCGTCAGCGAGAAGTGTCAAATTCTATACTAGCGATTATGCTGCCATCTGTGATAATTAGTATGAATTTATTTATTTATTGTAGTTTATAGACGCGTCGACAACTTTGGTCATTAGCGTCTTAATTACATTAAATAACAACTTCCTTAAAACTTAATTACATCACAAAACATCCATGAGTGGAGGTGGGATTCGAACCCACAACAGTGTGATCCAAAGGTCGACTACGCTAACCGTTACACCACACTGTCCTCTAATTAATTACTATGAATGACCATTGACACGTTTTAACCACTATTGATCGGTTAATATAAAGACGTTTACACATAAACCCGTGTAAATGCCTGGCGCTCACCAATTTTTTTTTTTCAGTGTAAAAAATTGGGAAACGTATAATTCCAACGCAAATAATGTAGGACCTGCATTGTATAAAGCTACACTAACAGTAAACGAGGAACCTAAAGATACATATTTGGACACTACAGGCTGGTCGAAAGGGTTCTTTGCAATTAACGGATTCGTACTCGGACGGCACTGCCGCATTGGACCTCCACTCTTTTTGTATTTACCTGCACCGTACATACGCAAGGGTGACAATGAGGTATGTTCATTATTAGCCATAATCAAATTAGAATTTTCAGATTTTTTAAATGGATTACATACAACCTCGATAAGTCGAACGTCAAGGGAATCGGTCGAGAGAGCGGGAACCGTTTTAAGGTATGTGCAGTATGGAGCTGGGATTCTAGATGGTAGCGTAGATCATAGCAGAGCTTGCTTAAATTAATGCATTGTTATACAGATTGTATCAAATTAAAGCTGTGCATAGGGCGTTCTGTGTGTAAGACAGAGATTGATATATAAAGCAATAAGTAAGAATGAGATAAATGATAGCTAATAGGAAGTTACTGTAGTTACTTAACCTGATAGCGTCATTTTTGTTTTGTGATATTATCAATAATTTCAGTAGTCTTACGGTAACCACAGTAACAATTAGCGATCATTTACCTCATTTTTACTTATTACTTTATATATCGATCTCTGTCTTGCACACAAAACGCCCTATGCACAGCTTTAATCTGATACAATCTGTATATGCGAGCGTACAAAACGAAGCAGTGAGTGTTGCAGGTATAAGCGCTGTTACAAGAGCTGGTAGATTCAAGAATGTATCTCACCATTCTTTCAGCGCGCGGACTACTACAATCAACGTGTGACAACTGTCAAATGGCCGTTACAAGTTTCGCAATGGATGTAACTAGTTTAATAAGTGAAATTTTACCAGTTTTTATTTAATTTGTTTTGAGTTTTTTCTAAGACGTATTTAAAAGTGTTAGGTTCCATACGTAAATATTCAAAAAACCAGTTTGGATAAAATTTTAATTCTTGGTATAAATTATGAAATTCGCCATGTTTAGATCGTTTTCTGTTAATAGGGTGGACATGATAGCTCCTACCCAAATTTGTATTTAAAATATACCACTTTATAGCAGAAGAACACAAATATTCGTCTTCGCTATCTGACATTTCAAACGCGACTTAAGCTTGTATCAATGCTAGTATCAAAGCTTCGTGGTGCAAACCTATAAGCTCTTATAATTTCAGCCACCATCTACCATACATGCTACCATCTAGAATCCCAGCTGCATACTGCACGTACCTTTATAGGCGAGGGGAAAGGATTTGAGATGAAGAGTGCACGGGGTAACTTCCGCTAACAATACTCTTAAAGTTTCGGGGGTTTCGAAATTGTTATAATTGTTTGCCTTGCAATTTTTTTTGCATACCTGGCAGACCTCATACAGAAAATTTATCCATTTAAATTGTATAATATTACCTGATTGATGTTTTTCGTTTTTTGCAGATAATTATTTTTGAACACTTCAATCCTGTAAATCAAGTACAGTTTTTGAAAGCACCAAAATACTTATCTTGAATAGCAAGAAAATTTAGGGGTAAATATAGCCATTATTACAGTATTTGTTTAATATAGTCGGCGTTTCGAACTGCCTTATTACACCCGTTTTTCTTAATATTCAAGATTGTTTGGCTGTTATTATATCAACATGAAAATATTTATCGTCGACTCATTCCTTACCGCCATTTTAATATATTATATGTAATAGAAAATAATGTATGAAAAAGGAAATATATTTTATAAAATTTACGCTTTTTTTACTATTCATTTGTATTAATAAATTAGTAACTATTAATATATTAATTACATTTCAGCTGATATGAAATTAAAATCATTATCGATCTGTGTGATTTCTAGAGATTAATATTGTATGGTAAAATCATTAGAATTTTTTCAAACGCATTGTGTAAAAATTATTTTCATAAAAAAGACATTTATGTCATGTTTAAAAATTGAACAGCGATTAACAAAATACCGTGTTAAATGTATGATAAACCCGATATAAATCATCTGTATTTTTGTATTTATTCAGTTGAGATTCTAACCTGTAATTGGCAGCTCGATCAAATTTAACCTGTCACCACTAGGATATTCTCGGTGAATTCAGTGAATTGGAATATTCCATTCAAAATCGAGACAATACTGGAGTTGTCTGGTCATCCTAATGACATAAAACATTTTCCGTTTCGCAACGCCGCTATTGAAAATTCGATTTTCGGTACTTGTTTATAAAAATTTTCAGTTGTCGGTTTTCTCTGTTTTTTAACGTGAGTCGCGCCAACTTCAATTCGCATATAATACTCGAAAACGTTAAAATCCCACATAAATTTCACATGGATCTGACAGATATAATATTTTAGCGGCTTTTTTGCGCGCCCAAATTGCAGGTACCTCAAATCGAATTGTCAACAGAGTTGTGAAAAATAATATGAAACAGCGAATTCAATTCGTATGAATTGCTGCCCTTGTTCCTCGGGTAGCAAACTTCACACTAGTTGCAAACACTGTGTTCCGTCCCTTATAATGCAATATACTATTGAAAAACAAATAAAACAGAAAAATATAAAACGATTAAAAATTGTTTTAAATATTACAAATTTTATTTGAATTTATATTATACACTTTGTTATCGATATGATATTATATTATACCTAACGATTTTTATTATTATTTTACTTATAATTAATACAAAAATAACCATTCGTTTTTATTTAAGACTGTTTTGTTTTAACGGGAAAGGTAGGTATAGTGTTTAAAAACATTTTTTAAATTTTTATCTTTGCTTTATTTGGGTTGAGCTATATAAAATATCAAAATAGTTTATGAATTAAAATTTGCATTACTGTGTTGTATCATTCTATAATAATCACAATATGCCAAAAGCAAAACGAATAATAAACAATTGAAACTCACTAGAAATTTCTTTTAGAACAACTGATGACACCACACGGTCAAACATGCAATTGTTTGTCAGTTAATTCATACATTGACAAACAAGTAGTCGGAAATGACTGTGAAACAAATGAGCGTCGTTACACGATCAGATTCAACGAACGTGGCACTTCTAAAAAACTCGAAAACAAACGAGTCTGGACGGAATTGCAATTTACAAATTTTAATAATAATACTAATTTTAATTATTATTCTAAGTGACTAGTAAAAAAGTTACCTTATGACTAGTTTCATTTTGAAAATTTTAGAATATTTTTTTACATTTAAAAATAGAAAAAAAATTGCGTAGGTAATCACTTTTTATAGTCATTATATAATTGCTTTGCGGGTAATAGGGATTTAACCCGTAAAATCAAACTTTTGCGATTTCCTGCTTCCCTAATTATTTTAGGAAAAATATCTTCGAATAAAAGTTTTAGAACATAAAATTCTGCATCTAAATCATTAAACAAAATTAATTTTGCATGCTTTGTAACGGCAGAAATTTGATATGAAAATGTCAAAATTACCTCAAAAACAGATAGCGATAGCCATGGAATTTGAACAAAATGACGACGTTTTAGCTGTCTGAATAATTTCTAATCATTTTGTTCAAGTTCAATGGCTATCGCTATCCGTTTTTGAGGTAATTTTGACATTTTCATATCAAAAGCCGTTACAAAGCATGCAAAATTAATTTTGTTTAATGATTTAGATGCAGAATTTTATGTTCTAAAACTTTTATTCGAAGATATTTTTCCTAAAATAATTAGGGAAGCAGGAAATCGCAAAAGTTTGATTTTACGGATTAAATCCCTGTTACCCGCAAAACGATTGAGCACCCTGTATAAGGACTTTAAAACAAATCGAAAAGCACTGGGTTAATGATTTTATTTCCGTAAAAACCGGTTTCAAAATCAATTTTGTTAAAACTAACTCGTAGAAAAATTATCAGCAAACTAATTTGTAACGATGACGATTTTTTTGTCGTCACGGTCTAAAATAGCAAAATTTTGCTTCGATGCATTTTCGTATCAAATTGATCAACGCACATTCGTGCTACATAAAAAAAACATAACTAAATTGACGTTAAGAAATATGGACTTTAAAAAAAATATTTTGTACAATCTACGAATCTCCAAACATTCATATCTCGGTGAGTTTTATTCAAGCCTCAACGCTATATTTGATTTCAATGGTCACAAAATTTGATCGAATAATTATTTGTTTGCATTAAAATACAAAAAAAAAGAAATATAATATTCAGAATGGCACATATTAAAAAATAAAAAAAGAAAAATCTAAAATGTTAATTGTTTACGCTATTTAGAAAATAAATAAATATTTATATCAAAATTTCTGACCACACATTATATAATATATATACACATAAATAATATATAGTACAACTAAAATATATTTTGGACAGTCGCTTTATTTAACTTAACCCTTCAGTGATCGCGTAAGTAGAGTGCCCGCGGTGAGAGATGAAGCCAGGCACGTCATCAATAATATGCTAGTGAACGCCTGCTTGCCCGCAGACAGTGCCGTGTACATAAAACTGCACATTGGGTTCTATGACGCTAGGTACAATTTTGGCAAACTGCTATTGGATCTCCAAAACAGCCAATAGCAAGCTAGAAGGCGGGCGCAATGCATTCACGTTACTATGACGCGGTGGCTTTATCTTTCGTCGCGCGAGGTTTAACTCAGTAGGTAGTCTATTTTTCGCTGAAGTGAATGCACCTGCCTGTATACTACATAAAAGTCATCATGTATCATGCACTGTTAAGTTATAAGTAAGGCAATCGTAAGATGTCAAAAATTAAAATTTTGGTATCTAGGAGCAGGCCTGAACTAGGACTAGAACTTACATTTGAAATCTAATTAGCTCCGCCAAAACGGGAAAGTCCGCTCAGAGGACTGCGTCATTTCTATTTTATTTAAGAAAGCGGAAGACGACGAATCAATTTCTTCTACTTATTTATGCTAATATTAGAAGGAAAGTTTGTATGTTTGTTTGTCGTAAGTAATCTCAGGAACTACCGAACCGACTTGAAAAATTCTCTCACTGTTTAAAAGCTTTCTTCATCCCGAGTGACATTGGCTATACAGTATGTAAACCTGTAAGAATGAATGAATTGTGAATTATAGACGCTCGACATCAAGGGTCATTAGCGTCTGTTAAACCTGTAAGATATACATAGGACATTTAGCGTTGGGAACCCCCCAAGTGGGACATTGGAATGCGGTTGCTATCGCAAATTGCATTTCAATGTTCTTTGAGAATTGGTGCTCCCAGGGACCTGAGCTCGTACCAGTCGGTTTGTGTATGCCGGTTGACGGATTCTAATAAACAAATGGATTATTTGTTGTGTTGAAGACGCTTATGACTTGAGTTGTCGACGCGTCTATAATCTATAATTAATTAATTAGCATTGGGAAAAAATGATTGGATCGGAATGAGCCATGACTCATAATGTACGTATTTATATAAGGTAGCTATCATAATTTTTGTGTTGTGTGTTTGTGTTTTAAAGACCACCAACAGCTAAGGTTATTTGGGCCTAGCACCAATTCATTATTTTTTTTAATAATAAATTGAAAAATCCAGTTGACACTTTTACCAGCTTTCGGGCTAGAACCCGAGAACTTGTAATAGAGGAACCATAACAACGCCATGTAAACAACAGCATAAAGCATTGCTACACGCTCGGCAATTCTCAAGTCCAAAGTTTAGTGTTCTCTTTCATTATTACGCTAAGACAAAAGGGCAGTGAGCGAAAAATATGAGTTAAGTTGGGAATCCGGCATGCGAATCCTGAGCTAGTGTACGTTGGTTAAACTACATTAGTTACAGTAAAGCGATATATGGAAAATTTGTTGCCTTTAATATTTCGTTACCAAACCAAAATCTACCCGGGCGAAGTCCCGAAAAGCTAGTTGTTTATAAAGAATGTACTTTAGGCATTTGCTTCGGCAGTGCTGCCAGCTTCCTTTCAGCAGAAAAACAGACAATTGAATTACTAATTTTCCACTGGAGGATTAAAAAAACAATAATTAACGTTGAATCGTAGTTGTAATCAACAAAGTGACTTATTTTATTTTATCTTAAATACAGATGGCCATAAATTATTATAGGTACATAAATTTATGTCAAGAATTGGTTACGTTGACTAGAAGTGTTGCAAAGCACAGAGGCGGGGCCGATCTAGATAGGGGCTAATAGGACTTAAGCCCTGGGCCCCCAAGTGTCAAAGGGCTACATTTAGTGTCAAGGGTCCACAAGTGTCAAGGGTCCACAAGTGTCAAGGGCCCACAAGTGTCAAGGGCCCATAAATGCCAAGGGCCCATAAACATTGAATAATCATCATACATTTTCAATACTTTTTCATTAACAATAAGCACTTATCGTGTAGTAAAAAATGGGGCCCCATTGGTCTTAAATAAGCCCTAGGCCCCGAAAAACCTAGATCCGCCCCTGCACGGAGGTAATATAACAAATCGACATACATCTATAAAGTAACTTTGAAATTAAAAAAAAACCCTAGTAAATGTTTGGTTAGTTCAATTAAAACAGTGAAATAACGATGTTAAGTTTACTTCACAAGTTCACATCACCCATTCGAGAACTGGCACTATTCGCAGTTCCGTTTAAAAATTCATCGCAATTTTTAACAAACTTAAAAATACCTCTCAAACTTGTAATTCGTAGCATTGAAAGTTGAGATCGTCGGCAAACAGTTGTTCAGGTGTAATGATTTCGGCTTCGTTTAGGTTCAGTCCGAGGGCCTGCGGGTTCAAATCCGTAATCAGATAGTCGCCGTTCGCTGTCGTTGACGTCGAAAGCTCATTCAGTTTTTCTTGATCCGAACCTAAGCCGCACTCTTCAGCGACTTCTTCCTTCGATATCGGACACATGAAATCTACACAGATTAAAACAAATTAGGAAAATCGGTTTGGAGAACCATATTATTATATGACTTCTATGTTCCAAAATCATTTTCAATATACAGGGTGTCCAAGACTTGCGTTGTCGGCCGATATATTGATTTTGGGTGAAGATAGAAAAAAAGTTTAAATACAAAAGTTGTATAAATTTTAATGGTGTATAACCTAAAAATATTTTCAATTATACAGCCTGTCCCATTTACGCGTGGCAGATCAAAGCTATGTTTTTTTTAACCTAGCACCCTGTTTTTATTTGTTTTTTCAATTCCGCATCTAAGTGTGAATAGAAATTGTAAGAGAAGCCATACTCGAAAATTCCGTAATTTTTGAGTTATTCAAGTTTTTTTAGAAATTTTTTACACGTGCAGACCTTAACCTAAGATTTGACATAGCCAAAACAGAAACCTTTATCAAACTGAAATTTTGAGGATCACTAGATAATGAACGGACAAATCAATGTCTGTCCTAAAAAAAATGAATTTATAATACAGGGTGTTCAAAATAATGTACTTCTTTTACCTAACTTCAATCACGTGTAACTTTTGATTGTTAAATACAACAAGGTTATTTTTTTGCTGGAATTGTATTCTTTAGGATATTTACTAACACTTTTATTAAGGGTTGTCCAAACCTAAACCTAATATTTTCGTATTAAAATAATAGGTTTAGGTTTGGACAACCCTTAATAAAAGTGTTAGTAAATATCCTAAAGAATACAATTTCAGTAAAAAAATAACCTCGTTGTATTTAATAGTCAAAAGTTACACGTGGTTGAAGTTAGGTAAAAGAAGTACATTATTTTGAACACCCTGTATAATAAATTCATTTTTTTAGGACAGACATTGATTTGTTTGTCCATTATCTAGTGATCCTCAAAATTTCAATTTGATAAAGGTTTCTGTTTTGGCTATTTCGAATTGTAGGTAAAGGTCTGCACTTGTCAAAAATTTCTAAAAAACTTGAATAAGTAAAAAATTACTAAATTTTCGAGCATGTAAAAAATCCTTATACGATACTTAAACATGCACAAAATTATGAATATACATGCGTAAATAATATATCGGAACACGATTTTTCGACCCTATCACTATACTTCCATAGTTCCAGGGAAAATGGACGGAGAGTCTTTTTGTCAAGAAAGCAATGTTTGTGTCTAATTTATTTACCCATCGAGTTTCCAACGGGTATCAAATACTGCACTTCCACCTCTCGTTTAACACCGCCTAGGATTTCCTCTGCCGACCGTTCTAGCGTTTTGATTCGATGAGGACCCGTTCTCGACTGGAAAAAATTTCAAAATTATAAAAATACTCTACTGAAAAATAAAACACGTTCATCACACGATTTCGAATTTGCAAGAGAATCACAGATACTTGTAGCCAAAACGCAAATTCGCTTGAATTTTTAGTACATTTTTCTCTAACTTTATAAAGATTTTTAACAACAAAATTAAGAAAAATCGCAGGATAGTGGACAAAATATTTGATTTATTAAATGTACAACGTTTCGTCTAGAGATTTAATAAATCAAATATTTTGTCCACTATCCTGCGATTTTTCTTAATTTAATTATAATCACGATGGACACGATTTCTAATATAAATTTTTAATAACGTTTTGTGTAACATTACGTAAACACGTTTCATTTCTACATAAATTCAAAATATAAACCAAATTTCAAAACGGCTTAGTAACCCTCCAGTGACCCAGTCACCTAGGCAGGACCGTAAGCAGACTGTATATTTTGGACATTGTTTTATTTATTTATTGTAGATTATAGACGCTCGACAATTAAGGTAATTCGCGTCTAATAAACTAATTACATCAAAATAAATTAAAGTATATCAGTATCACAAAACATCCATGAGTGGAGCTGGGATTCGAACCCACGACAATTTAATCTAAAGGTCAGCACGTTAAGTTACATCGAGCTGTCCTTTAGCCTTTAGAACAACATTTTATGAAAAATGCCCTACATATACAGGTTATAAAATATATGCAAGATTGCCTGAAGCTGTTAGAAATGAAAAAAATTTGATCAAATTCCAAAAAGAATTAAAAAAATATTTTCTGAAATCTGTGCCTTATGATCTTTATGAACTAATGTAATTTTGAATTTTATTGACGTTTTGTATCCATTTATTGGCAGTGCAAATAAATAAATATTATTATTATTATTATTTAGGTCCCAGGACATTGAAAAATGGATTTGTCATCTTAGATTCACCCGTTTGAGATTAGCTCTCACATGTAAAATGGTAAGATTATAATATAGCACCTTAGTTAATAATCGACTCTCGCATGTAGTGGTTTTTCAGTGACAGAATGCTTCAAGGAAAAATAGTCGTTCGAAAATGTGTCACTGTGCGAGTAATTGTTAACTCAGTCCGCCGCGACAGTGGAAAGTTTAGGGTTAGAAACCCTACAGTGACAATAGGTTTAAAAAATGAATTTTTCCCATGTTGCAGCATTATGTTACGTCATACCAAATGGGTGTTTCATATACTAATGCACACATAAGCATTATACAAATTCTAAGGGAATTTCGTACAAATAAAATATCACAAATTCGACAATCGGCGGTTTTGCCTTTTGGTTACATAATAATTATTATTTTATGTCAATCTTACCTGCTTCACACTAGATGCTTCGACGAGTTCGGTACCATGTACAATATACTGTTGCTGATCAAGCTCTGGCAAAATACTGGCCGTCGCCGCTTCCAATTCTTCTTCCATCGCTTTCACCTGGTCGTCGTACTTATCGATAAACTGTTGCATGCGTTGCTTTTTCTGTTGATAATATAAAAGTTACTTATTATTACTGTACCATTTTCAGAAAACTGGTACAAGATTGCGATAAATAGAATCGCTAGAGTTGAAGTCTCCGAAAATTCTCTTTCCTTTCACTTATGTCTCACTTGTTGACAACGGAACAGAAAGATTGAGAGCGTGGCTTGGCCTCGGCAAGTAGGTTGGAATACTAGCCAAGCCAAACTCCGTGGGAAAGCGGATTGAGATAGTTAATTAAAGTACAAAAAGCAATCAAAAGCTAACCAGTATCCACGCCGATAGTTTTCTGTCATCGCGTTGGGCTATCGTCCATAGATGTCCGGCTCCGTGAACTGCTTTGCTACCCTTTCTAAAGTGCGGATTAATCGATAAGTTGTGCCGAACGGAGTTCTTCCATCGATCGTCGTTTGTCTTGTAAAACGGAAAATGATCTCTGCGTAAAATAAAATATAAAAGCGTCAGCATAAAATGTTTTATTTCGAAAATTAGGAAAGTACAAAACTCGAAACTTACGCATTGTTTATACCTATATTAGTTTTGTGCCCTTTGGCCTTTATTTTACAAAATAAAAAAAAAAAAATGTTTATTTTACAGATAGCTATAAAAATACAGAAGAATGGCATGTCATGAATAACCGGAAAAATAATGGTTATCGGCGCGGTTTATCTGCTATCCAGATAGGTGGCTCCTGGATAATCGGGAATCGACTGGATACAATTAATAGCTTTGTTTATGTTTATTCGAGCATCATGAACAATGAATCAATTTTCATGAAACTGCACTACGATTAAATGTAGAACCTAGGCATGAAAGCTTAGTTTTTTTCAGCATCCCGCAGTGCGAAAATCATATTTGAACAGAGATAAACGTAACAAAGTGGTTAATGCGCATGTCAGTTTCACAGTTTCGTTTTGGTTTCATGTCTAGGCCATGTACCGAAATGATTGTTCGGAAACCGTTCACAAACGATCACAAATTTGGTTGGAACGCTTAACTTAAAGAATCGTTTGACAACCGTCCATATCTTGGTTGGAACGCGTTCTATGATCTAACTACTGCGCATGGGCGTGACGGTAATATTACGGTTTTCAGAGAGGTTGGAACAAAGCTAATTATTAAGTCAACTATAGTAAGTATGTTGCGCTCAGATTCAGATCTCTAAGATTACACATATCCACTCTTAACTGCGTGCAATGCATTTCTAACAACTTCTACCTTATTGGTATTTGTTTATGGCTGAAGAGAACTGTTTCTCGTTATTGCCATACTAAAGCTGACTCCAGACAACATGACCAACGTATGCCAATGGCGACCAATGTTGAGTAGGTATAGTTGGCCATGTGTGATCATTTGAATATATCCAGTGGCACTGGGAGTATCCATGCTACAGGATTCTGTTTGGCCAGCGTTGACCAAGCTTAGTACACCCAAAGTTTAGCGAATATACAACATTAAACAAAGTTGATAGCGAAGATGAGGCAATTTATTGCATGCTAAACAAAATGGATAATGAAGATGACGCAAGTGCTTCAGCAGTAATAATTTCTTGTGCCCAGCTCTTAATATATGTTTCATGCAGCTCATAAATCACAATAATACTTATACACACACTGACAAACACCACATAATGTAAACTGTCCAGTCGTTCGGAAGAAAACAAAGTCATAATTGCAAGTCGAGACCAGCGTTGGCTAATCCCTTTAATGTATGTTCAAAAAAACGCCCTCAAAGCGAATATCTTCCAATGCCAACGCTGGTGACTGCTTTGTTAATTATTGGCTATATGAAAACCATCAACACGGCATGGCAATTGCCCGAATGTCAACATTGGTCGATATTTGCAATGTCGTCTGGATCCGGCTTAATACGTTTCAATAAATTCTTCTGTTCAATCGCGATTTGTATAAAAATCGCAAAATAAAATATAAAATTAAATCTCTACTCATGGTTTCGTTAAGAGAAACTGCCAACTTTCCCCATTTTGGAGCTAATACGGACATACAATTTATAACAAAATGATTTCAGCAATAATTTTCTTTAACATCTCCAAATACAGATACAGTGCACATAATTTTACTTTTCGTGAAAAAACGTACAGTGAAATGTTGGAGATAATTTTTTTAACTCGTCTCAGTCCGGTCGCCCTTGAACTTTTTAATTACCAAAACGTTTGCCTTTGTGCAGAAGACGCTGGCTTGATTTAATTTATTTATTGTAGATTATAGACGCGTCGACATCTCAGGTCATTAGAGTCTTTCAACTACATTAAATAACAACTATCTTAAAACTAAATAACATCACAAAACATCCATGAGCGCAGGTGGGATTCGAACCCACGGCAGTCCAGTCCAGAGGTTGCAGCACTAAGCACGCTAACCACTAGGCTATACTGCCCCTTTGAAAATAGAAATTTTTGACAAAAGCCACCCGGTATAAAGTATAATAAGATGAGTGCCATATCAAATGAAAGAGCGTTTAATTCCTTATAGAAAAAATATGGGTTGGCACTCATCTTATTATTTTATACCGGCTGGCGTTTGTCAAAAATTTCTATTTTCAAAGAGGCGGCCAGGGTCCCCTGCCAGGATGGCGGGTGGCAAATTATATTTTTTGTGTAAGGATTTTAACGCTCTTTCATCTGGTAATATGGCACTCTTCTTATTACTTTATATCGGGGAGTTTGACACGGTCGGCTCTGGGACTAATAGATGTTTGCACAGTTTAAAAAAATATCATTTCAATCGATCAATTATTACTTCCCACCTCTACTATGGTAGGGAAGTAATGGATTTAGTCCGAAAAAAATATTTCGAGATTTTAACAGATCTTCACGTTTTAAGACCCTAGCAATCGTTTAAGATCATTTTCTGACTGATGTCTGTATGTGTGTGTGTGTGTGTGTGGTCAATTTTTCGCCTTCGATATCGTAAAAACGGAACAACATACGGCCATGCCGATTGTTCTATTGTGTTTAACAGCCTTTAACTTAGATCTGATTAGATTTTGAGTCAAATCGGTTCAGTGGATCCTGAGATATTAAAAAAAACGTTCTCCATGTCACGTATTAACATAGGTAAAAAAAAGATATAAATGAATTCTAGATGTTATAATATGAAAAAAATGTAAATATTTTTTTTCTCTAAAATGTACAGTTTTCGAGAAAAAAAATATTTTACTAAATAAAATAAAAATTGTACGTAAATCAAGGTAACCATGATTTTTGCTATATTAAGCTAGCCATCAGTAGATCATCAAACAAAAAAAGAGGGCCATGCTTTTTTTCAAAGAATAAAAAACAGTGTTTATTTTTTGCAAATATTTACTAAGTAGGTGGGAAGTATAGGACTGGTCATCAATCGAATTTTTTTTTTAGCAAGATCGATTTGAAATTCTATACAATGCTTTTCTTATGGAAAAATATGTGTGGTCACAATCTAAGGTTACATCAAATTTTCTGACAATGCTGTCTGCAGCCCAGCATAAGTAATATGCGTCCTCAGTGAAAGGTTAAATTATTTTTCATTAAAAATTGTTTATTTAAACTACAGTCGAACTTCGATAACTCGAACCATGACTTGCCACAAAAAAATCGAGTTATCAAGACTTCGAGTTATCAAATAATATTAATTTTCACTCTTGACACTACTGCCAACCAATTTTGTTCGAGTTATCGAAGTTCGACTGTAATTGGAATTATTATTATGAAACGTTGAAGCCGAGAGTGTAGCGGCGCTGTTCTAGCCCGAGAGCTGGTAAAAGTGTCAATTGGATTTTCAATTTATTATTAAAAAAAAAAAAAAAATAATGAATTGAAAATATGAATTGGTGCTAGGCCCAAATAACCTTAGCTGTTGGTGGTCTTTAAAACACAATTATAATTAATTTTGAAATGTTGAATTTGACGAACTGTAGCTTAAATAAGAGTTTTCAAGCTCCTATATAGTTTCCGGCGCATACTATACGTAATATACGGTCAGGTGGGTGACTTGCGTCAGTGCGCGGGGCGGAGCGCTTTGGTACCAAGTACGGGCAGGTGCCGCCGAGGCCGTTTCTTTCACTTGGGGGGGCTGCCTAAGTCTGTGTCATCGGCCAGTCAAAAGAACTACTCACTATGCTCTGCCCAAATTGAATCCTTCATAAAAGCAAATCTTTCTACGATGTCAGACCCGACAGGTTTTTGTTTCACCTCTGTCAAGACAAAAAATATAAATATTTTTGAAAAAATTTTATTGAATAAGCAGCCAATTATATAATTGATACCAAACATATCGAAAAAAATCATTTTACCAAACATAGTCACAGTCAGGAATCTAACCTGAACCTTTCCACTTTCGTGGCGGAATGAGCTTACAGTACTCAACCGTGACATGATTATCAAACTAACATTCTCCTTATATGCTTCGGAATCAACTGATTCCCACTACATGCGAGTGTTAATTAATTATAGCTAGATTGTAGATGTGAATTAGGGATGTTACGGAGCTTCGACTCCGACTCCGATATGTCGGAACTTCCGATTGATTTTACACCTCCGGTTTCGACTTCGGTTCCGATACTTTTAAATCGGAGGTTTTAATTTGCTAAATGTTATAAAAATGTGATTATTTTGTTTATTACTTTTTTATTTGTGACACCTATTATTATTATTATTATTATATTATAGAGGTTTATTATTTTTTAATTGAAATTAAAGAGGCTGACTGATTAATGTTTGTAGTGTTTGTACTATTTTATTTTATTGCCTGCCCTTAACACATCTTTCTTCTGCCACCATCTCCGACTCCGAAAAACCAAATTTAAAAACTCCGACTCCGACTTCGGTTCCCATATAACCACCTCCGTAACATCCCTAAATTGTGAATCATCGTACTAGCGAGAGCTAATCATGAAAGTGAAAATTATTTCAAACACCCAAAGGGGATACATTAAATAAGAACCTAGATAAAAGCCGCTTGCACCAACCTTCCTTAGTAAATTAACTGGAATTCCATCCTGGATACCATCGTCCCTATCAAAGAAGATTTCCCATATCAATGAAGAGTTCCAGTAGTTAAATTAAGGGGGCGGACGGTGTTCAGTGAACCGCGGACACCGTTTAATGTGATAATTGCCGTTACCGTCACGCTATACGACCTTAATACAACCCTTGAAACATCAGAGCCGGCTGCTCAATCATATGTCAGAAAATTAGTCGCAGTACTACAGCACTTTTAACGTGTTCTTTAAATTAATTTTATCACTCTAATTCTTCATGGTTTCCGGGCTTGTAGGCCGTGGTCCGGTGGTATTTCTACCTGACGTTTCGTCTACCGCAGTTGTAGACGAAACGTTAGGTAGAAATACCACCGGACCACGGCCTACAAGCCCGGAAACCATGAAGACTTGGAACAATGCCGGCCGTGAAAGCTTGCACACCTAGATTTATCACTCTAATTTTCGACAATTTTCAAAGTCTATGTTATATAAATCGCGTTTTCACTGCTAAATTAAGAATGATTCGTAATTTTGTAAAGTTCCTCAATTTTTTATGTCCCTTTATTTATTTTTTGTAAATGTCACCAACTGTCCAACTTTCCCATATATCGATGGTGAAGAACAGCAAACTCCTATGTCTCCGTTTGCAGCAAAACAATGACCTTCTATGTCAATTTCTGCAGATTTGAAAATTATGAATTAAACGAAATACAAACTAGCCTTCTTTTTTCTGGCAAAATCTCCCATGTCAATGAAGAATAAATACGGACTTATACAACAAAACTCCTATGTCAAGTGAAGAACGGCAACCTTCTATGTCTGCAGATATAAGTACCTATATATTATATACTTATATCTGCAGAAATCTGCAGAAATTTACATAGAAGTTTGTTGTTATCTTCCCTGTGAAAAGTGTCTGTTTTTGACATAGAAGCTTGCCGAATTTCTGCAAATCATGCATGGAAGGTTGCCATTCTTCACCATCGATATAGGGCGTAAATAGAGGAAGTGATTGTGCAGAGATTCAATTTTGAATTTTTTGGCGAATTTACGCTTTTCGAGTTTCTTGAAACCAAAAAGGTGGTCTTTATAATGAATGTCTGTCTGTCTGTGCCTAAACCACTCGATCGATCTTGCGTACGTGTTTAGGAGGTCACACCTTGAGGTGAAATCAACATATTTATCTTAGCTCAAATTTGGGAGAAGTTAAAAAGCTGGATAATATTTTTTCTCGAAAACGGATATAACGATTTTGATTAAAGTTTACACACACTCCCTTATATTAGTACCAGTATGGCATGACTATTTTCTCCTAGAAAATGCAAGGAGGGGGGCTGTGGGGGTGACGATGTATGTATTATATAGGCCTATGGCCCTATCCTTGTTTAAATCTTGTTAGATCGTTACTGTATTTATTAGTTAGTTAGTTAATAATTTCGTCCTGCACTGTAAGAAATGAGAAGGCCGATTACATAGATTATCGATGGTCCATTTGTAGCCAGCGATTAATCTGGTAATGGGCACACAAAGAGACAATGGCGTCGCAAACAGGTATCGCCTGCACATCGCGTAGATTCCATAAAAACGCATGGCGCATGCGTGGTTACTAATTTTACATTAATTTGTTTTGTATTCATCCATTTTATATATGTAACTATACATTTTATTTTGTAATTTTTACACACTTTATTGGAATATTACACAAATTATGTAATTTTAATTTACTTTATGTAAAAATCACAAATTTGTTTAACTTTACAGTAAAAGTCCAAGTTTTTATGAAGTTTTCTGTGTAAAAATAAATAATAATGTAAAATCAATTAGAAAATCGAGCGAATTCTACCTTAAATTTCAAAGTATTTTAACATCCATTTTTTACAGTGCAGATCACATAAATCTAAACGCTAGAGTACTTCCATTCGAGCTAGACCTTTGAAATTTGAAATATAGATAGTGTTTAAGGTGATAATTACGAGAAAAATAAAAAATCATTAAAAATCCAACTTGGCGGATACGTTCTTCCCGACTACGGAACCCTTCGCTGTGCGTGGTTCGACACGCACTTGGCAGCTTTTCACATATTCGATCGAGTTGAAACATATATCTATCGGAACCTCTCAATAGCGAACAGTAGGTAAAAGCATGCTTTAAAAATGTTAAAAAAAAAAACTTATTTGAATTTCTACTTACGAATATTTAGTAAATTTTTATTTGCACTGAGCTTTCTACTCCGTCTCTGTAGTCTCTGATTAGGTCTATCATTGTATGTTTTAAACTAACTGTCTATGATACAGGAACTAATCCACCCCCTATTACATACATCAATGCGTGATTAATGAAAATAAGTTTATTCACATAACCTATAGACAATCTTTCAACATAGACTTTTTGCTTCAGCGAGAACTTGAGAAGCTTAGTTATTTTTTCGTTATATTTTGTAATTTTGAGTTAAGACTTAATAGCAAGACTGTATTTATAGTTCTGTGTTGCGCCGCTCTAGGTTCAAACATTTTGTCGCTCCTGTTCTCCTTCTTTTAAAAATTCGATAAAAAAGTTTATTCTAACTGATCTTTTGTAGCAACTCTTGTTGAGAATTTCACAGAAAAATTTCAGCGACAGCTAAATATTTCCGCGACTTTAAAAATTTGTCACCCAAGGAACGGGCCTAATTAGGCTAGGAAAAAATACGACAATAGTAAAATTGTTTTCAAATTCGTTAATGACAAAACAAGCCGTGAGGCGGGTCGTTTATTGGGACTAATATTACTTTTAATTGGGACTCTACAAGTGTGACCCTTGAGGTCCACACGACGAACTTCCCAGTTTGATGAATATTGAATATTAATAATTAAATTAGAAATTACACAGAAAAGTAAGCATTTTAATCATTAAAACATAATTATTATTTATTTTTGTGCCTTCCCCCCCACTAGCATTGTTTAAACGCTTTGGGTCGCTGCGCCGGATTATTATAGAGTGTATACGTTGTCGTCATTTTGCAGATCGCTTGCATCAGGAGCTCATAAATATGTCACGTAAATAATTTGAAATATTATCTATTTACGTGACCCAGTGATTCCCTCGCGTTTACATGAACTCAGTGACTTGGTTCGAAAATTGAGTTAAAAATTGTTAAATTGTGTTTTAAAGACCACAAACAGCTAAGGTTAACTGGGCCTAGCACCAATTCATTTTTTTAATTCATTCTTTTTTTATGAATAAATTGCAAATCCAATTGATACTTTTACCAGCTCTCGGGCTAGAACCCGGGAACTGGGGACTTGCAATAGAGGAACCATAGCGACGTCATGTAAACAACAGCATTGCTACACTCTCGGCTATTTTAAAGTCCGAAAATTGAGTTACTGAGTCCAGTCAATTAATATCAGACAATTGATATTCGGTATTTGACAAATACCACATGTGTAACGCCGTCTTTAGCCTACATCTCGATATGATATTATAACAGGGAGGTTGTCATTCTCGGGCAACGCCGGGTAAACACGACTAGTATTCGATAAAATTCGACGAAAAATGGACGCAATGGATAACACTTTTGCAAGCCGGACAAACAGAAAACGATGAGAGGAGTTCACCGGGTTCTCACGACATAGACAGAGAGCATGTAGGCACTACATCGATACGTCGGCACTGGTACCTGGTACCACCGGTCGGGGGTTCGATCCCCGTTCTCTGCCATGTGGAACGTCCATATAATACACAAGACGTGCGTTTCGAACACCACGTCTCATTCAACATTTTATAAGTAATAAAAAACTTTTTAACAAAAAAAACCTCCTTCAAAAAAGCCACTAAAAAGAGGAATATAATAAAATTTATAGGTCGGCGCCAATTTAATTATTTTATTATCTACTTTTATTTTATTAAATTGGCGCCGACCTCAAAATTTTATTATTTTCCTCTTTTTTGTGGCTTTTTTGAAGGAGGTTTTTGATGTGAAACATCTTATGTCAGACTGTGAACAGCCGCGTGAGGGGAAATATGCAACAAAATTTATGGTCCGCTCCTTCGCTGGTGTTCTCCCCACCACTGCGGCACTCTCTCTCTCTCTCTCTCTCGGCTTCCGCGCGCTCGGGCACGGGAAGACAACCGCGTATGTTACAGTGCAGTATATAGGATTACGTCAGCATAACAGTTAGTTGCTGCTTTTGAAAATATATATACTACTACATAGAGAATACCACCGAGTTCAATAACGTTTTCTTTGATGTTTTACATCTGTCGGGGGTCCCGAGACCCACACCCTATTTTTTTGTTAAAAAGTTTTTTATTTTTTAGTGGCTTTACAATACGTAGTTTTTATTTTTTGCAATTTATTAACCGACTTCCGCCTTGATATTGGATGAAAACTGACATTTACTTTAACGGTATTACAGCCCGTTACTCACTTTTTATTAAAATCAGTCGAACTACTGAACCGATTTAAATAAAATTTATATGGGACCACCCCGGAGGTATGTCTTATTAAATAAAACAATGATCATCAAAATCGGTTCACAAATACAGGAGAAATCGGTCCACATACATTTATTGAAAAAACACATAGGTATAAGTAACTATGAACCTCCTATTTTTTGAAGTCGATTAAAAACATAACATTTAAATGTTATGTTTTTAAAAATTCGGAGGACAAGGCGTGAGCTTGAGAATAGCCGAGCTTGTAGCGATGCTGCTTGTTTACTATGGTATTTACATCCAGTGGCGTAACTTCACTTCGCGGGGTCCAGGTGTAAAATTTTTTTTGGGGCCCCCCTCCCCCACTTTACCCAACTAAGAAAAATTTCCAATTATTCATGACATCATCATCCCATCAACATTTGATTGTATTCTCAAAATGTTCTACGTCATATAAACGACTCTGTAATTAAAAGAAGTTCTACTGGTATTTTTCAGATAATAATATTGCGCTCTTTTACATTTAAGGATAAATAAATTTCATATTAAAAAGCAATTGATTGAAACAATAGTATTTGAATCTAGAAAGTAAATGCAATCTGCGCTTAGATCATATATAATTGGACTGAGAAAAAAATCGAGTGTAAGGATTAATCAATCAGTAGTTGACCCAAAAATTGGGGGCCCCTCGAGGTAAGGGGGCCCCGGTGATTGCCACCTGGAACACCTGTGGTAGATACGCCATTGTTTACATCCCTCCTCTACTACAAGTTCCCAGGTTATAATCCGCAAGAATTGGTAAAAGTATCAACTGCAATTTTCAATTCATTATTGTTGGTGCCTGGTGGGCTAAAAAAAAACAAGCAAAGAAATTTAGTGGACAAAAAAATTAATCAAAATAACTTTAAAATTAAGCGCCATGAAACTTTCGTCCACTTGTGTCGATCTCATACTTATTTGTTATTTGAATGATAGTCAAATTTTTTCGACAACATCTAACAGAGCTGGTTTTTATTGCTTCAATTTTGTACCTCAATTAATACCGTCATGACAATACTTTGACGCGTGCCACCTACCTATGGCACGCGTGCCATAGGTTCGCCATCCCTGCCCTAATGTAAAGAAAACACGAGAACATTTCTGCGTAAATGAGACTGAGTGTAATTTATTCGTATCGGGGCTAGTTGTATCGTCGTTTTAGACATAACTCCGATACAGAGGATGAGAAAAAAATCATATTTTTACAGAATGTTCATGTGATGATTCAGTTTTTACCGCATTTTCATTTTAAACTGCAATATGACAAAATTTACACGAATATAACATTGACAATCAGAAATTGTCTTGTAATTTTTCCTGCATTTTAAAATATGTATTCCTTTCAAATCACGAACACGGTTTTGGAAACATTTAAATATTTGATTGGTAAAGGTGATCAGAGATCTTAAAACAGAGCAGTCGACGGAATAAAATTGAATTATAAAGATCATTTAAAAATTAATTATTTACTGTGAAAAAACTACGTTTCTCCCACCGTTAAACCCGTCATGTCCACCATGTAGTGTTGATTTTTTGAGTGCTACTTTTCTCTAAAAACTTGCTTGAGACTTGAGAGTGTTGTGCCTTTTTGAGACAATATCAATATTCTGAATTGTCGGCCACAACACCATTCTGTTTTGGAGTTTCTTAAACTACGCTTAAAAAATAAACAAGTTCAATTTAATTTTAAATCTCGTTGTGATCAGACGTATTTGGTATTTAAATTTGTCTTGATTATATCAAATTTTAATGTGTTTTCTTTATTTTTTTCCATACCCACTAGCTACTTTCAATGTATGTATAGCGGTCTTTAATGAGTCATTTAACAGGCAGATTATTTTCTGCGCTAGTGCGGAAAATAAAACATTTTCCGCACTAGCGCAGAAAATAACGGTTGCCATAGCAACTTCTGTTTATTCGCTCTATACGCCTGCGTGCGCCTGTCACTACTTACTTGCACGAACTTCGCGGCACACTGTGGAAGGAAAGATGGCGACGCAAATGAACTGTTAGAATTTTTTGAAAATGACGTGGAAAGTAGGTATTTTGTAGTGGATATGGCAAAAAATCCCATATATGTCTAGTAAGTAATGGTATTACGGCTCGTGTGACCGTAAAAACTCGTTTTTATATGCTGTCATCACTCGCCGTAATATGCCCCATTACGTATCTAGACATACAATCTACTATTATTTATTTTGATCTCTTATATATAAAAATGAATGTTGGTTTGTATCAGGCTTATCGACCCAGAAACTACTGAACCGATTGAGCTCAAATTTACAAGCTATGTTTGTTTTGATGTCAGGATGGTTTAAAACATATACTTTGAACTCTATAATATACAGGGTGTAAATAGTTTTACCGAACATAAAAAAAATGTGGCGGGTTGTTGTAGTAACGCATTCAGTTCTTTATTTGCATTTTTATTAACTGGTACCGATAAAAACGTACGTAACTTAAATATAGTTGAAAAAATAATTTAAAAAATGCTCAAACTCTTAAAATCTTAAATTCATAGCACCCGGGCAAAACCGGACCGGGCCGCTAGTTTTAAATAAAGATAAATGATAATATGATTTATCACCAAAATAATACTTATAAATGGAATGCCATTCTCCTTAGTTGTGTAAGACTATAAGTAGAGGAAAAGTACTGCAAACATTCCACAATTCATTTTTTCTCTTGGATACATCTAAATATCGCGACGTTCAGGTGTACATTCGCGTCGCCTGATTTGTAGATAACCCCTTACTTGTCCACAAATCGGCAAAAATTGAACCTTAGACAAAATAAACCGAAGAATTCGCTGAAACCGAGGATCCGTTTAATGCCCATTGCCTATGCGAGGCCGACATTAGGCATGTCTTTGTCTGCATTTTTGTGAACTGTTAAAAATAAACACTTTATATCTTAATTTATTGTGTTTTAAAGACCACCAACAGCTAAGGTTATTTGGGTCTAGCACCAATTCATATTTTCAATTCATTATTTTTTTTTAATAATAAATTGAAAATCCAATTGACAATTTTACCAGCTCTCGGGCTAGAACCCGGGAATTGGGGACTTTATATCTTGAACTACGCACAGTATTATGGTAAATGATCTGTTCCTTCAGTTTGTAATAATGAAGGAACAGATTGTTCACCATAATACGGTGCGTAGTGCTTCTGAAAAGATGCAATTGTGAAATTTCAATTGCTATTTTTAAATGAATTTCAAACTCAACAATCTAAACGTTTTATTAACTTGTTTCTCGAACCAATTAATATATTCGATTTTGGTTTTTCATTCCGCATTTCTCAATATCGGAATTATTGTGTATAAGAAAACATAACCTAGTTAATACAGATCAGCTGATCAGAGTAACAGCCGCCATTACTGTTTTTAACTATTTTATTTTCAAACGCGTGTACCTTCGATCAACGTACGTATTGTTTTTCCACCCCTTTTAAGGCAAGTTTACGTGTAATAAACATTATGGGTACAAAACGGTCGAATTATAAAACTGTTATTATCGGATATGAGTAAGCTCGTTCGACACGTGCCGTCAGAGACCGCTCGTTCACATTAATTTTTTTTAGTACAAAACTCTATAGCAAATGCAAATTAAACGCATATTCGTTCTAAATACACTGTATTTATGATGTATAAATGTCTTTCACCCTCCAATATTCACAAAAGTTCAAATCAAATTTAAATTATAATAAATATGTCTTCTAATCGACTTGACACATTCACGTTTCTTTGTTTGATATTGACTATTTTGGAATTATTCTCGGTTAGGCTTTAGACAACAAATAAAAATAGGTAAAAAAACATTTAAGTTAAACGGTTTTATAAATGTACCAAAAAGAAAAAATAATATTTAATTTAAGCTCATAAGTATAAAAGCGTGGGTCGTAAACTCTATGATAATTTATTACAGTCACGACCCACGCTTTTATACTTTAAAGTTCAATTTTAGGTTTCAATAAAATTGAGTTGAAGTGCACAAAATTATGTAGAATTACTACGGAACTTTAAAACTATTTAAATATAAATAAATCGTTTGTTTACTTAAAAATTTCATGTTGAAATAAGTCCAACTCTGTATTTGTAACCAACTGTCTAATAATAAGAAAAGATTAATTAATAATTATATAAACTTACGATATCCACTGATAAATGCCCGACACGGTAAGTTCGCCTTTTTCTCTGAGCGCGTGTTCGATCAGCTCGGTATAGGTGAATGGCGGCTTCCTGGGTCCCGAGTACCTACCGCCCGTATCTCCCGACGGCCGTCCTATACCAGCCGACGATCCTCCGGTGCTTTGACGACCCACGCCGGACACCATCTTGTCCGCGTGCTGTTGAAGTAATTCGTTACAATGATAATTCAGTTGGATAGCCCGGATACTATTGTTTAAATGACGTCTATTACAAACCTCCCAAATTCCCACGTTCTAATCTTAAAAGTGGTGAAAGTATCTATTTTTACTTCCCACCTCTATTATGGTAGGGAAGTAATGGATTTTGTCCGAAAAAAATATTTCGAGATTTTAACAGATCTTCACGTTTTGAGAGCCTAGCAATCGTTTAAGATCATTTTCTGACTGATGTATGTATGTGTATGTGTGTGTGTATGTGGTCAATTTTTCGCCATGCCGAGTGTTCTATTGTGTTTATCAGCCTTTAACTTAGATCTGATTAGATTTAGAGTCAAATCGGTTCAGTGGATCCTGAGATATTAAAAAAAACGTTCTCAATGTCACGTATTAACATAGGTAAAAAATATATAAATGAATTCTAGATGTTATAATATGAAAAAAATGTAAATATTTTTTTTCTCTAAAATGTATAGTTTTCGAGAAAAAAAATATTTTACTAAAAAAAGAAAATTGTACGTAAATCAAGGTAACCATGATTTTTGCCATCAGGAGATCACCAAACAAAAAAGAGGGCCATGCTTTTTTTCAAAGAATAAAAAAGTGTGTTTATTTTTTACAAATATTTACTAGGTGGGAAGTATAGGACTGGTCATCAGTCGAATTTTTTATTCCCCAACTGTCTAAATTATTTTATCCCTATTCAATATTCATTATTATTTTTTACTTTCACCAATTCTCAAATTAAAACCTGAGAATCGGAAGTTTGCAATAGATGAGCCGTGGAAACGCCGAAAAAACAACGGCTACGATCTCGCTTATTCCCAGGCCCTGTTGAAAGTATCAAATTGGATATTCAAATAATTAGTGGCACTGGTGGTAGTTGGTAGCCTTAAAAAATATAAAAATTTCTCTCAAACGCTGCAAATTCCATCATAAACAAAAGGAACACGTGTCCTGCACTCACTTGTTTAACTTGCTGCTGATGAGTGGTGGTGAAGTATTGCTTGGGTACTGTTTCGGCTATGTACACCTGGCTATATTTGGGCGCCGAAACCGTCACTGCGGTTCGCATGGCCGATGCTATGGCAGCGCCGCCTCCGCCGTTGATCGACGACATCGAAACGCCGGAATTGTGTTGGACATCGTCGCTTACGATGCCGCACGTCGAAATCGACGTGGCGGTCTTCAGGCAGTCGTGTGTATAACCTAAGAAAGAGAAAAACAAATCGAAATTATAGTCGAATTCGCAATGCACTCGATCGATGTCATCAGTTCTCAGATAACTTAAAGCACTTACAATTAATTTTTAATCGCACAACTGTTTGGTTGTTTGTCAAAAGACTATGGGATCCAGTGGCGGACTAAGCCCGTCGGAAGCCCGGGGCGGCAGAACTAAATGAGGCCCCCGGTCTGCTTAGAAATTGATGTATTTGTAGTGTAAATCTCGTAAAAAATGAATAATATAGATGTAATGGCTGACAAAAAAATCAAATATTTATAATAAACGACCTATACCTGCGTTTTTTTTTTGTATACGTACGGGGCCTCCAGCTCCTAACTGCCTCTTACTTACTAAACATATTTTGGCCTTGTTTGGGATTTGATTAAGGACTTCTCGAGATTTGGAGGCCTCTCAGGATCAGAGGCTCGGGGCGAGATCAGATAGGACTGCGCATACTTGAAACTATCGACAGGATAGTTGCATACCAAAAAAATCATAAAACCGCATCGATCTAGACTTTTCTGTTGAACAATTATCGTCGACAGCTTATGTCTACAGCTGTGTATTGACGCTAGCATACGCTCAACCAAATAGTTGTTCGGCGACCCATTAATTTAATAGTGAAATTATGGCACAACTGATTGCTTGTATGCGCACCTCTAATAACTAAACACTTTAGTTGTGTTGAAATCGCGACGCGTACACAACTCGACTAAATTGTTTAGTCGTGGAAACAATTGTGTGTATGCGCCCGGCATTAAGGTACGTGCAGTATGGAGCTGGGATTCTAGATGGTTGCGTAAGATCATAGCAGGGCTTGCTTAAATTAATGCATTGTTATATATCCGAGCGTACACAACGAAGCAGTGAGTGTAGCAGGAATAAGCGCTGTTACAAGAGCTGCTATAGACACAAACCACTTAGTACTAAGTATACTAAGTGGTTTGTGGCTATAGATACAAGAATGTATCTCACCATTCTTTCAGCGCGCTGACTACTACAATCAACGTGTGACAAATGTCAAATGGCCGTTACAAGTTTCGCAATGGATGTAACTAGTTTAATAAGTGAAATTTTGCCAGTTTTTATTTAATTTGTTTTGAGTTTTTTCTGACGTATTTAAAAGTGTTAGGTTCCATATGTAAATGTTCAAAAAACCGGTTTGGGTAAAATTTTAATTCTTGGTATAAATGATGAAATTCACCATGTTTAGATCGTTTTCTATTAATAGGGTGGACATTATAGCTCCTACCCAAATTTGTATTTAAAATATACCACTTTATAGCAGAAGAACACAAATATTCGTCTTCGCTATCTGACATTTCAAACGCGATTTAAGCTTGTATCAATGCTAGTATTAAAGCTTCGTTGTGCAAACCTATATAAGCGCTTATAATTGCAGCCACCATCTACCATACATGCTACCATCTAGAATCCTAGCTGCGTACTGCACGTACCTTAAGTCTTAACTTTATATGCTTCGGAAATGTTTTAGAAATAGACAGTAAACTCGAAACACAAACACTTACAGGACGTTGTGCTAGTCGGTGTTGAAGCGTGTATAAGATCGTCGAGTTTAAAATTGACGAGCCACGAGAAATTATCATCGGCCAGATCTTGCTGTTCCCCGTCAGCGGAACTGTGGCCTTCGAGAGTTATAGAACTCCCGCCGACGGCAACGTGGTGTCGACTCGTATCGTCTTTTGAAGCGACAGAGCCGAGCGAATCGCCGCCGTCGGCCTCGATGGACGCGGCGATCGACACCATCTGATGGTGCTGCGGTGCTCCGCCCCACGCGCACTGAAGTTCTGCTAGCGATACGTTATGCATCTCGGCCACGATGTTAGGAATGCCGTGAGATGTGTCCCAGTTACCGTTCAAGAGCACCACCTGTTTAGACAAAATACGTCCTTACAGTCATTTGGAGTCAAAAGCCAAATGTTATGTAGGAATTGTAAATTATAGACGCTCGACAACCCAAATGTAATGTAAGTAATTTGGCAGTCATATGTGTTTATTAAAAAAACTAGTTGGAATGCTCGTTTTCCGATAAGGGCTGCTCCTCTTCTGAAATTTTCTGTTTCATAATTTAAAATCTTTCCTGTATTTGTGCAGACGCACAAAATATAATTTATATATGACTTTCGAAATGTATAATATATCCCTATATTATTAAACGAGCAAATCTTGTATATATGTACCTATGTACCTATATAAATATTTTCTCGAAAACGGCTCTAACGATTTTGATCAAATTTACCGAAAAGGGGTTTCGGGGGGCAAAAAATCGATCCAGCTAGGTCTCATCCCTGGAAAAATTCGTTTTCTTATCGATTTTATCATTTTAAAAAACAGTTTTTTAACGTTATAAAACAGTGTCGTATGGTGAGTAGGCTTTGGAAAAAACAAACTATTTTCATTATTTATGTCAAATTACTCTGACAGTCAATCTTTAACTTATTAAAATAATCAGTAATTATTTGAAAAGTAAAAAAATAACAACTATAAAATCTAAACATAATTATACTTACATAATTATGTTTAGATTTTATTGTTGCTATTTTTTAACTAATATTTAAATAAATAGGTATATTACTTTTATATTACCTATATAAAATATGTAGGTACATACGTTATGTAGTATGACGTATACTGACGTATAATAATATTATCTACTTATAGGTATGTAATTTTTTTTCTTAAAAACGACTAACGATTTTGATGAAATGGGAACTTTAAGTACTATTTTTTTTGAACTCATCCGAGCAAAGCTCGGTCATCCAGATATTTATAATAAAATATCAACCGAACCCTGCAGTTGTTTTATCGAAATTAAATTTTAAACCGCGATATAAACTTTTTATTTATTGTTTAAACCAATTAAAAACTTTTGATTTGTTCACTTGAGTTTAAATCTTCGATGTTTGAAAGTAAAATAATTTTACAGATAACTATAAAGATTAAATTCTAGTTAATTCGTTAGCAGTCGTTGATGCAAGTAGCTATAAAGAATTCCGCAGATGCCTGCAAAGTAAAATTCGGGTCGCAGTCCAAACCCTGCCGAAAATATAGCGTATTTGCTAATACAGATATTGTGACTTTATTATGTGAACTTAAGTTTGTTTTTGTACAAAATAAAAAATTTAACTCCTTAATACGTCCCTTACAATAATGATTTTTTTCTTAATTGCAATATTGTTATCAATACAGCATCTGCACCAAATTAAATACACCCTTCAGTAAGGAAATCCGTATCAGCAAAACTAATGTTTTTATAAAAATCATAAGACCGGTCCTATCGGGCCGATTTTATTTAAATTTTAGCACCACATTTTAATCTTTACTAAATAGTTAAATTTTAATTTTAAAACGATTCGGACAATTTTTTCGGTATTTTTGGGCTCGAAAAAATTTTTCAACCCCTAAAACAACCCTTTAAATGGTCCGATCGGGCCCATTTTAAATAGGCTTCGTGCGGTTATGGATTCCAACGTGCCTACCAAATTTCGTCAAAATCAATTAACTCTTTTGAAAGTTATAGCCCGTACACAAATTTATATAAATATACAGGGTGAGTTCGACCACCCGTATCAGTCGTTTTTTTCGAAAACGGTTAGTCGTAGAGAGTTGTGTCAAAAATTTGTATTATAAAAGCACTAATAAAGAATCGAATGGTGATAATTTTTTTTTCCGGGAAGGTCGGCTTCCCTATTAGTTTCCTCCAGAATGTCCAGAACTCCGGAATTATAAATGTAACGATAGGTCGAAAGTGGTATTGTTGAAAAGATCTTTAAAAAATAAGCAAGTTTTGTAGGAACATTTTTTTTATTACTGCCACCCCTGTTAAGTAATATTTGTTTGAAATTACAAAATTAAAATGGCATAATAAGGAACTTTTTAAAAGTCCGCATTTAAAATCTAGTTACCTATCTATCGATCATTAAACACTGAAGAAGTACATTCACAGTATAACCAGAAGAGCTCAGTAGTATGTATTAAAGAGTAATTAATGGAAGACAGTTTGAACACTTGTGACAATGTCTAAGGTTGCTAGATTTTTAATGCCGACTTCGATCGTTATTATGAAATTTTGATTTAATAATTTCAAACGATTGTTACTTAAGAGGGGTGGCAGTAATTAAATAATTTTTCCTACAAAACTTTCCTATTTTTTAAAGAGCTTTTCAACAGCACCCCTTTCTATCTATCGTGCTTTCTAAAATTCCGGAGTTTTGAACATATAATAATTTAGATTTATACTTATAGAAATTTACAGGGGTGGCAGTAATAAAAAAAATTTTCCTACAAAACTTGCTTATTTCTTAAAGATCTTTTTAACAATACCACTTTCGACCTATCGTTACATTTATAATTCCGGAGTTCTGGACATTCTGGAGCAAACTAATAGGGAAGCCGACCTTCCCGGGAAAAAAAATTATCACCATTCGATTCTTTATTAGGGCTTTTATAATACAAATTTTTGACACAACTCTCTACGACTAACCGTTTTCGAAAAAAACGACTGATACGGGTGGTCGAACTCACCCTGTATATACATATACATAATATATAAATAGACATTTCCAAAAATGGTGCCAAAGTGTTCAGGAGGCTATGAAACGTCGAGAAATTTTGGTCCGACCCCTAGGTCCCGCCATCCGACCGACGCTAATAGTATATGTGCCATATGGCAAATGGACTAAAAATAATGTGTCCGAATTTCAACCGCTTTATATAGGTACCTACAGCTTATCTCGAAAACGTTTAAATAAATCGACATGCATTGAAAAAAAGTCAAAGTACGCATAAAGCAATGATTTTTTTTCAAACGAATAAACGAAAACTTAAAATAGTTGAATTAAAAACAATTTTAATTTCTGAATTCGATTCCCGTCGTCAACCACTGAAGAATAGTTTTTCTTTTATTTTAACGTTAATTTTAACTTTATTAATAAATACCTCGTTATTTAACCCCGTAGGGGTATCGTTATATTTCTTTCTAATAGCGATTTGCGATATTCCATTGCCTAGATCACGTTTCACTGGTATTTTACTATCAATGTTGATGATCGATAAGTGTTCATCGTCGACGACTTTAAGATCGTTATCGATTCTCAACTGTTGTTGCTTCTGTTGCGTCGGCGAATCATCGGCGAAGAGCTTTCGCTTCGCCCGACTACCGTTTGTAATTGACGATACAGAAGAACAGTAATCATAACCGGAAGAATTCAGGTGGCTATGGAATCCATGCGCGGCCAAATTTGCATCGTCCAAGTTGATATTAAATTGACGGCGCATTATTTCATTGTCTTCGTCGATAATTTTGAAACTTGGTTCTTCTTTCATTTTTAATTCGTTATCAAATATTTGCAATTTGCTTTCTAATTAAAACATAAACACAGATAGAACAAAAAACATTTCTATTTCCAGCATTTAAAATTATATTATTTAAATCAACGATATTTATGAAAGTGTTGAAAGGGTTCATAGAATTATTGCGCAATATGGTGTAATGAAATGTGTCCCTTAAGTATGCTTCAAAGAAGTATGACGCAACATAAATACCACGTATCTGATCTCGATTAATTTATTTGACACGTTTGAGAATTAATAGTGTTTAAAAAACTAAACAAACTTAATAATTTTAGACTGACTTTTAAATAAATAATGCATTGAAATTTAGGTACTACCTAAAATGTTATGTTTATATAAACAAATACTTGCTGACTGACAGAATTTTGACGACGCAATTTCTTTTGAATTTGACCACGTCATCCACACTTGTCATACAAAATTTAGAGCAAAGGCTCCAGGGGAAAAGGGACACATACCATATAAATACGAGAAATACCTTCCACCGCTGACCGCGCGCACAACACACAAGACACGGGAACATTGGGAAACCTCGAACGAAGTACTTATATATTTTTTAAAGTTGAGTTTACATAAAAAAGTGTTTGTGTCGTCGACCAGAGATAGAAAAAGGGGTAAGTCCAAATCATAGAAATTAAATTGAATCATTGTAACTAAAATTATAATACTTTTTTTATGTGATACCTACTTATTTTTATTTTGTTAATAAAATATATTTTTACACTGGATTGTTAAGTATCTTAACCCTTGCCTGCTAAGATCACCAGCATCACATTCAGATCAAAAAGAACTCAGGGGTACCTAATTAGTGGAATAAATAAACAACCACTAAATTATACGCCTTCGTAACACTGATAGCAGCGGTATAGTAAAAGTTGGGTATCCCAGTAACAAAAGAACTATTTATTTCCCACTATAATACTGAAAAATAATGTTTGTCAAACTATTGTATTATTAGAATGAAAATAGTAATAACTAAATTTGCTTCCTTAGAAGATGAAAACTCTTTATTGGATTATTTTTTGGACAAGAAGCAAAAAACGAAGTCTTACTATTATATACACAATATTGTATTATTGTCTTGAACGCAAAAATTAATGTTATTTCACTTTATATTTATGTATCTAATTGTTGTTGAAGAAAGTTATTTTTTTTTAATTCTCAACATGATGTTTTCTCGCCGAATTAAATTTATGTCACTTTATATTATAATACATTCATTAATTTGTTGAATACGAAAAAAAAATATTATAAAATAAATACAACTATGTATCGTTTCAAAAACATATCAAGTATACATGCACTATAATAAAGTCTTTTTTATAAAGAATTTCTTTTATTTTAACAATTAATAAGTGTTATTTTTACTTCCCACCTCTACTATGGTAGGGAAGTAATGGATTCAGTCCGAAAACAATATTTCGAGATTTTAACAGATTTTCACGTTTTGAGACCCTAGCAATCGTTTAAGATCATTTTCTGACTGATGTCTGTATGTGTGTGTGTATGTGTGTATGTGTGTATGTGTGTATGTGTGTGTGTGTGTATGTGGTCAATTTTTCGCCTTCGATATCTTAAGAACGGAACAACATACGGGCATGCCGATTGTTCTATTGTGTTTATCAGCCTTTAACTTAGATCTGATTAGTTTTTGAGTCAAATCGGTTCAGTGGATCCTGAGATATTCAAGAAAACGTCCTCAATGTCACGTATTAACATAGGTAAAAAAAAATATAACTGAATTCTAGATGTTATAATATGAAAAAAATGTAAATATTTTTTTTCTCTAAAATGTATAGTTTTCGAGAAAAAAAATATTTTACTAAAAAAAATAAAAATTGTTCGTAAATCAAGGTAACCATGATTTTTGCTATATTAAGCTAGCCATCAGTAGATCACCAAACAAAAAAGAGGGCCATGCTTTTTTCAAAGAATAAAAATTAAATTGTGTTTTAAAGACCACCAACAGCTAAGGTTATTTGGGCCTAGTCAAAGAATAAAAAAAAAGAGTGTTTATTTTTTGCAATTATTTACTAGGTGGGAAGTATAGGACTGGTCATCAGTCGAATTTTTTTGGTATTGTAAGTAGGTATAATAATTGAAATTGTTCTTCCCACCTTGACAGAAGTCAGTTTTAAAAATAAATTAAAATTCAAATAGTAAAATAGATACCTATGCGCCTTAAAAGTTTATTACTCTGATGGAAAATACTGTTTAGCTGTATCCCAGTTTATTTTAGCAAATATAACAAACTTTTATTTATAATTGCTCAAAAATAATATTGTTGGTTTTAATTTTGATGCTATTGACTTTTTGTCAATATTTCTATTGTTTGAAAAATAGTGTTACAATATTATTTCTGAAATTGAGAAACTATGGATTGAAATCTGTATTCAAGGCCTACTAACTCAAAAAATCTAATTTAATATTATGAAAAATAAAATATCTGAACTATCGTTAATTAATGCTTGAAATTTAGGTATAACAAAATAGAAAATAATCATTTGAGTTTAAAAAATTATTACTGGGCATTATTTTTTGTGAAAATCCCTTAACGTCGGGTTTTTTATTTAAACCAATCGACAGTAATTTTTTTATTTGCATCTGCTCATAATTTATATCGAGTGTAGCTTGGACTTGTCTGCGTTGCAGCGTCCATGAAAATAATAATAAATAAATAAACAGATCTTTTGCAATGTTTGATCGGGTTTTGTTAATAATAAACAAATATCAGCTGACAATGTCGTGGTAATTGTAAATAAAACAATAATTACATTATTATTTCAAAATTAATGTCAAATAAAATTCTTTACCTGTAGTTGCGTCAAGATAAAGACCAGTGGAGATTTAAAAATGTTTGTATCTTGATTTTTTTAATTTAAATTATTAAACAGTGCAACAACTCGCGCTCTTAGTATACTTGATTATATTTTTTCGTAACTGTAAATTTAATATAAAAAAGAAACTTATTTAAATAGGTACCTATTCCAAACTGACTGTCAAGCAAAAATATTTTTTTACAACTGATTGTGATATTTTCATAACGTTCTTCATTTGGTTTTTATGCGCAACATAGCAGACGTCAGTTATAGAGCGCACGCGCACGCTAGATCCGACCAATTTTCCGCGAGTGAAACAAGAAGAATAATGTTAGATTTTCTTTCTCCTGTCTTTGTTTCGTTTGTTGTCACCAATTTTCATGTTTCCCGCTTTTGCGCAAAATTTTTACGGATATCCGTCTTCTTTCTAAGGTCATGATAAGACGAAGACAGCGTTTGCAAGGAACAGAAACAGAAGACTAACCTGACCCAACATGTCATGTAAATTTCAAGTGTCATGTCAAAATTGATATTCTAATAATTCTCAAGAAATCAACGTGCTTCATAATTATTTAGCTGACATTCAATTCAAACAGGTAAGACTAACAGTATAACTGAAAAGAATAGCATAGTCATTGTTTCAGTAAAATCGAAATGAGGTTAACAGGTTAAGATTGTTTTTAATAGAATTCCAGACAGGAAAGAATTGACGAAATTTTTAGATGTGGTCGGAAGGCATTTTCACATTTTTAGATTCCTTATCACAATTCAAGAAAATGTCAAATCTATGCTTCTTTGTCCCCTTGTCATTCTAACCATAGTGAGTCACCTTAAATATTTTTTTTTTTCAAAAACAGACTATCGTCATTACTGTGTACGACGTAAGTGTAGAAGAAAAAATATTCTTATTCTTGAAATGTTATTATTTTTTAATTTTATAAAAGGAAAACTAGACTTAATCTGCATCGAATTAGGTACAATATGTATTTGAATATTTTTATAACTTGTGTAAAATGAAAACTATTTTCCACACAGCATAAAAATGGATGTAGATAACACTACAGAAAGTCAGGGAGGAACTGACAGTAGCGGAATAGAATTAGAACAATCTCTTCTGCAGCAATTTAGTTGCTTGGGCACGACAGATAGAGAAGACCTAATAAAACAGCTCCAAAACCTTCTTGGAAATAGCCTCAACACGGAAACAGCTGCATTTTTCTTAGATATGAATAATTGGTAAGCGATGCTTTTTCATTTTAATTAACGTATTTATCAAAAGTTTTCTTTGCCAGAGCAAGAAGACACAAAGTGGTTTATATAAAACGTATTATACAATGTCTACAGTTGTGATGTTTCACTCTTTCTTTAAAATTTAAATCAATATCTATAAAACATAAAAATGAATGCCATAATGCCCAAAATGATATGAAATAAAATAATACAAATTATTGCTAATATATCTTGAATTTAAATTAATTGCTACCTGTTTTCATATCTGTGTAAGAACTTTTTTTGTCTCTGATGTCAAAGTTTATAAAGTGAAGTAAATTTTACCTTTTCGAAATTCAAATAACGTTACTGCTTTATTTGTTGAACAAGCAACTGGTTGAAAATTAGAATCATCAAAAATAATTGCTCAGAAGCTTGAAGCATTTCTAGTGAAGGAAAAAAAATGGTAAATTCACAGATCTAACAAACAAAACTATTGTTTTTTTTTTGCAAACCTTTCCTCTGTCCTTTCTAGAAGTACCAATAGGATATGAATCTGTTTCCACAGAAACATTTATAAAAACAATATTGGTTGTAACAGTTCATATTTTATTTTTGCAATTATTGATATCTGAATTAATGAAATGCAAAAATTACTTGTTGTACGTGTCTAATATACCTTCAAGAAAAGGTATTAAAGCAGGATAACAATTTTGAAAAATTATTTTTGATTATTGCTTTTGTTTTGGTACAGACGCTGTTTTTTATTGTTCTCTTGTAATAAACGTCGTGATGTAGGCAACCAAACTTACCTTTGTATTCCTATCAAAATGTTTATCTCTTTTTTTTATTTAAATCGCAATAATGTCTTCCTTATTAAAAATATATGAAAATAAAAATTAAATTATAAAATACACATTGATTGCGTTACTACGTGCATAATAAATCAGATGTGCGTAAAAAATTACAAAATGTATTAAATCTTTTTATTTCAATAAATTACCTTATATAAAAAGCATTGACAATTTCAAAAATTCCAGTAGAAAGCTTAAAAATTTAATTGATTTTTTATTACATTTGTGAATTTTAATCGTGTATTATAACTTGATTTTTGTGTACTTATAAAGGAATAGATTATTATCTGTCATTAAATCGACGGCTGTGTTCTTAAATTTCAGAAAAAGGTTTATTAAAAGAATTAGTTCTTGGGAAACTAATTGATAATCTAAAAAATATAGATGTCATTGTGTAACGCTTTTAAAAAGCTTGCAGAAATACTGGTAGATGTAACTAATAAGTAATAACTATATCAAAAAATTGTTTGGCTAATAACTGATAGCTGTCACTATATAATATAAATATCACGAGAAAATTTGCTAGTTAAAAAAGGTGGCACTAAAGTCTATATAATATATCGAAGAGATAACAGCACACTGGAATGATCGTAAATGCAAGCGTCAAGAATGCATATCGTGCGAAATTCCGCCGAGGTGGTAGTTTAATAGTGTGAATACATCTAGACATGCACAAAAAATTTTGAAGTGGACAGACGCTGGTCTTCATAAACAAGAAACACTCACAAAAAAAGTTCTCATAAATAACAAAATTGTATTAATGAAACAGTTCAAAAACAAACTAAATTGGATTTCAGGGCTTACCCTCGCACGATTGTTTGGTTGGTTATTCACTGTTTTTATGAACTTACTTTAAGCTAAATGTTGGGTGTTATTTTAGGAATCTCCAAGCGGCCATTTGTTCTTACTTTGATGTCGAATCACCTCATAAATTACCGTCAATGACTTTGGTCGTCGACTATCCAGTAAACGGAGGTGAACCAGTTCCACCGAATACGCTGTAAGTGTTTAAAACTTTGCAGTATTGTATTGGGATCCGTCAAATGGGTGGAGCTTAAAAAACATGGCGCAAAGGGGGGGAAATTTTATATACGGGTTTACTTTTGCACGTAATTTTGTGACTTTCAAAGTGATAAGAAGTAATAAATATAAGTGCAATTTGCGATTGGGCCGGTACGAATCCTAAACAAAGGAATTTCGTTGAAGGAGAACGGATTCTCAAAGCCGGACATATTATCAAATGTGTGAAAAAAACAAGAAAATTGCTTAAAAACATCAAAATTAAAAGAAAATCTCCACGAAATTAATCATCCGTTCAATGCTCCTTTAAGGCAGGGTTAGGTGAATAATGTAAACACATAACTGCAACATAATATGTTATATTGTAATAAGTAGGTAAGCTACTAACCTCAAAATATTTGTACAAAGTAGTAGTAAATTTGTCAATCATCAAATGGTTTTACTATTGTAGTACAGTATGATAATAAGTACATCTTATTATTAATATAAAATATTTTTTTAATTCATAAATACAGTTTTTTCACATTTCATTACAAAATAATTCTCTGTAAAGTAAGTTTTGCAAGGCAATAACTGATAGTGTTTAATGCCATGATATTAGAAAACGTCGCAAATTCCATTTTCGATAAACTTTTTGTTTATTTTACTTGTTTTATTTTTGTAATAAACAATTTCACGATAAATTTGCACTCTTAGCATGTAAAATTTTCCCTCGTTTTGAGTACAATTTTGTGCCACCAGATGTCATATGCTCATTTGACGGATCCCAATATCGAAGTGTATGCGTTCTAATGTATAATTTTGTTTTGTGTAAGTTTTATGAAATGGTGGGAAGTACAGAATAATGGCAGTGATTGGTGGCCAGCGGGTTGCGTATTGCAGCACACGCTAGGTGAACGTTTATCGGGGAAAGTGAGAGTACAGGTGCCTTCATTGGGGCCCGGCGTTACTCATCGGATAAGTGTAGATTTGACAACACCTGCCAAACCTGGCATGTACGAGAGCAGATGGAGAATGTGTACAGATCAGGGCTGCTACTTTGGCGGTGAGTCTATAGCTGAAAATATATTTTCCTTATAGGACACTATCAAGGCTTGAGAATGGTCGAGCATGTAGCAATGCTGTTGTTTACATGGCGTTGCTATGGTTCCTCTATTATAAAGTGACCACATCCTGAATATCAAAAAGCGGGACAAGGTCTATAAAAACCCGGCGCAGGCAACCGTTGGGTTTCACGCCCAAAAAAGCCTTAAACGCGCTAGAAACCCCCAAAAACTCGTTAGAAATCCCCAAAAACTCGCTAGAAACCCCCAAAAACTCCCTAGAAACCCCCAAAAACTCGCTAGAAACCCTCAAAAACTCGCTAAAATCCCCAAAAACTTGCTAGAAACCCCCAAAAACTCGCTAGAAATCCCCAAAAAATTGCTAAAAACCTGCAAAAACTCGCTAATATTTTTATTTTAAATATTATTTATTTTTTAAGGTAGGTATCAATTATATAATTATTGATAAATAAAATACTTAGAGTGGGTAAAAATATCTAATGACAAAAAATAAACATTCTTAATGCACGTGATTTAATGAAAACGGGACAAAAGCGGGACGCTTGTTGAATCGGGACTCGTGGCTCAAAATCGGGACTGTCCCGCCTAAATCGGGACGGATGGTCACTTTACTCTATTACAAGTCCCCAGTTCCCGGATTCTAGCCCGAGAGCTGGTAAAAGTGTTAATTGGATTTTCAATTTATTATTAAAAAAAAATTATGAATTGAAAATGTGAATTGGTGCTAGGCCCAAATAACCTTAGCTGTTGGTGGCCTTTAAAACACAATTTTATAAGACACTATCACATCTCAATTTCTCATAACCTAGAAGTCATTGTAAATCTTATAGGTTGGGCTTAAAACTACGTCACTTGTTTAAAAAATGACGCAATCTATTAAATATTTTAAGTGAGGTTATGCTAAATGTCAAAAGATGAATAAGTCGTACTAGAACCAATTATTTTACGGAACATGCATGAAAATGATTAAATTTGCCATAGGATATAGCTACTATTTTAAGTAAATGCGTTGATTATGCAAAATAGTACATTAAGCAAAAGATTCCCGAAAGGCTTTGATTGGTTGAATTGATCAGCTGATTATAAATAGCCTTGACGTGTGATTGTTTCTGTGGGTAAGTTCGGTTTTACGCTCAGATTGATCGGAGTGTTCAAATAAAAAAACAAATTAGTAAAGTATTACATCAGAATATAAGATGCTTAAACAATAAAATAGAACAAATAGAAGCTATAACGAATAATGAACAGTTTGATTTCTTATGCTTTACGGAACATTGGCAAACAGAGACCGCAATAAAAATTAATGCTATAACAGGGTATAGCATAGTAGCATACTACTGCCGTAAAAAATTAATTCATGGAGGTACAGTTATATATGTCAGTAATAAAATTAAACAATTGTGCACGCCTATAGATTTTAATAATATTAATGATGAAGCGCACTTTGAGTGTGCAGGACTTAAGTATGTTATGGACAAAATAACGACATATATAATAGCAGTGTATAGATCACCTAATGGGGATTATAATCGGTTTTACAATGCATTTAATGAAATGTTAAGGAAAATTAATCCTATAAAACATAATATAATCGTGTGTGGAGACTTCAATATTAATTACCTCATTGATAATATTTATAAACAACAATTGTGCGACATACTAGAATCACACAACTGTGAAAATATTATTCACAAACCCACAAGAATTACAATTAATAGTGAAACCTTAATAGACTATTGCATAGTGAATAAAAATTCAGAAATAACAGCTGAGGTTGAAAATTTAAATTTAAGTGATCACTTTTGCCAAAAAATACAAATGCTAGCTTCTCTGAATCGAGATTGTGACAGTTTTAGTGAATGTAGTTATCTAAGAAGACAATATACAAATTTAAATTTAAATGAAATGTATTGGTGGTTACAAAAAGAAAACTGGGAAGAAGTGTATAATAAAAATGAGGTAAATAAAGCATTTAACAACTTTTGTGAACTATACTCATATTATTTTTCCATTAGCTTTCCCCTAGTGAAAGCTAATAATCGGAAAAACAAAGTAAAACACAAACAATGGGTCACGGAAGAAATTATTAGTGAAAGTAATGAACTGAAAAACATTTTTAAATTAAAAACTGAACTTAAATGTCACAGTTTGGAACAATTATATAAAACTAAAAAAAAACAGTATACTAAAAATCTGTGTAAAACTAAAAATAAATACATGATGAACACTATAAACAACTCCGATAATCCTCCTAAAGAGAAGTGGAAAGTAATAAAAAGAGCTATTGGTAAGCAGGATAAGAAACATACGGATATAATTTTAAATAACGAAAATGGGACAGTAATAAATAACAACAGTAAAATAGTAGAGATATTTGGTGAACACTTCTCCACCATAACAAAAAAAAAATTGTCTGATGCATATGGACTGCAACTTTCAAATAAGTGTACTCTGCCTGATCAACATAATAGATCCATATACTTGTTTCCTGTTACAGATGTTGAAATATTAAATATTATCTCAAAGCTCAAGAACACAAAGTCAACAGGGGTCGACGAAATACCCGCAAAGGTGATCAAATACACTTCAAAAATTATAGCGGACACATTAGCATACATCATCAATTTAACTTTTACAACTGGTCAATTTCCTAATGAACTAAAGACAGCAAAGGTAATACCAATACATAAAAAGGGTGATAATACCAATGTACAAAACTACAGACCAGTGAGCTTATTAAGCATATTTGCAAAAATCATGGAAGGAGCAATGTACGCAAGAATTATTAACTTTATTACAGCCAACAATCTCTTAACAAGTTGTCAACACGGTTTTAGACCATCATTTTCCACATGTAGTGCTTGTGCTGAGTTCAGTGAAATAACGCTAAAAAAAATTGATCAGGGACACTATGTTGCGGTTATTTTCTTCGACCTAACAGCTGCGTTTGATACAGTTAATTTTGAATTTTTACTAAATAAAATAGAAAACCTTGGTATCAGAGGAAATGCTCACAGATGGATTCAATCTTATTTAAATAACAGAGGTATCATAATAAATATTAATGGTACAAAAAGTAAAAAGTATGATATTAACGTGGGCGTTCCACAAGGAAGCAACTTAGGTCCAATCCTTTTTTTACTTTATGTTAATGACCTGCCGAGTCATATCTCCGAAGGACAGGTAATAATGTATGCAGATGATACATCTGTGATCATCTCCTCTGAAACCAAGGAAAATCTAAGTAGAAAATTAGACCTCGTACTGAAAGAATACATTGACTGGTGTCAAAAAAACCAACTTATAGTTAATCTACAAAAAACAAAATATATGCTCTTTGAAAGAGGAAACAATAACTACTTTAAAATAAATGTACAAATTGAGAGTGTGTCAGAGGCAACATTTTTGGGCTTAAAACTCAGTAGTAACTTAAAGTGGGATAGCCAAGTTGATACCGTATGTAAAAAACTAAATGTGATTTATTATTACTTATTGCAATTACGAAATACCTTTGACTATCAAGTTTTGTTAAATGTATACTACGCTTTTGCGTATAGCTGCATAAAATATGGTATAATGGTGTGGGGACACTCGCCAGATTGCATCAGGATCTTAAAAATACAAAAAAGACTCATCAGAGTAATATTCCATTTAAAATTTAGACAATCATGCAAACAATATTTCATAGACAATAAAATACTTACAATTTATGCCATATATGCATATGAGCTGGTAGTATACATTAAACAAAACTTAGATAAAGTCAACTTCAATAATGAAATACATAAGTATGACACAAGAGGCAACAATTGCATACACATTAATAAGTATAAAAGTACGAGGTATAGTTATAGCCCATTATGTTGTGGCAGCCGGTACTACAATATGTTACCAGATAATTTTAAAAATCTCAAAAACTTAAATAGCTTTAAAAGACAGGTTAAAAATTATTTTATACAACTATGCCCATATAGTAAAATTTATTAATGTTCATTTTAAACTTACTATTTTTCTTTTTTGTTTAATTTTTAATTTTAATTTTAAGAAAGTGACGCTGTGACAACATTTTTAATGTTCTTAATAAAGAATTTATCTATCTATCTATCAAAAAATACGTTCGAATTTAACATTTATATGCTCTGAAAGATCTCTATCCTGCGTTCGGTTTTAAGATCCGGAGCAGATCGAGCGCGCTCGATTTGCTCCGAGGAAAGCGAGCGAGCAAGCAGATTTAACCAACTTCAGAGCATTCATTTTAAAAATGAGCGGAAACACTTGTTGTGAGAATGAATAAATTTCGAAGTTTATTTATATGAGGTAATTTTTCAATAGGTAAAAATACACGAATAATATTTATTCAAAGAATAGTAATAACCAATAAGTCTATATCGCACAGAATGATTAAATAAAATATTTATTATATCTATGGGTCGAAAAAATCAACAACCGGTAGTACTATTGATTTTAAAATAAAGGAATAAAAAGAAAAAAATTGTGAATCATGATTTATTATTATAACAATGTTGAATTAAATCAACATGAGGAGCAATAAAGAATGTATTTTGGCTTTAGTAATAAGAATTTAACTTGCTGGGGCCATTTTATTCTGACGTTTGGAAAAATCTGCTAGATTACGTTCGGAATTGTTTAGATGGCTCGATTTGCTCGCTTGTCACGTGACCAAAAATCTGTTCGCTCGGCTCGATCAATCGAGCGTAAAACCGAACTTACCCTGTATAACTACAATTATTACGGTATATTTCAGATACAATAGTAATGATAATAACCGTGGTCGATGAAGATGCCATGGCATTATCTCAACAGCTGTCGCATATGAATGAACTGGGTCACTCTCCACCTCCTGTTGTTATTAATCCATTTGTCTCGCCAAGACCATCTAGTCAGGTAACGTTTCAGGTATGTGGAAGTATACATTGAACAGATCGTATTCAGCTCCCCTATAGTAACAAAAATAACAATTCAAAAAATTTGTAATAATAGTTGACATTACTGTAATAAATTTTCTTAGTAAACTCTATATCGTTTATGTCAATAATTATGATTTGATGAAGACGACTGGAGGATTTATTTATCCTTAAATATAAAAGAGCGCAATATTATTGTCTGAAGAATACCAGTAGAACTTCTTTTAATTAGAGTCGTTTATATATGACGTAGAACATTTTGAGAATACAATAAAATGTTGATGGGATGATGATGTCATGAATAATTGGAAATTTTTCTTAGTTGGGTAAAGTGGGGGAGCGGGGGGCCCCCAAAAAATTTTACACCTGGGCCCCGCGAAGTGAAATTACGCCACTGATCACTAGTACTGTCTACAATTTCCGAACCATAGAGAGCTGAATACACCGTGTTTGTAAAATAGATTGGCACATCAATGTTTTTTCTTTATTTTTTAGGATTCTATTCAACCGTCACAAGATCAAGATTCACACATGTGCTAGTTGAAAATCAATCCATCGATTTTAGTGCCAAGGATACTATTTTAGTGCACCTTTGGACATACTTCCTAAAACACTGTGTGATATTTTTGATACTTTGTGGTCAGTGTTTCTTCCAAATGTTTGTTTTTAACGCTTCCCATTAAAAATGGAAGCATAAAATACGGTTGTGGTGAAAACAAAATTAATTTTATTGACTTGACAGGCTATTTGACAATTTTTATGATATTTTGATTAAGAAAATGTCTCCAATTTCATTGTGATTTGATCACTTGTTTTGACAACAATTGGTTTAACTATTATGTAGGCGATAAACAATTGAAAATAGTAAAACCAGTCTTCTGAAAGGACAGGTACATAACTTCGTGATGGTACTGGTACCATTAATAAAACTATGGTAACAGCACCGGTATTGTCACGAACTTGTTTTACCTGTCCTTTCAGAAGAATAGTTAGTTTTAACAGCTAGATAAAAGCTAAATACATTAATACAGAAATTGCTGGAGTAAATTAACATCGACTTCCAAGGAGATCTTGAAAATGTGATTTATATGGCTAATATTTATTAAAACAAAAACAAATTGTCTTCAAAACAAAAGAGTAGTGATCAAATCATAACTAAAAAAATCTAATAATGAAAAAATGTAAATTTAATGTGTACAATATTTGTATATTAGATTATTATAGTAATCGTTGATTTTTAAACTTAAATTTTAAATGCACTACCTACTTTGGGAGAGACATTGATAAATCCGCAAATAAAGAATACATAACAAATTGTGAAGCAATTCAAACTATAATATCTATCTTTTAAAATCTTTAATAAAAATTGTTAATTTATAATATAAGATGACGGGGTGTCGTCCTATACATTATTAGAAAGTGAATATGACTGCCGTTTAGTGACCTGTAAAAAAATAACGATGCACCATGTTTGTAATTTGCAACAACAATATTTTCAGTGAATATTAATTATTTATTACATATTTTGCTTTATGATACTCCTAACCTACAAAACTACACAAAGAGACTATAGCAGTCTTGTTATTAATCTTTTTTTTTTTAAATTACATTTATGCGACAACGAAATTACGCTCAACAGTATTATAGTTAGTAATCATCAGTTGTTTTTATACATGTACCTATAAATTAATGTGTCAAGCTTTGTCTATTTACGCCATATACTTTAAAATATATACTACGCATTGTCCATTTACTCAATGTGCGGTGAGTGAAGCCCACAAAGAGAGCAAAAATATATCTGTGTCTCTTTTGACGAAATAATTCCGCATTTATTCCGATGATGTCATTGGTCGATGTACGGGCGTTCCATCTGAACAAACTGTTGAAATTAAAAATATCTCTCTATTTCAATCGGACAAAATGTCTTTGTCTATGACAGTAGCCAATCAGGAACCTGACAGCTGAACCCCCATAAAAAAAGACAGAAATATATATCCGCACGTATGTTGGCTTCACGATTTTTGATGTATCAGCAGTATAGGGTAATATGCATATGATTTACGCAATGTGCGGTGAGGGAAGCCAACAAAGAGAGCAAAAATATATCTGCGTCTCTTTTGACAAAGTAATTCTGCATTTAATCCGATGATGTCATTGGTCGATGTATGGGCGTTACATCTGAACAAAATGTTGAAATGAAAGATATCTCTCTATTTCATTCGGACAGAATGTCTTTATTTATGACAGTAGCCAATCAGGAACCAGCCAGCTGAGCCCGCAGAAAAAAGACAAATATATACCTGCACCCATGTTGGCTTCACGATTTTGATCTATTAGCATTTAGCAGTACAGGTTTTATAAATTATGTGCACATGTTTTTATATTATTATGGACATAAAAGTTAGGTTATGCTATTGTGACAGTTCAGACTGACCAATCATACAACAGTTTGTAACATTGGTCTGTTATGTTTCAAAGTTGCAGTTGCCTTTGTGCAGTTTTGTAGTTAGGTAAAAAAAATCAAAATATATGTGGGCAGTAAAGGTAAATTTTTAATGGATGCGTGTAAAATTTTACAATCGTTTTCCCACTTTCTAATCTATACATTTGTCTCTCCCTTATATTCACTGTAACAAGTTTTCCAACATATAACAGATAGGACGTTGCGCTTATGTTTTTTTTATCCGATCAATATGATCGGTTGAATGAAAGTATAAAGTGCATGTTGATAAATTACGTAATGTTAGATTTTTTAATAATATTTAAAGTACAATATTACACTGCAGTAAAACGTTTGATGCTGTATTTAGGATCGCCACCTGGCCGGTTTTCCATTAACCCTTTGACTGCTCCAGACGTATATATACGATTACCTGGGTTACTACTCCAGCCGTATATTTACGTTCGGGCTGGAAAAAATACTTACAGCGATAAACTGCTACCGTCGTATATATATGAGCAACGCCTACCAGATCATACTGGCCAATCGGAAGTTTTTTGCGATTTACCGCAGAATTTTTGTACTGCGTTAAACTGCTACCGCCGTATATATACGCACAACGCCTATTAGAACACCAATTCTGAACTTTGTTGTGGTTTTTTTCTTTTAAAGTTAATGCGTATGTACACGTGTATACATGCACTGACTGTTCTGTTTTTGATAAAAATGTATGTTTTAAACAAAAAAGGCAAAAAAAACAATTTGATATGATTTGACGGGATTTAGCTTCATTATTTTACCCCACTGATAACAACAGTGGACTCTCGTAAAATAAATGCGCAGTGAAAAGGTTAACAAGGCTGGATGCTGGTCAGAATCCAAAAAAGGCTGGTTTTCTTAGCATTCTCAACAGATACGTTATCGAATTTGGAAAATTACTTGGAGCAATAATGAAATCGCCCAAGAAAGCACAACACGGTCTGCCAATGAGCCATTTTCCTGAGAGTAGTTCGTTCAATTATCTACGAGAGGCAGCACTTGTGGTAGGTATAAACATTATTTATTCCCCATTAGTGTGTCATTTTAGTGGTATAACTTAATTATTTAATTAATTTGATGATAATAATAATTTAATAATTAAGTTATACCACTAAAGTGACACGACACTATGAGGAATAAATAATGTTTGTACCTACCACAAGTGCTGCCTCTCATGGATAATTGAAAGAACTACTCTCAGGAAAATGGCTCATTTATTGATGGGTAGCGGTATTTCATTCTTATTTATTCATTTCTATATATAGTTTAGTCGCAAAATTTCGGCCTATTTTCCGGGGATTCATCGACTTTATACCTTTGTGAATGGCGTGGTGTAGCATTATTATTTTTTAGTGCAGTTGATTTATACGTTCGTATTTCGTTGACCGTTGTGGTTGTTAATAATTTGGGTTATCATTAAAAATAATTATCGACAAATTTTGGCAAGATTTAGGCATAACCTTAAAAATTTTTCATTTGCCTCGCATTACCTGCGGCGCTTTTCACTAACTAAATCACCTCAAAGGCCGGTTTCTGTAATCAAAAAGGTGACAACCAGCTGGATTTAACAAAAATTGATCCATTGATCCTTTTGTTGAATGAAAACAAATGAGGATTGAAAATGTTGTTTTTGACACACATCACTATATTTTTAATTTTAAATTTAATGTTTTCGTTTAGGTAAAAAAAAAATAGTTTGCAATACTACGGTTAAGAACCATTTCTGGTCAGTTGTTACAACTTTATTTCAATTTTGAACCTTAGAATATGTCATTCCATCTTGAATATATCTCGCTAAACCTGTTTACTTTAACCTTTGCTCTCATTAATGTGACATTTAAAAAATTATGATGCAACAAACAAAACAGCAAATACATAAAAGAATCTATTTATTGTTATATTTACGTCAGTTGTTTTTTCTGAAACAATCACTAGTTTTGACTCAAAAAACAAAAAAAAACAAATAAGATTATGTCGTAATTTTTCATAGTTCGTACGTCTTAAAAGTTAGACATAAAATAATAATTTGTTTCCCGTTTCCAGTAGCTATGTGCCATAACGTCAAAAATTTGCAGACGTAACATTTGATTATTTCTGTTTATCAAGAAATAACAGATATTCACTTCAAGATCACAGCGATTTTCAATTGTCAAGCTACAGTCGATTTTCAGCTGTTTTGCAGTAAACATAAAAAACAAACTGTGTAACTTTTGAGAGTGTAACTATGTTAAGGAGCTATGTAAATAAAAAAAAAACGAAAAATAATATATTTCTGTGTAATATATTTTTTTAATAAATAGTAAAATGTGAAAAATTAATATATTTTATAACTTAAAAAAATAATAAAGACGATACCCCTAAAAATAATTTGAATTTATTGCTGATGCTTTAATATTTCAGGTTTATACAAACACAGTAGTGTACCGATTATTTGGCTCTCTTATCAAACATACCGCGAGACAAATAATAGTGCGACTAGTGGGAGAAAGAGGAGATTCCTGGAGTGTGGAAACACACGAGTGGAATCTCCTCTTTCGACCAATAGTCGCACACAATATTTTGTTCAACTACCGCAAGAAATATGTCATTTCGTGGCTCTGCTGAGCGTGGGCGAAATAATGGGTGACCTGATTGATTGACGAAACTATCGCCCTCGAGAGTTGTCATGAAATACTAGTTATAGAAAGAGGTTAAGGGTCAGGTCCAAGCGAGACGGATCCAGAGGTAAAGCCCTTGATCGGGGTACAGCTGGCGAAGCCCCTGACCGTGGGTTCAAGGGTAGCCACCCCCTCCCCCTATATCGTGAACTTAAATTTTTAAAAGGAAGAATCTCTGTTTTTGGTGATGAATAAAATAAAATTCAGGCTATTAAAACAGTAAAAACGAATTGTGAACAATTAATGAACAGAAACAATTATGATGGAAGTGATTTTTGGGTCGTAAAATCTCCAACACTTGCGTAAACGTTCCCCGTAATGAGCGTGGGCAAAATGCTATTTCGCCCACTCTGCACGTAAACGTTCCCCGTAATGAGCGTGGGCGAAATGGGATTTCGCCCACTCTGCACATCAACAATCAGGGAACTCATTATTTCGCCCACGCTCAGCAGGGCCACGAAATGATTTATTTCTTGTGGGTGTTGAACAAAATATATTAATAAATTATGCACTGATCACTGGAAAAATTATGCACTAATGAAAATTTTTCAAAATTGTTCAAATGGAAGTCAACTTATACTAGATTAGAGATGACATGTTCCAGCTTTTTGAGCCGTGGTCTACTGAAGCGAAACTTCCAGATGTTTCGCTTTCTACTGCGGACTGTCGACCTGGGGACTAGGGCCTAGTGCGGCGCCGTTACCCGCGATTAATAATAAGAAATAAAGGGCGCTGAAGAATATCTCGCCTAGATGGGTAAGACTGGCGCTGCTTCCAGTGCAAATTTAGACCCTTTCACGATGCATGTGGTTTTTAAATACAACAATGAGTTAAGTTTTTTTGTGGTTATAATATAATAATTATTAAATAGACAGTAGTCATTCCACAAGCATATACTTTTCTTAACGTAATCAGTCGGCAACCTGACATCGTGATGTTAAACGTCAAACAATTAAGATATACAAGGAAAAAATCAGAAACCACTGTCAGGATTTGACATATAGGAAAAGAACAGATCCCACTCTCAGGGCACTGTGTGAAGAAGTGGAAACTCAACCAGCCGGAAACTGGGAATTTCGGGTTCAAGTCTTGACAGTGGCTTCTGATTTTTTCCTTGTATATCTTAATTGTTTGACGTTTAACATCACGATGGCAGGTTGCCGAAAAGTATATGCTTGTGGAATGGCTACTGTCTATTTAATAATTATCATGTGGTTTTTGCTTACATCTACACGCGCGGAAGTACATTTGCAATAATGCTTAACTAAAAAGAAGAAAAACCGTTGTATTTAATTTTCATATACATGTTTTTTTTTGCCCAGAGGTAATATATTATGATTGTTGAAGAATTACTAACAATTAATGATCAGTCAAGCTTAAGATTTTATTTATATTTTTATGGAACACCGAACAAACTACCTTGTTTACAAGTTTATCATATAATTTAATTATTAAAATACGCATCATACACCCATTAACAATCTATTAGTTTAACTTATCACGCTATAATTGTTATAGAAAGTAGTGCAGTCATTTTATTTTTGTGTCAAGGTGACCTTCATATTCACGAGAACAAGTTTCAGAATTTATATTTTCCAGTTCTTAAACTGTATCACAAATAGATTTTAATATGCAAAGTACTATTAACATTGGAAGAGTTCAATGCGTGGGTTCATCCGCACAATAAAACAGCAGCTGACCGTATGAAGCACATGGAATATTCACAACGGACAGCAATAAAGGCATGTTGAGTGTCTATTATCTACAATCTATCTACCACAATTGGCACAAAGGATAGCAAAGGACTAGTCCGACGCTAGTGAATGTCATTCGCACTTCGTGCAAAATTATGCAACTCAAGTTTCTCACGGTCTGTGATTAGACAGCATAGAGCATATCTTTATAATATAAACGTAAAATTGCATCAAAGATATTAAAGAATAACGTTGATCTAAACGTTATCTTGGAAATGCATTATTTCCTGTGACAAAATTTTCACACTGATCTCTGATAGACCAAGAGCCGAGCGTAAATATAATAAGTAAATAAGCCCATTTCTGACAGGATGAAATTTTCAGGGAAGGTATTTTGTTTAAACATTAAAAAGAAATTATTGGATAGGTACTTTCTACTCTCGAAAACGAATCAATTATCAGTGCGCATTTGTCTAAAATATGATTTATTTATGAAATCAGTTTAGAAAATCATGAACAAATAGTGATAATTTATGATTTTAGTGCACGTAAAACGTGGGCCTGGAAGATAACCCGTTGTCGGTGAACAAATGACCATTCGCTATCAAACAGGATGACTATTAATAATTATTACTGACCGTGTGGAAATATCAGAGGCGTGCTAATAACAAATAAAACTGGGATTAATGGTTCATAAAGTGAAGTTGTGAATGACCAATGTTTCCACACTCAGATTACTTTAAACTTTGCACGTAGGTCCATCGTTTGAGTTGTATGCAGAGATGTACAAAATAGTTTTAAAAAAGCATTTAAATACAAAATACTTTTCAGATTTACTATTTCAAATGCAAAATACCAAGTAGTTTTGCGTTTTGTATTTCAAATGCTAAATGCAAAATAGGTATTTTCAAAATACTTTTTCAAAATAAAATACTTTTTTACCAAATTTCAGATATTTTTATTTATTTTAGGTATTTATCATGAGAAATAGAGACACAATGCCGAGCCGAACAAAAACGTCTAATAACATGGCACCTTATGCATGACATTTTGGTCATATTTATCAGTACGCGTATCAATAAATTCTGTTATGTTATTAATAATAATAATAATACTCACTTAAAATAATTCGGCAATACAAGCGTCATTCGTTCATTTCATTTTGTTTGACTGGTGATGTTGGCTAAACTTAATCACAAAGTATTTTGCATTTTGAAATGAATATTAAAAATGCAAAATACATCTCGAAAGGTATTTCAAATAAAATACAAAATGTTTTTTACTAAAAGGCATTTAAATGCAAAATACAAAATAGGTAGGTATTTTGCATTTTGTATTTGCATTTTAAATAGAAGTATTTCAAATAAATCGCATCTCTGGTTGTATGTATTATTGTATTAATGCGCTAATGTCGCATGTGTACGATATTAATTTTATTATGAAGTGAAATTGTATATTATGTTAAAAAACTCTATGATATAAAGACATGGTGAACCGTAGATAATGATAGAAATTAGGAGAGGAAGTCTCTGTGGCAAAGGATCAAATAAATTGCAATACTGATGATTAAAACTGCATATCTTTACTAACGTTTCGGTTGAAGATGGTGTAAAGAGCACCTAAACATTAGCAAAAATATGCAATTTTAATCATCAGTATTGCAATTCATTTGATCCTTTGCCACAGAGATTTCCTCTCCTAATTTCAATTGTAGGTATATTATGTTTTTTGTATTATTTTGCATATACAAACCATTAATATGTCTGAGCAAGCCAAACAACTGAATAGTTTCAATAGACCACAGTCGTTTCGAAATGTTACACAGTACGCCACTGAACACACGATAAGTATTCGTTTGTTTGCGACCTTTTAGAGTATGTTTGCTGAAAGAGTTTAATTTCGACAAAATCATTATTATAAACATTTTTAAATTTTGCAGAATTTGTTCTATTAGTTCTTAATTGAAGATGTTTAGAAGACTGTTAGTTTATTTACAGTAAATTTCTTTTCATGTTTTCTCCTTAGATCGTAACTGAATTATTGATTAATGTTGAAACAAGAATCTTGCTACAAATGTACTATAAGATAATTCCGCTCAGTCCCCCCAATAAAAGTAGTACTACTACTGTTACAAGGTTGAAAGCACGTACCCAAGGAATTGTTATTTGTTTTAGTATTGCAGTACGAAAAGTGTCGTTGATAAGTAATAATTACTAACCACAACTATTAAAAACAAAAACTAATCTGTGATAAACTTAACAAAACAGTTATTTCACTAGTATTTTTTCGTGATTATTGCCAAGAATTTGATACAATGACGGAACCAACGTGCAAAAAAACAAAAACATCCAATTCTTTGGATTATTTAAAAGAATTAACAGTAGTTGTAGCCGATACCGGCGATTTTGAAGGTAAAAATCACGCCATTAAGTTAACCTTATCATTATTGCTTTTGTTTTTTTTGAGACGGGTTACAACCAACAAGCATTTATAAGAATGGTTTTTCAAAAATAAGGGAACATATTAAAATTTACCTTAGCAACAAAACTAAAATAATATATTATTGTGGTCATTCTGTCACATTAAGGTCACCTTGCACATGTTTTTCCAGCACAGCTGTTTTTCAGTAATTGTATTGATAGACTTCCAGCGTACAGCAATGTTGTACGGTTTGACTACATGCAGGATGACTGTTGTATAATAATGATTGTAAAAATATTTAACTTTTTTCATAATTTTATTTTTTAAACCGCTTGACTATTTTTTTAAGTCCATTGATATTATTTCTAAAAATCTAAATCCCTAAAATAATAATGCGTATCTTAATTTTTGAACGAATGTTTTTTTGACTATTAAATTGAACCCGTCATTTAAAAAATATTCTTTTGAATTGTTACGATTCTATTGTTCAACAGTTACCTACGAAAAAAATGAAAATATTTGACTTGCATTGTTTTTGAAATGACGGAATGAATTGTGCATTCTTTGTTGGTAATTTTATACTTTTGAAACAGCAATGAAAAAATATAAGCCGACCGATGCAACAACCAATCCATCTTTAATTCTATCGGCTGCAAATATGCCTCAATACGCTCCATTAATACAGAAGGCTGTGCACTACGCTCGTAAAGTCAGCAACAATGTAGACGATCAAGTTGAAGCGGCTATGGACATGGTTTGCGTTACGTTCGGTTGTGAAATACTTAAAATTATTCCGGGACGCGTTTCTACCGAAGTCGATGCCAGGTTCGTTTATTCAGTTACAGGCAGTTCCCGCTTGACGAATTTTCGCTCTACGAGTACCCAAGTTAATAACTTATTTTTTTAAGTATCATCCGAATAAAAAAATATGCACAATAGTTGCAATAAATAAATGCCAAACTTTCATAAATACCACATTTTAAAACACGTACACAGTTTTACAATATATTGTTAATTGTGAAGGTAGATGAGAAAGTCACATTATAAATTTCAGATTTACTAGGAACGATTTAACTCGTAAAGTCGACTGACGCTTATGACCTCTGAAGTCGAGCGTCTATAATTTACAATATCTATCTATCGTAAAGTCGAGAACTACTTGTAACTGGTTTTGCTTGCGATTACAACATTAATGTGCCATGTGCCACACTGTTTTATAAATATCACGGCAGGGCAATAGGTAATAACTGATTAGAAAATTAATGTATCCAAATTTTATGATAGTTACATTATCAATGAGGAAGGTTGCATACTTTGAAATTTAATTCGCTAGTGGCTGATACAATTTTTCTAATAAAACTTTCATTTTTTTCTCGAAATAGAACCTGCCGATTTCTTTTAATAAACTTTAATTTTCAGTATGTATCATAATGTCATTAAGTTTTAAAGTTAAAATTAATGTTTTGTTTGCAGATTATCGTTCGATAAGACCGCAAGTATTGCGAAAGCCCAGCGTTTAATCGCTTTGTATGAAGAACAAGGAATCAGCAAAGATCGTATTTTGATTAAACTGGCGTCAACATGGGAAGGAATTCAAGCTGCGAGGTAATTATTCTGATTAAAAAAAAAAAAACAGCAGAAATTATTTTGTTAAAACTGTGATCTATTTTTACAGAACGTTGGAAAAAGATTTTGGAATTCACTGTAACCTAACCCTTCTTTTTTCGTTCGCTCAAGCAGTTGCATGTGCCGAAGCTGGAGTTACTTTAATTTCGCCATTCGTTGGACGTATTCTTGACTGGTATGTATTTTCAACACCGATGATATAAAAAATGATTTATAATTGTGTGTAGGTACTAAAATAGTCAACGAGATGGCACTGCGATCATTTGCATTCAATAGGTTGTAGGCTAAACATAAATTTTGTTTTGGAAGAGTAGAAAAAATTTCTTGGCTACGTCGGCAGCCATTGTAGTCTTCGATACTAACATGGTTATGCTGTGCCAATGATAAAAATGCTATTTTTACTAAAATGCAGGATAGGTACTGTCTTGTTGAAAACGGGATGTATGGTTAACCTAATAGAATGTAAATGATATCATTAAACCAATTTTTACAGCAAAATGCCTCCTTAAGCGGCACTCGAACGGTGTTGGTACTAAGAAATTTTAGTTTTGGGTATAAATGTTTAAAAATTAAATCCTGTATTAATTTTTAGGTATGTTGCCAATACCGATAAAAAACAGTATGCACCGGAAGAAGATCCCGGAGTAGTGTCAGTGACTCAAATTTACAATTATTACAAAAAATACAATTACAAAACCGTGGTTATGGGAGCCTCTTTTCGAAACATCGGTTTGTATTTTTTTGGAGTATTGTTTAGTTCAATTTTTTTATTGCATTTTTCTAAAACTTGCGAATCAATAAATTAAATTACTTTTTCGAAATGTTTCTAAATTCATTGCAATAATAAATAAAATCACTTTTAACTTTTAGTTTTTTTAGGCGCGACCTAAGCATAGCTAGAATCGCCTATATACACTCGCTTTGTCTGTGTCACGCTTTTTTTTATATCACACGTACAGCCCAAACGGAACCACCGATTTTAAAAAACTTTTTTTTTTTGTTCCATTCCTCTTGGGGTCTATCTACAACGTAATTTATTCATGTTTAAGGTGAAGTGAAGGCACTAGCAGGGTGTGATTTACTTACAATCAGTCCAAAACTACTTGGAGAACTCGAAGCAAGCCCCGAACCAGTGAATCAGGTAATTTGTAAAAACTTTGATTAAATAAAATAATTTTTTTTTTCAATTCAAAATGTAGAAATGAGTAGAATTTGTAGCAAATTTATAATGAGGCAACATGGCATGCAACCATCAACCACGCAATCTCATGCCTGGTGTCTTTTATTTGATGATTTATATTTTTTGTATATCTCTGATATATGTTTGTCATAAAAATTGAGGCCACTAAATAAAATTCAATACGGTTCATGGGTTCTTGGTTTAAAATAAATTGTTATTGATTAATAACTCTTTTATTTATCTTCGTACGACGTTTCGTCTCTTTCGAGACTTTATCAAGTACTGTAACAAAAATATAAACAGGATACATCAATTTTTTACCTCAATAACGAGTCATTAATTGTCAAAAATTGTACTTAAAATACCAAGACATGAAAATAATAAACTATAATTATAGTAACGTCGTTCCATGACGTATCCGTTTATATTTTTGTTACAGTACTTGATAAAGTCTCGAAAGAGACGAAACGTCGTACGAAGATAAATAAAAGAGTTATTAATCAATAACAATTTATTTTAATCCAAGAACCCATGAACCGTATTGAATTTATTAAAAAATGGATATGAACTGAGTGAATTGTTTACTAAATAAAATAATACCTATCACTATCCTGGGGCCCCGAAAAGTCAACGTTTTTAATTCCATGATGATTCTGTAGGTTTTAAGTAAAGAGGCGGCGGCGGAAACTAAACAGAAGAAGATCACTATCGATGAACCAAAATTCCGTTGGATGCTGAATGAAGATCAGATGGCCACCGATAAACTTTCTGATGGAATCCGAAAATTTGCGGTCGATGCTAGAAAATTAGAAGATATGATAAGAGCACTTCTAACCTCCAAATAATAACGACATCGACATGTATAACTTAAGCATGTTAAAATTTCACATTCGCTTACATTTTTTGTTCTTGATAAATTAGTGTCAAATAGTTTTTTTTTTATTTTAAACATTAACTATTGGTATTTTTTGACCTCTTTTAAGGATAAAAAATCTAATTACAAAAAGTTTTAAAAAGGGCAAATTAGAAATCTCCAAATAAAAAACGGTATGAGTAATTCTAAAAACATTTGAAAGTCAAGTAACATTCAACTGTCACTTTTATTGTTGAATGTTAAATACGTAATTTTGCATGAATAGGTAGGTACATGAATTACCGGCCTGTTTTAAAAATTCTAAAACAAATTTTTAATTTATCTTTTACCACATAATTTTTATATTAAATTTATCCATACAATAGTTTGTTATTTTTTATTGAAAGGTTTTCGAATATTTTTAAAATGTCAATAATTGTTGTGTGTATATTATGTTGAAATATATTTTAATAATAATTTAGTAATTTAGTTTTGCGTTTCTAAAACCCAAACATTCTCAGTAACCTACACGAAATATGTATATTGTCTACTATCAGCAAGGGTGTAATTTGCCCAGTGCTGTATGCAGGACCCTCCGACCCAGACCCTAAAAGGGTTCATAACGCACAAGTGATTGAAAGACAGAGATTAAAATCTCAAAATACTGATAAATCTATAAATCGCCAACCACGCAATCTCGTGACGGGTGCCTTTTATTTTATGATTTATATTTTTTATATCTAATATTTTTCATAAAAATTGGAATCACTAAATAAAATTATGCCTATCACTGCCCTGAACGGTTGGACCCCAAAAAAGTTTCTATAAGACCCGCTAACTCCTAAAACTAACCCTGAATTTGCCGCTACTAACGGAACGCGCGAACTGCCTCATATACAGGGGTGTATCGCAGGAAACCGAACATAGGGAAAAGTACACAGTACAAATTAGTTAAGATCAGAGATTGCTTTCAAGTCTTCATGGTTTCCGGGCTTGTAGGTCGTGGTCTGGTGGTAGAAATACCACCCGACCACGGCCTACAAGCCCGGAAACCATGAAGACTTGGAACAATGCCGGCCGTGAAAGCTTGCACACCTGGATAGAGATTGCTTTGCCCTCTATTCATGTAAAAAACTATGATAATGAGGGCTACCAGGCTTTTTTCTATCACCTGATAGCGCCACTGGCTAGTGAGGTATAAAGTTACTAAATAGTAACTTTAGTAAGATATATGTCACTTATCTCATTTAAATGTCAGTACTGTTTATATTTTCCACTACCTGATGGCGCCACAAGCAAGTAAATTATCATCAATCATTTAACGGCTAAATTGCAGTTTTGTATTTTTTTATTATTCATTCCTTAATAATGGACAATTAATGAAGAATGACTAAACACAAACCGGTAATCTCTAAACCTTAGGCACACCTTGCTTGCTACTAGCGCCATCTAACGAAAAAAATGTAAGCATTTGACGCATACCTCACTTCTCACTAGCGCTATCTGATGGAAAAAATACGGTAGCCCTCATTAATTTAGTTATTTAAGCTAGCCATGTGTATTGTGTATTCTATCTTTGTCACGCTACTCATTTTGCTTATGTTTTCCTTTTTGCAGGGCCTAGACTGCTTGTCGGTTACGACTTTTTACCCATAGGCAACTATATTATAGCGCTTCCCCTCCCACTACAAAACTTTTAAAATGCTATTAAAATATTTATTTATAAGTATTGAAATATATCATTTCTATGAAACTATTTTAAAATTCTTGCACACGGAATATTTGATATAATAATTTTAATTTACATTACCTACTACTTATAACACAAAATCAAAACAATAATAATATCAATAATCAATAAATAAAATTCTAACAATCCATAAAGACAATCCATTAATTAGTACAGGATTGAATATTTAAATGAATTATTTGAAAAGAAAATAATTTGTCCCATTTAAATATAATTTCCTGTGACCTTGTTGAAAGCATTTTATTTTGCGTGATCGGTTTACATAATCTATTCAACTGTTTTCTTCAGAAAAAAAAGAAGAATCGATAATTACTTAACCTGTTTTGTGACATTATACTATTTGTTTTATTTTATTTTAATAATATTCTCTGTTTTACTATAAGATTTCATTACTAGCGGCCCCGTCCGGCTTCGCCCGGGTGCTAAGAAAGCTCGAGTGCAATACACTACTCACTCGCTTCGCCCGTTCGCTTGAATATTATAAATACACTACTCACTCGCTTCGCTCGCTCGCTTGAATATTATAATTACATTACTCACTCGCTTCGCTCGTTCGCTTTCTCCCTCGCTACGCTCGCTCGCTATATATATAAACCTTCCGTGAAAAATTATCTAACTGATGGTGAAAACCGCATCAAAATCCGTTGCGTGGTTTAGGAATTACATTAATCACTCGCTTCGATCATTCGCTTTCTCACTCGCTATATATATAAACCTTCCGGGAACAATTCCGTCATACATGATTTTTGCGTAACTTTAACCGTTTACGAAGCGCACGCAACGGAAGCTCTCAAAAGGAATAATTTTTCCCGTTTTTGCTACATTTTTCATTGATGCTCCGCTCCTATTGGTCGTAGCGTGATATTATATAGCCTAAAGCCTTCCTCGATAAATGGACTATCCAATACAAAAATAATTTTTCAATTCGAACCAGTAGTTCCTGAAATTAGCGCGTTCAACCAAACAAACAAACAAACTCTTCAGATTTATAATATTAGTATAGATACATTATAGGTACAGTGTGTATTGCGTAAGTTTAGTCTGGAACAATCAATATAAAAAATTCCAGATCGTCTGCGTACTGCGGCCAAAATTCTTGGATAGGTCAACCTTATTTTTTTAACGTGCAGATTTTTTGATAGTCGACTTTTTTTGCCCCCACCCCTTTTCGGAATGACGTCATCGTCTTTTTTCTTTAACATTCAAAATATTACGTAACATTTTTCGCTGTTTTTTATTCCCCACAAAACATATCGTAACATTTTCATGCCCCCCCACTTGTGTTACGTAACATTAAAATTTCGTTTTAAATATGGTTACGCTTTTTAAAATTTTTTAATACCTACCTACCTTAATAAAATAATATTGTAACGTAACATTATATCAATACCCTACGCAAATCGCAATACCCTATACTGCCCTCTGATAACAATTACATAATAGTTATGCTGATGATTATTACCTCCCCCCAGCGCTGGATTTACACTAAGGGATAGTGCCCAGGGCGGCAAATTTTCAGGGGCGGCAAAATTTGGAACGTGAAAACATTCATAAATTAAAATAAATAAAATACTTTTCCTTGTTATTAAGAATGTGTGTAAAATTATGAACACTGCACTTTTATTTACAAATTTGTGAAAAAAACTTCAGTGTGGGGGGCATTTTTCACGGTGCCCCAGAGCGGCACTTAGGGTAAGTCCGGCCCTGCTCCCCCCTCTCCTAACACAAAAAGATCATTCGTACAATTTTTAAAATCAGTTAAACAACATCCTGTAAAGAACTTTCAAGAGAAAAAAATCTTCACTTTTTTAGCAGTGTTTTAGAATTACTATGCAGTTCTATGAAAATCAATAATTATTTTGTTCAACAAAAAAACAAACTGCATAACTTACACAAGATCTAAAATAACATATGATTATTTACACCGTAAAAAACACCTACTTATTTATAGTTTATACCGATTATAAATTATTTAATGAATGACCAAATGAAATTCTACAGGTGAACCGCTATAATTAGATGCGAATAAAGTTACAAGAATATACCTAAATAGTATAAATGAATTACGTTTTTGTAAACCATGTTTTTTTTCGTCGTATAGAGTATAGACTGAACAACGGTATAGTATAAAAATACCCAAATCCTATTTATTATTAGTATTGTTAAAAACAAAATAAAATATAGTTACTTCTTACCACAACAGTTTTATTGATGGATATACATTTCGAAAGCTAAGCTTTCATCTTCAGCGAACACTACATGTAGTGTTCGCTGAAGATGAAAGCTTAGTTTTCGAAATGTAGTGTTCGCTGAAGATGAAAGCTTAGCTTTCGAAATGTACGTCCATCAATAAAACTATTGTGGTAAGAAGTAATTATATTTTATTTTGTTTTTATTCCAACCACAGTGCTCATATATATTTTTATTAGATTGTTATTTGTTATTATTATTATAAGAAACGTTATAATAAAATAATAAGAACACCTTAGTTATATGATTGGATAAAGTAACAACAGGATATAAGGCTTATAATTTAAAAACAGTTATTCACTTATCATTTTTAATGGCCAACGTTTCGGCAAACATTTTTTGCCTTCCTCAGGACCTTACGGTTCACTAAAATATTTAAGGTCCTGAGGAAGGCAAAAAATGTTTGCCGAAACGTTGGCCATTAAAAATGATAAGTGAATAACTGTTTTTAAATTATAAGCCTTGTATCCTGTTGTTACTTTATCCAAGAAACGTTATGTAATATTTGAACGTTCCCTAATAGTAGATTTCATTTGAGTTCTGCAAAGCTGCACAAAGATTTGACTAGGAATGCCATATCAACTGATATTATTTATGTCTTATGAGCGAAACACAATGGGCATGTTTGGCCGAACTAAGTTCTTAGTCAAGGTAGTAAGTCACTCAGCCTAAAAAAATAAGGTCTTAGCGACTGAGTACAGCGCTTTTCCGCCTGGACAGACTTACTGACTAAGAAATATTCCATAACATGCCATAGGTCACGTTCATACTAAGCAAAATGGCGTCACGATACTAAGTTATACTTAGTGTCTTAGTAAATTTTTTGTGTCCAGGCCGAAATCTAAGAAAGTCGACTGAATAACTTAGTTGACTAAGAAATTAGTTCGGCCAAGCACACCCAATATGTGAACGACCTGTATAAAATAGTTAAGTGAAACAACGTGTTAACAAAATAATATAGGAAATGCATTTGAAATATAGAATAATTTTTTTTTCTAATTAGGTTGCTCTTCCCGCCATAGTTCTTATAATTTTATGACCGTTTTGATAAATTTATTCTTTTAATTTAGACCAATTAAAATATTTATTTATGAAGATGCATTGTTTTACAATATGTGCACCTGTAGTCTTGACATATTCCCAATATTTTCCAGATGTGGATTCAGGTAATAGTGCGTAAATAATAACATAAGTTTACAAGGGCGGAACATTGACGATTGCGACGAATGTTACGCCGGCTCTAGACACCATGGCCAACGTATGCCAATGTTAGCGAATGTATTGGCGACCTATGTTGGGTATGGTTGGGCATGTGTGATCATTTGAATATGTCCGGTATGCACACAGCAGGATTTTGTTTGGCCAGAGTTTGCCAAGTTTAGTACGCACTCGATGTTTAGCGAATATGTACAACAACATTGCAATTATTCATAAATCAAAATATAGGTATGCACACACTGACAAACACCGCGTAGTGAAAACTGGTCCAGTCGTCTGGATGAAAACAAATTCATACTTGCAAGTCGAGATCATGAGCGTTGGCCAATCCCTTTAACGTGTGTTCAAAAAACAGCCTTCAAAGCGAATGTCTTCCAATGCCAATAGTTCGAATGCCAATTTTGGCCGACATTTGCCATGTTGTCTGGAGCTAGTTTTAAGTGTTTGATTGCTACCCTCGCTTCACTCGGGTAACAATCACACGGTCGTAGACGGAATCCCAGATATTGGTTAAGCAATCACATTCAACTTAGGCAAGAAAGTGGGGATTTGTCACTTTATTTTGCGAATTAGATGACGAAAATTTTCAGTTATATTATCGTGTTTCTAGACTACAATTTTATGAGCTGTTATCATTGATTGCTTCGGATATTACCAAACAGGATACGTGGAGGAGGAAACTTAGCTTAGCTTACCCAAAGTCGGACTATGTGCACAGATAACCCAGTTAACATAGCTCACTTAGTTTCCTTAGCTTAGCTTTGGATAGTTTGCGGTCGGCACAAATACTGAAAACTCGCGCAGCTATGTGAGCTAAGTTAAGCTAACTTAGATTAGCTCTTGGTCGACAGGTTTTAATACCCATTGATCCATTTTCACCTTAATAACGGAAAGACAATTACAGTCGAACTTCTATAATCTATACCAAATTAACCCAGCGATGTAGCTAAGTGGTACAGCACTAGACTCGCATTGGGGAGGTACTGGGTTCGAATCCCGGCGGGGGCAGATGTGGCTAGGACTTTTTCCTACTGCCTCACGTCGAGAAACGGTAATTCCTGTACCGGCCATCTTGTTTGAGGTTTTCCATGGTTTCCCTCAATAATTTCAGGTGAATATCGAGATGGTTCCTTATTCAAGGACATGGCCGATTACCTGTCAAACTCCTATGCTCCCAAAGTTGCCTACCTTTTCCTAATGTCCTATAATTCTTCCATTCGCACATTGCTATTAAATAAGTTGAAGTATAATAAAAATGTATAAAACGGGAAGTGGTAAAAATGGAAAATAGTAATGGTGCGAATGGCGTCTGTTATGACATAATGTCGAGAAACGGACGTTAAACGCATTATTTATTATTATTATTATTATTATTATTATTATTATTATTAATCTATACCAAATTACAAGTTGCTTTGATGTTTTTTCTTCTTTGTCTTCACAACTGTGACGGAATTTGTATGTACATTGCATATTTTACTGTGAAATTTGATAACTCGATGTTTTGATAACTTGATTTTTTTTGTGGCAAGTCATGGTTCGAGTTACATATCGAAGTTCAACCGTATATTACACGCTTTTTTGTATGTCCAGTAAAAAGACACCGCGAGGATGAGGTAGATATGCATATGTCGTGGAATATATCGGGCCGGCGAACAAATGAAGCACGCCCCTGTTCGAACATAGAACAATTGAATTGCTTATAGGTATATAAAATCAACCGGGCTTATCAATGATATCAGTAAAGACTTGTTCCCGGTGATAACAGAACTATTAATCAACAGTGCGTGTGTGATTGTTGATCTTATTTTTGTTGTCGACTTTGCGTCGATTGTGCTTTTTTGTTTCATTTCCTCAATTGTTATAATATTATCAATCAAAATAGTGAAAGGTAAGTGGTTATCAATAATTTTAAAATTTAAAAATTCCACATTTCGTTTATTTTTAAAACAGCATAATTAATTTAATTTTGGAAAAAAAAAGATAAGTTCAAATTAAACCACATATTGTAGCAGATCATATTAAATTTCTTTTTTTTTGTAAAAATATACCAATTAATTAGTACAATCAATAATAATTTCTTTAGTCTAAACTCTAAAATTAGAAAAGGTAGGAAATGAAAATATTCTATTCTTCCCTTTCTTTATATTTCTATATAAACTGAAGGAACTCAAATAATATTAATGGTTAATAAATACAAAATAAAAAAACTATAGGTCTGAGCTTGGCCCGCTATCTTGTTTCAAAATGACGGCCGTTTATTCATTTTAATATGCAATTTTGAATTCTGATTTTCGAGTTTGTTGTTTATGCTAAGTCCTATTGAAATTATTAACTCTGGCGACCCGGAATAAAATAATATAAAAGGAAAAGGACACTGAAAAGTGTGAAATAAAAATAATAAAAACAAATAAAAGTAACTTCAAAAAAGGACTAATAATGTTTCTAAAAATTCATGCGCGTTTTTCCATATATAACACCGTTGTCATTACTGTCCGATAGTTCGATCGGCCGACTGATTTATCATTCATGATCGCCCAGGCTTAGAATCATTTCAACTAGTCGATACGCCCTTGTTCTATAGATCCTTAATTATTTTTAGAAATGCCAGCAGAATTGTTAAACGGTTTCAAAGAAGAAATTAACATGGGTGTGAACCTGAAAAAAAATAATACGATAGGACAAAAACCTCCGCAAATGAATGACGACAGTGTGATAGAAAAACATAACAGCATCAACGGAAACAATATCGAAATGACAAAATATGGCGAATCAACGAACGGGGAAGCGATGGACATACATGCGTTAACACATGAAGAACTGGCCGCAATAGAGCACAAAAAAAGAAAGCATCAAGCTTATGATGAGAACTATAGCACAGACGGATTGCTGCCTTCAGAAATTGGAACAGATTACAACTTCCAAAGAAAAATTGTCTGGTTCAACGCTATTGGATTTCTGGTGCTGCACTTGATGGCGGCTTATGGGTACTTGCTCTGCTTTACATCAGCAAAATGGCTGACAATTGGATGGAGTAAGTGCCTAGGACTACATACCATACATTTTCTTTAAGATGTTCATAAGAAAAACAACCATCAGAAACATCCGTTCTTTGGATGGGGTTTTTAACCCCTACTACACACTATTTCGGTTAAGAATTTGCGAATTTTGGGTTTTTCTCGTTAGTTCAGGCCTTAATATGCTAAATTTCTTTTAGAACGCACAGAAAATAACTTTATACATAAATAGTATTTTTGCTTAAGAATCCTTCTTCCCTTATTTTCCGACAATATTCAAATTATTCTCATATAATATCGTTAGCTGAAGATCATCATTAGCATAGAATTAGAGTCTGTTTATCGCAAAATCATGTGCCTACGTCGTTCGGTCTAGATTCAAAGAATGTCAATACAAAATTTCGTTAAAATTACTTCACGCATTTGGCCATTATCGCTTAACAACAAACAGACAAACAGAGCTAAATACCCAGGGCCGTTCCTAGGGTAGTCAGCGCCCGTGTGCAAGATTGCAGTTGGACGCTCCCCAGCCCAGGTAATTTCTATTCTATAGTAAATGAAGTAAAAAAATTATTACATATGTGATAATATGAAACTCTGCCACCATTTCGTAATACTGCCGAAGACTAACCAATCAGAACTTTTTAAATATTTTTAGAATATATTATTTTTGATAAACTCCTTTCCTCCACATAATACATAATAGGCATTATAAAAATTAGGTTTATGAAATCTTTCGCATTAAATTTTTATTATATTTGTTATTTTTTCTCGACACGTATTTGGCGCCCTTTCATGTTGGCGCCCGTGTGCGCCGCCCCCCTTGACACTCGGCACGGAACTGCCCTGAAAATACCGAATGGACGAGTTAAAAATTAATCACAATAATTTAATAGTCATAGCAATAAATCATAAGGCAATTTCAATATGTGGGTAACAATGACAGAGCACAAAGTTTAACAACCCACATCTTATCTTATACGACCGTGCTCAAAAATATCCACCGTAAATGTACAAGGTGCTGTTAATCGTTTTGCGGGTAATAGGGATTTAACCCGTAAAATCAAACTTTTGCGATTTCCTGCTTCCCTAATTATTTTAGGGAAAATATCTTCGAATAAAAGTTTTAGAACATAAAATTCTGCATCTGAATCATTAAACAAAATTAATTTTGCATGCTTTGTAACGGCATAAATTTGATATGGAACTTGAAAAAAATGAACACGTTTTAGCTGTCAGAATAATTTCTAATCATTTTGTTTAAGTTCCATGGCTATCGCTATCTGTTTTTGAGGTAATTATGTCATTTTCATATCAAATTTCTGCTGTTACAAAGCATGCAAAATTAATTTTGTTTAATGATTTAAATGCAGAATTTTATGTTCTAAAACTTTTATTCGAAGATATTTTTCCTAAAATAATTAGGGAAGCAGGAAATCGCAAAAGTTTGATTTTACGGGTTAAATCCCTATTACCCGCAAAACGATTCAGCACCCTGTATAAGTATAAAGCATAAAGCCGTATTTACCTGGCGTCACCCGTATAATATAGTCTAAAATATTCCCTCATATTTTATATCGGTATCGTGAAAATCATATGAAAATCGGTTGAATACTTTTTGAGCTTACAGCGTTTAGACATTTGACTTTAATAGTATGCACAGAGAAGCGCCTTAAAATTATGCGCGGATACTGCAAGACGTGATTCAAGACGAACCTGGTTTTTCATTGCAATTGTTTACTTTCAAAGAAAATTCACTTTCAATGTGGTACAGTCGAATATGGAAAAATTACGGATCAAGTGGCCCTTGGGAACTACTGAATCGACCGGGATAAAAAGTTGCGTGTTAATAAATAAATAAGTTGTGCAATATTAGGAAAATAAATAAATAAATAAAATCATAAATAGTCTGCAGGAAAAATTCCATTCAGATCCGTTCAGACGGCACAGCGTGATTGAGTAACAAACAGCCATCCTAACTTTTGCATTTATTATATTAGTGGAAAGACATTGGTTTTCGTCTTTCGACCACCTGCTTGTGAGCGACCAAATTTCGCAAATTCCCCGGGAAATAATAATAACATTTTTTATTGATTAAATACCAAAAGACAAAGTTCAACTATAAGCTGTTTTAAAACTTGACCTAACATAAATTACTCAATTAGTATAGTTGTTTTACAACTTAACATGAATTATATTTCATTTCATTCATAAAGAAACAAAAATACAAAAGAAAAAAACTAAAATAACAACACAAATACACACCTACCTTATGTATTCATGGATTATTTTACCTATAAGCAAAGTTACTATTGCACTGTGTCTTCATCAGGACGACAGATAAATCTAAGTAATTGAGATTGAATATTTACAGATCAGAAACCCTACCAAATCAAGAACACAGTCATTGAACAAAAACACTCTGAAACTTCAGTACAACGAAATATATGCATTGATCTTTAAAAATAAATTCAATTTTGTTTTAGTGTTCACGTTCGCTTTTGTCAGCGGGGAAGGAGTCACAATTGGAGCTCACAGGCTGTATTCTCACAAGGCTTTTAAAGCTAGTTTTTTGCTAAGACTTGCTTTGATAATTTTCCAAACAGCGGCTGGTCAGGTTTGTACTCTCTTTCCCCGTTCTTAATTTTAAAAGCTTTAATAAATTCTGCAGACAGTTAACTGAGAGATATAAGCTAGGGCGACCTAGGATGCAAATTACACAAGGCGGGATACTACCGTATGCTGGCGATTTTTAAGGTAGGGCTTTAGAGCCCCTCTATGCTCTCCCTAGCTCTGCTACAGATTTAGATAGGTCTAGACTCCTCCACCAGTGGCAGAAGGAACTTACATTCCGGATAAACTGGTAGTCCAACATATGCGTGGACGTAATGGCGAAACGTATCTTCGCCCCACGCCCGTGGTGGTCGTGTAAATTGAGCTCATCAGGGTAGGTATTACACGTTAAACTCTACAGACTTTAGCCCTCCCTAGGTGTAGCCCTAGCTAGGAATCTAGGATCTTGTTTAAATAAAATTCCTCACTGTTTGGAATATGCTGATGCTTAACTGAAAGCGCCTCTTAATTTTTTACTAAGGGAACTACAGGAAAGAGAAGAAGTCGAGATTTTCTTGAAAATGTTTGCAATATACATAGGAACGCTAAAAAAATGAATTAATAATAATAATAATAATATATTTAGCTGTAGGAGAGACCGAAGTCTATTACATTAGTCATACAAAAGGTTAAAAATAATATTAATGTAGACGGAGAAAATAAAATTGACCTTATGCATTACTCTTAGTTATGCAACGTTTTATTCAAATCGGTTGTCCCCTTGGCCCTTTAGATGAAGTAACAAACAGAAAACAGTGTTTCGTCTTATCCCTTGGGAACTACATCATCGAGCGAGATAAAAAGTAGCCTATGTGTTTTCCGGCATGCAAAATTTCATTCAGATCCGTTTCGCCATTGAGATATGATTGAATAACAAATATACAAACAGATTATCCCCGTCCGGATTTGCCAAGGTAGAAATTTATAATTAATTAATATGTTACTCACTCGCTCACTAGTTTGTTCGAATTTATAATTAACTACCCGCGACTTATTATTATTAATTTATTATTATTACGTGGTATATTACATTTCACATTGCTTTTGACATAAACTTTTCAATCCAACTTAAAATCAGTTCGATTTGCACCCGGGCGAAGCTGAATCGGGCAGCTAGTATAGACCTAAACCCTCCTCAAGAAATAAGCTATCAAATGATAAAAAATTCACAGATTTCGCAATCCTTGCAACCATCGAGGACATTGGAAATGATAACAGCATATATGAAACATAATTAACTGTTTATTATCGTCGCAAATACTTCTCAATTAACTAGACATGATATAAAACACATTTCGAGAAAATTGCACTTGTTCAATTTTGCATGATTGCTCCTCACTTGATCGCGATACCGTTGCCTTTTGGCCTTGAACGAAAACTCGTAACTCTGCCCCCATATACGAACATAAACATTTCCAATGTTAAAACTAAAAATCGCATTCAAATCCGTTCAGTATAGACGATGTCACGATTCAATCCGATTTTCACCCAAGCGAAGTCGGACCAGTCATTTATTATAGTCCTAAAGAAATAGGCTATCAAATGGCAAAAACCACATTCAAAACCGTTCAGTATAGTTAGCCGATATAGACATCCAGACAGACAGATACCTACCGACTATCTATAGATATTTAGGATGTCTCAAACTCGAAATTATTAAAAGACGAGCTTCCCTAAATGGACAATATTTGAATTCACCGCATCAAGTGAAAGTCCAGGCTTAATTAGTTACCTAATTATATATTACGTTTGACAAATCACGTATTAGATATCTTTCGGAATATATTATTGATCAATTTACTTTACTTATTGTCCAGTTAAACACAATAGATTAAAAATAATATCTATTGTTAAACAACAATTTACATAAAAATACTAATTGTTGATTAAAGGACATTTGCATAATAATACTAATGAATGACAATAGTAAACCTCGAAAAGTTGTTAAAATTTTATTTACATTTTAAATTTAAATATGAAAAAATTATAATAGCACTAGGTATTTCAACAATATCAATAATTAATAATTATTATTCATTTTTTTAACTGTGTGCAATGTTAAATTATAATTATACGAGTATATCCATAAATCGAACAATTAGGTCTTGGCCCCTTGGGATCTAACATATGGGATGAATTTACTTGTGACGTAATCGATATGCTGATATGAGCAATGAACATTATGAGCAATTGGAATTAGGACCTATTAAATAATATATTTTCCCTTTTATTTTTAATGCCGTTAAAAATATAAAATATCTATCAGTGGTAAAATACGCAACCTTCTCACAGAAATTTAATAGAAGGAGAAATAATTGTAAATGCCAGACATATCATTTTATGCGGAAAAGATTTAATTGACAGTACTTACGAATATTGATGCAATTAATTAGTTGAAAAAATAAAAGTGTTCTAGGCCGGGATAACTAGAAGTTTGGAGTCTGTATTTTAGTTTAAAAAAACACACACACACACATAATATCACAATCGTATACGTACAGCAATCTGGCAATCTGGAAGTGTAGACCTTTGGAAAGGTTCAACAATAAGTCACCAAACGTCGAAGTGTTATGTCAAATCCCGATAGCATGATACTTAATTTTATGGATAACCAGCTAGAATTAATGTTCTTTATACGCTATTGATGTGTCACTCCAAATCCCTTGAAATTTTAATCTGGCAAGCAGTCTAACTTAGAACAGCTTTCAGATATGTCGAAAGTTTCGTGAAAATCGGCCTAAACGTTTTGAATCGCCTTAATTTAAATTTTAAGTCACACTTAAACGTTGCATAACTCTGTCAGATATATGAACTGTAAGTTAAATTTAAGTTGAAGCTAAGTAAAAGCGATGTAAACGACCTTTAATCGTTGTCTATTATCCAATAGAATTGTATGTACATCTGGGTAAGGGATCATCGCCAACATCACAAATACAGTGACACGGACGCTGATCCCCACAACGCGAAACGTGGCTTCTTCTTCTCTCATATGGGCTGGCTCATGTCCAGGAAGCATCCAGCCGTCAAGAGCAAAGGCAAAGCCATCGACATGTCTGACCTTGAAGCCGATCAGCTCGTCATGTTTCAGAAAACGTAAGTAAAAGAATTATGAATTCACCGAATTTTAAGGTTCAATATGATATTTTTTTACATCCTGCCATTTAGTGTTTTTCGGAAATGATGAATAAATTCTGCTGCACTCAATCCATCAAAACGCCTATTATGCCACTTAGTCATAATAGCTTTTCTAAGTTCCTGAATAGTTCTGTAACTTCGGTTCAAGACAAGCCTAATTGAATCATTGGATTTTCAAATTTGGAAGTCAAATGACTCAATCAAGATTTGTATGAGGCAATTTCTTGCAGCTCTATAATTAAACTGAGTTTCTGAACATTCCTCCCGAGCTTTCCGTCTATTCATGGTTAGTTTGTTTACGTCATTTTGGTTCCAGAATGCAAGAGCTGTATGTTTTATGTCTCGTGACCACACTTCTTGTATAAAGCAGTTTCAACCAATTGGGTTGTCCTGCGTATAATTTTGAGCACTGTATGTTATTCCTCACACATAAAAAAACAATTTAAACCAACCTTTTCGTTTTTATACCCTTCTTCCTAATTGCAAACAAGAATTAAAAAAATGTGTTCATTTTGAACGGATGAGCTTAGCTGCCATGTGATGAGGTAAAAGCCAGATCAATGAAGCCAGACCATAGATAAAGAGAGGTATGCTATGGAAAGAGAGGAATATTTCCTTGTCAGTCGTAACTCGTGAAGAACCTAACCTAAGATCTAACTGCCGGCCTGTCAACTTTACATAAACAAATCAGTGTACTATATTCTCTCCATATTCTCTCTTTATCTATGGATCAGTGGGCGTAATTCAACTACAGCAGCCAATCAAAGAAGGCTGGCTATGAATGACGTATTCTGTGGCGATATATTTCTACGTTTAAAATTACATTGAAAAATGCACACTTTTGGGAACTTTTTTCTTGTAGTAAAACCTTCCGAAAAATTCTCGAAGAACTTGTTTTATTATCTATTTGTAATGTAGATTCTAACCTTAAAAAAATGTGGGACGACCCTATTTAGTTGGATGGCCAATAGACACTGGACATACTGATATTAAATGTTTTTTTAATTTTTTAAATAGCTCCAAAGTTTTAAGAAGATCGCACTTGAAATATCCAATGAGCCATTTTCCTGAAAGTAGTTCCTTCAATTATCCACGAGAGGCCGCACTGGTAGGTACAAACATTATTTATTCCTCATAAGTGTCGTGTCATTTTAGTGGTATCACTTAAAATTATTTAATTAATTTAATAATAATATCTAATAATTTAATAATTAAGTTATACCACTAAAATGACATGACACTAATGGAGAATAAATAATGTTTGTACTTACCACAAGTGCAGCCTCGCGTGGATAATTGAAGGAACTACTCTCAGGAAAATGTCTCATTCAAAAGTATGATTCTTGCCAGAAATCTGTTAATGATCTACGCGACAGAAACGAGAACTTGAAAATTATGATCTCTTGAACTACTGAAATGCATTAAAAATATGATGTTGAATTTTCCAGTTCAATTGCATAAAACTTTTATTGTAGGACTTCAATTAATATTCGTAAACAAATATTTTCATATGCTGCCTATGCTAGGTGCTTTGGGAAGCCTATTAGGCCCTCGTGAAATCGTTCATGAAGTAGCCTGCTGTAAACTGTAAACACTCAGGTTTTCTAATTCCTACTAAACTTCATGTAAGGCATGATAAAATTCTTGGAAGATTATAGACATTCAAGTAACCTACGACATTTCTTGCAAATTATGGAATCCTTAGAAGTGGTTCTGAGTTTTGGAAGTTGGTAGAAGATCTGCCGATTCAGAAATGACTCGATAGTTTTGTTTTAGTACCGTGTAGGTTTTGATTCTCGGAACATTAATACATTATTGTATGATTGATGTGGCGTGTATTTTAAACGGTTTTATTTATTGATAATCAATTTAATGACTGTAAAACAATTTTTCAATACTTGCGTGGATCGTAATAAAATATTATTATAAATTAGAATTGCGTTCCAATCTTTGAATTGATGCGTTTATATTATAGCAATGGTGCAATATTACATAACTTTTTCTCGTTAAAAACACTCATACTTTGATTATGAAATTTGAACACACCATTATTAATTATTGAAAAATGAATTTTTGGGGAATTGGACGGTGGCGTACCAAACGCGGTTCCACCGTTGTGGCACGGTGGGCATGTCCACAACCCTAATTGAGGTCGATAGGCTGATGTTATTTCCAATGCCTTAATAAAATTAAAAAAGAAACGTAAGCTTGAATTTGTTATTTAAGTAAGCGCCTAAATAAAATTATTCATTGTAAAATGTATATTTTTAATTAAATCTAAAATCTGATATGCTTTCAAACTGTAAAAGTTTCATCAAAATCGGTTTAGTAGTTTGGAGTCTAGATGTTATATTCTGATGTGCAAACACGTCTCTTTTGTAGGAATGCAATGTACCCATAGATCGTGAGCGAGTCAGTAGCCTGACTCGCACTTGGCCGATTTTCGGAAAGCCGTGACCACAACCTTTTTTGAGGGCTGGATCCACGCCTGTGGCGTACCAAATGACTAATTACTTATGTATTTGCTAACGTTGAGTCCTTTATTTGAACTTTTTCAAGGCTCTATAAGAAACTTCATTAACTCGTCTAGTAACTAGTCATAATTCAGGGTTTAGGTGTGTCTATATTTTATGCTTTATTTCCATCCAGGCACATGCTGCTTAGCCCTGGAAAAAATATCGCATATTGTGATGGGAAGGTCGAGTAGTTTTGATTTTTGAATATATTTTAGATTTTGGGCTTCTAATAAAAATTCCAAGTTTTCGATCGTTGTGCGCCACCATCTTGTTAAAAATGGCGGCCAAAATCGGATTTTTGATGATGTTTTCGCTAGTAGGTCCTAGGATGAACATATCTATTAAATCAATCAAGGAATTTTCAGTCATCCGCTCCACTTTACAGCGAGCACTGCAGCTCGGTATCTCACTTGTAAAAACTATTTCAGATACGAGTTTTAGGAAATTATCTCCTTTATATTATTTTTATCCTTGGAAATTAGGGAAAACATTTTTTTCATGATGGCAGTGTGAACTTGACTGACCCAAATAGATATCGATCCTTTGGATCTAAATATCAATAATAATCAATAATAACATTTTGAGATCTCTTTATTTTTTATCGCTTACGAGGGCCTGTTTCAATGATTTGTGAGGACCCATCGACAAATGTCCGGTATTCTGGTGAATCAACAGGCATCTATTTACATCGTTGATATGTTTTATTAATTTCTTGATTTTTTATTTTAAAAACGAATCATGTGGTTAAACAAACCTTTCCTTGTCTAGTTATTTATACAAAATATATTGACAAACTAATAAGACCATACATTTCTTTAATCAATGTTAAAAAAAACCAAAAAGGGAAAATGAAAAATGAAGATCTTTACAAAATTACACCAAAAAAATCATAAGCTAACACTGAAAACCTGATCTGAAAAGCATTTATATAACGGAGTAACTTAAGAAATGTCGGACAGTATAAAAGGATTAATTTTCAATTTTTTGTTTTAGCTTATACATTTTATAAAAACAGTTATTAAATAACCATTTTTCGCCACAGGTTTTACAAACCACTATACGCGGTGTTTGCCATTGCGATTCCTGTGGCCATCCCAGTTTACTTCTGGCACGAAACTTACTGGAATTCGTTGTTTGTCAGCTATTTCGCTCGCTATATCATGCTACTCCACATCACGTGGCTAGTCAACAGTGCAGCGCATTTGTACGGAACCAGACCCTATGACAAGTAAGTCATCACTATTTAATAATTAGTAGTATATAAACTGTAAATCGATTTTGATTGCAAATCTTGCACGAAAATAATTACAGCTAATCGTGCACAAATTCTCTCAAGCGATACTAATAAATAGGTCTTTTAAGTCGGGGTCCCACGGAAAGTGACTTGGCGAGCCTGGTTTGACGTTTGTCATACCTCGCATTTCGTTTTTGCTCGATGTGACTTGGAGTGGCTCGATCTTTCCCGTGAAACGTCGCTAAATGTTCAGACATCAAAGGCTTGTGGATCGACGGATGACAAGCCTCTGTACGGCTCAGACATCAAAGACTTGTGGATCGACGGATGACAATCCTCTGTACGACTCATATATCAAAAGCTTGCGGATGGACGGATGACAAATCTCTGTACGGCTCAGACATCAAAAGCTTGTAGATCGACGGATGACGGCCTCTGTACGACTCAGACATCAAAAGCTTGTAGATTGACGGATGACAGCCTCTGTACGGCTCAGATATATAAAGCTTGCGGATCGACGGATGACAAGTCTCTGTACGGCTCAGACATCAAAAGCTTGTAGATCGACGGATGACAGCCTCTGTACGGCTCAGTCATCAAAAGCTTGTAGATCGACGGATGACAGCCTCTGTACGGCTCAGATATCAAAAGCTCGTGGATCGACGGATGACAATCCTCTGTACGACTCATATATCAAAAGCTTGCGGATCGACGGATGACAAATCTCTGTACGGCTCAGACATCAAAAGCTTGTAGATCGACGGATGACAGCCTCTGTACGACTCAGACATCAAAAGCTTGTAGATTGACGGATGATAGCCTCTGTACGGCTCAGACATCAAAAGCTTGTAGATCGACGGATGACAGCCTCTGTACGGCTCAGACATCAAAAGCTTGTAGATCGACGGATGACAGCCTCTGTACGGCTCAGATATCAAAAGCTTGTGGATCGACGGATGACAACCTCTGTACGGCTCATGTTCTGTTCCCACAGATTGTTGTAGATTGTGAAGTGTAGTTTTGCAGTTTTCAACTATAGACGAGGCGCTGTAGGTAAATCGTTTGCAAAATTAAAGAACGTCTGGAAATGTTCGGGTTCACTCGAGATTTGCCAAACCACGCGCCGTGGGAATGATGCTAGGCCGGAATTCGACCGATTGGAAGTCCATAAGTACGAAACCTCGTGCAACTTAAGGTTTGCCAAGTCACACGCCGTGGGACCTCGATTTTAAGATGATTCGTGTAAATAGACGCTCGTCCATTGTGTTCGCAATTTAGTTTCTTTTTTAATTTTGTAAACTTAATTCAACTCGATTGAAAAAACCTGAATTTTCCTTCCACTGCCATGGTCTAAATATGTCCATCTACTATACATAATATATCGCGAAATAATTGTTATATTATTTTATTCAACACATTCACGCTTTTAGTGTTTTTTTTGTATCTGTTTTGCGGACCTTAAATAGCCGTTTATTGATTAGTGACCATTAAGTAACGCTTTTTTGTGCTATAATGAAAAAAAGTTGCATAATGTACCATTATGTAACTAATAACATAATGAACCATTATGTAACTGTTTATTTTAATTCTATTAAAGTCTAAAACCATGCATGTGTTGAATAAAGTATAGTGTTCAACGCGTGTGCTAAATCTTATGCGTCAGGCGCGATGTTTTCAGCACTCGTATGCGGCTCGCGATGCACATTCGCCAAGGATCGTGTGCGCTCGCCTACTACTCGTGGTGAAAACATCGCGGCTGACGTATAAAGAATTATTTAGCACACTAGTTACACAATATACAATATCTGAACTTGGTAGCAAGTGTTTCCGGGCTAGGTAGCTCCGTACGTTTCGCCCAAAGCTCCGTTGGGCATCTTCAGCGGCGATTGGCAATACGATTCGATCTTTTTGCCGGTCGACTGGTGACTGAGGAGACAGTGCCTCAGTCACCAGTCGACCGACAAGAAGATCGAATCGTATTGCCAATCGCCGCTGAAGATGCCCAACGGAGCTTTGGGCGAAACGTACGAAGTGAAATCCATTAGACCTCGGCTACCTAGCCCGGAAACACTTGCTACTAAGATATCTACCGGCCGTGAAAGCATGAAACTCTAATATCTGAACTGTTCAAATTTTTAAATATCAAAAACCATTCCAGAAAATTGCAGCCAGTTGAAAGTATCTTCGTTGGAATGGTGTCGGTTGGTGAAGGCTGGCACAATTATCATCACGCGTTCCCGTGGGATTACCGTGCCGCCGAGTTTGGAATACGTTACAGTCCAACAACATTTATTATTGACATTTTGGCGGCGCTTGGGCTTGCCTACGACCTTAAGGTAACGCCCGAATCGATGGTCGAAAAAAGAACGAGACGATTGGGCGATGGCACTCATCCACATTGGGGCACCGATGATAACCGAAACTACAGTTCGTCTTTGGCTCAAAGATATCGAAACGTTGACAATACAAGTGAAAAATATATTGTGACGACTAGCGAAGGAGACGAGGGTTCTATCCTCAAAAAGAGGACGGTGTCGGTTAACGGTTAGAAGGATAGCATTTCCAGCCTCGGTACAAAATTACGTGTTGTTATAAAATTTGTTTGATATACTTGTCCCACAAAAATCAATTTTAAGGCTTGACATAATTATTAATAATGCCAAAACGTCAGTTAATCTTGTATAATGACAGTCTTAGGACAAGTATATTAAACGGATTTTGTAGCTGTCCTCGAAGATCGACTTGGTTAAATTATGCCGATTGTGTTATTTCTTCAGCTCGACCTTGCAAGGTCGTATTAGTTGACCTAGGGTATATCACAAGCATGACTTAGATTTTAAAATGATGTAAACATGGATTTTTTATCTACTCCTGAAAATTTAGGGTTGACGCAAAAACCAAAAATCAACATTTATTTTTTATAAAATATTATCGCATTAATTAGAAAAATTGTAACTTAATCAGGGTAACTAGCTTTTTCAGTTATTGTAGTCCTCAAAACAATAACCACAATTGCTTAAATAATTTGTAAATCATTTCATGATTGGCAATTATTAAATTATTACAAATCTTTTCAATTGAAAATATTATAAATTAAATAAATAATTGTTAATATTGTTATAGTTTTGTTTTAATGTAAATGTTGTAATATTTAAACACAAAAAAATAATAAAAATATATTGTTATCGAATAAGAAGAATTCGTTTTATAGATATGAAATTTATGGTCAAATCATTGAGTCTTTCAGAACTCTGATTTACGCAGCTGTCTTGGGTAACATTGGCGCTGATTGAGACCAGATCAGATTGTCTGATGTAAAAAAATGGGTTTGTGCTTATGACCACACGACAGAAGTGAAAACTTCAGATTTTCTAATTTTTGGTGTCATCTATTATAGCGCATTTATGAACTAAAAATAATTTATTACTAAAATACTAAAATTGTATTTTTAATTAATTCCACCCTGGTTTCAAAAAAATTATAATTATTGTCAAAGAAAGAATATAACAAAATTAAAAAAATATATAAATAAATATTATGTAGAATTTAGAAAAAAAAATACGCCAAAAATTCTACGCTGCCATCAGGTCTCGAACCCAGGTTCCTATGCATAGAACGTAAAGACTAAACCATCTGCGCTATGGGTGGAAGTGTGTAGACGGCCATTTTTATGATATAAGTATGTTGCGAATTCTTACGGAAGTAGTTTCGATTTGCGAACGCTTCACATTTTTTCAGTACCCAGGCAAAAAGTGCCTAACGTGCCTAAGGAAGTTTTCACTTCAAAAACACCTGTAATCTTAAGAAGTGGCTAACAGTTATCGCTTTAACCCGTGTCAGATATATCTGATTCGTTCTGACAAGCAATGGAATCAAACGTGTTTGATATTTCGTCAGACCGTCGGACGTCAGACTACGGTCATATATTTTACTGGTTTTTAATTAATAGTGCACGCTTATTTCACGTTTTCGTACATTCTTCTTCGCATTTGCGATAATGTATGCATCGTCATTTACTTTTATTGTATTTCATAGTAATTTTTTTCCATGAGATAATCATTCCATTCATCAGAATCTGAAGAACTCATCGATCTTTTCCAGGGCCGGCGCGTCAAAATATGCCGCCAAAGGCAAATACAACTTTTGCCGCCCCCCCCCACATATTAAAAAAATTAATAAACCGATGATATATTTTATTTACTTAACAAATAAAAAAACAAATGGAATTCTAATAACAATATTTACAAAAAATAATATAGGTATAGACACTGAAAAAAATATATAAAAATATTACTTATACAAAGACAATAACTTATAAATAAAACAAAAAAATTAAAAATTTACTCTTCTGGCTTTCTCCTTTGCAAAATTATTAATGAAGTCGTCGTAGTTTTTTTTCTCAGTTATCTCATGTTCTATGGCTAATATAGATAAATTTATTAATCTTTGTTGGGCCATAGAAGATCGCAAATAATTTTTAATTATTTTTAATTTAGAGACATCTTTTATCTAGTAGAAGGTAGAACTAAGAATCTGTGAAAAAACGAACAATATAATCATTTTTAAAAAGTAGAATATCGCACGAAAAATTCGCTGCTACAAAAATATGTCCGACCAGGCGCACGTGCCGGCCCTGATCTTTTCTTCTGTGCTCTTCACAAAATAACAGGCAATTATAATTTATAGCCACGTGTTAACTCGTCTGATATCCATAAATGAAGTTACTAAATTTCTCATTTCTGGTACGACTTTTAACGCGAAATCAACTTTCAAAGTAGATTTAGGATAGAGTTTCAAAGCTAAATCTCATTTCAAAGTAAATTTAGTGAATTGTCAGAAACCGAGCATAATTAATCTGATCGAATCTGATCTTACAAGGTCCCAATGTATATTGGTAAATACACTGACCTGTGAGCCGCCAAGGAGGACACTTCGACCGCTGCCACATCGCCTTTGAGAATGTCTACCGCAGTTGTAGATGAAATGTCAGGTAGAAATACCACCGGGCCACGGCCCACAAGCCCGGAAACCATGAAGACTTGAAATTTATAATTTTTTTTATTTTACGCCTGTACACTTGCTAACATAAGTGGTTGCACGTGCCGCTCAGGGGTGTTTCTGTAGTTCGGTTTGATTAAGGCAGCATATTGTTGAATCCGTCTCTAAATTCACAGTTTTTTTCGCATCGTTTAATAAATAAAATAAATTATTGTTCCTGCCACCGACTGTGAAACCAAATGATAATATTTTGGATAATATATACAAATTAATGCATAAGCTTGCATTAGTGTTTTCTTAAACACTCATCGAAAATTACGTAACATTACGATGCAACACTGGAAAAATTCATTTTTCAAACCTACGTCACCGACGGGTCTATAAAATCCGAATCTTCCACTTTCTGGTTGAGGTAACATTTACTCTACAGTCTACACTCTACAGTGACACATTCTAAACAATCAATTGGGTTTTTAAATGAATTTTTTTTTTACTTAAATGGAAGGACCACATATAAGTTTTATAGCAAAACTGTTTTTATTTAATTTTTTTGCTTACTAATTAAAAAGTTATATTTAAATAAAAAATAATTTTTAAACTCAGTTCCGATAACGCGCCGAAAGAATCCGAACGCGTGTGACGTCATTATGTTATCTATGGTCTTTGTATCCATGGTTACCAAGTTAAAAATTTATTATTTTTGATAGTATGTATACTATACACAAATACCAACATATGCAGACACATTTTAACATAACGACGTCACAAACATTCCTGGCGCGTTTTGAAGTCACGTGATATTTTTTAAATTTTTATACATTTTAATTAATTTTTAGTAATTTATCTATAGCTTTAAAAATTTTTTTCTTTTCGATTTTCAATATTATTTATGTTAAATTATTAGAAAAAATTAAAAAATTAATAATTTTTTTTAAACTTAAATACTTAATTTAGAGATGAGCCTTCACACATGCGAGAGCTAAAATCATGGGCGAAACAAAGATTAAATATCCTTTTTAATAATTTAGATCTGATGTCACAGAATTTTATCTATTTTTAATCAGGCAATATGAATTACTGTTACAAACGATGACAGTTCGTAATTTATGACATTTTAAATCATTACCTTGCTTGCTGAATAATAAATTGTAACCTTTATTATAGTATTTAATTAAATAATTTCAATTGTGTGTCTTCCGCACATTCGATGCCGTGAAAATTTATGTTTACTACAGGTTTACACAATCTACCTACATTTGTACTGAATTCACTTAATGGGGTCGTCCCTCATTTTTTTTTTATAGCATCATCGTAGCTGAACTGCCCGAATCAGATTGAGTCACAGATGTGAAAAGTTACTGTTTGAAATAAATAGGTATGTAACTATGTATCAACGAAACAAGGAGACAGAATACAGATTATGGGAACTGACATGTGGGAGTGGCTTCAAAAATATGGCCGACAAAAAATTGCAGTTTTAAAAAAATTACATATGTGATAGTAGTGTTGACGATTAAAATGCTATTAAATTTGAGTGAATTATTATCTTAGGTTGGTGATAACTCAAACCAAGAAAATATATATGATGCAGAACGAATTTTATCTGTTGGACATTTAATTAAATGTGGAATAAATTGTTAGAAAAGTAATAATGATGTGATAGCTATTAACCCGCTATGTTTACAAACGTCAACATGAAAGAAAAACTCCATGAAATAAATGCTATAATATCTTAGGGTGGAAAAATAATTTTAATAATTTGTTCTTGTAAAAGCAGTTGGGAGAAAAATGTAATTATAACATGTAGGTACCTATATTATACACTTTTTAACATTGTAAACATTATTATTTTATTTACTTTTTAGGTTAACTTACTGGGTATTACATAATCACATTTTTTAAAATATAAATTTATTTTCATTGTTCGAGTAACTTCTTTTAATTTTAATAGATTTTTCTACGCTATATATTTATCAAATTTTTCAACATTACCAAAAAACTTTTCAATACCAACAGTATGATGCTTTGGAAACTTATGAAAAATAATATCTAAATCTTTAGCAGATTTACAAGCAGTTTACTACACAACAAACTATAGCTTTCGATTTTTTACATTCTGGAAAACTCTCAAACTCCATTTTAACTTTTTTATTTAATAATTAATTAATTGAATGTCAATGTTAACACCAGTTGCAATTTTATGACAGTTTAATTTTTTGCCACCAGATGTCATGTCTCAGTTCGTCAGTTCCCAAAGACAAACGGTTTAACAAAAAAAAAGAAAAATGACAAAAATATGATCTCATCTGTATTATTAAAATACAAAAAAATATTTTTTTCAGCGAAAATGATTTTCCTGGAAACAATTTCCTTGAGTGTAAAACATAACACATTTTGTTACAGTGTTAAAAATGCATCTTACGCAAATTACGAGAAAAGAAGAAAACAAAAACCTAAAAAAACAACGATTGCAATACTTTATGGTTAAATCACCTCGCCGGATAGCAGAATGGGTAACAATGAGCGTGTGCAACCAAACATTGTTATGTCATTGCCAACCTTGGCCACACACATTAACTCGCAGACAGTGGCGCATGCCCATTATTAATAGCGGGAGCAGTGAATACCAAAATTACAAGTTTTTGCACAAAGTTATTAACTTCCCATTGGAAGTTATTATAATGGGTCCGAAAATCGAAATCAAAAAGGAAATTTTTTTTTTATATTTCAAGGTCACTACACTATTTTTACACTACTTTTAGAAAGATGTCTGTGTGTGTGTATGTGTGTGTGTACGTACGTACGTACGTACGTATGTATGTGTCCATTTCTTTCTAAGACGAAATCTCGAGAATGAAAAATGATATCGACTACGTTGGGGTGCCAATCGACGCGTATTAACGTAAATATGATCTGAAAGAAATTTTTTCAAAATCGGTTCAGCCGTTCTTTTTTCTTAACCAAATAACCTCCAAAAAAGTAGATTTTATACAATATCTGGCGAATAAAAAATTATATCGACTTCGTAAGGGTATCAATCGAGGCGTGTTAACGTCATTTTGGTCCGACATAAATTTTATAAAAATCGGTTCAGCCGTTTTTTTTTTTTTTAATTATTGTTAAAAATAAATAATAATTATGTTTTAATGATTAAAATGATTACTTTTCTGTGTAATATCTAATTTAATTATTATTATTAAATATTTATCAAACTGGGAAGTTCGTCGTGTGGACCTCAAGGGTCGCACTTTAGTCCTAATAAACGACCCACCTCACGGCTTGTTTAACACCATTCTAATTTCTCAATGTAAAATCGCAATGACTTGACAATACATTATTTCTGTTATAATTTGGGAATATAAACATTTGGCTCACATTGATTAACACAATCGTCGATAAATATTATGCAGAACCTATCGAACGAAGTCCTATTGGAAAATTCGAGACTTTGTCACTGTATGCTGCTCACCAAAAGAAACTGTAAACGAAAATGAAAACGCGTTTTTTCAAATTCGATAGTTCTGAATGAGCCATTTTCCTGAGAGTAGTTCATTCAATTATCCACGAGAGGCAGCACTTGTAGTAGGGACAAGTATTATTTATTTCTCATTAGTGTCATGTTATTTCAGTGGTATAACTTAATTAATTTAATAATAATAATTTAATAATTAAGTTATACCGTACTAAAATGACACGACACTAATGGGGAATAAATAATGTTTGTCCCTATCACAAGTGCTGCCTCTCGTGGATAATTGAAAGAACTACTCTAAGAAAAATGGCTCATTGTATTGACGATATATGGCACATACACTTATTGGCGTCGGTCAGATGATGGGAAAATGAGGAAACACTTATGTGGATTTCACTAACCCAAGTTAATCCAATTTTAGTAATCTAAAGCTTAAACAGTGATGCGGAGTTAGGAAACATAATCCATCATTTAATCCAAATCTTAAATCGATAAAAATATGGCCTTATAACTTTATAGATTTATAGAGTTTATAGAGTGTATACAAAACTGATATAGAATCGCACCATTAATAATGTACCCTACGAGTGTACCTACCATCATTTTATGTATCAAAACCAGTCAAACCGTTTTCAACTGATACCGGATACAAGCAGACAGACATCAATCTACGTCCGTATACAGGGTGGACCAAGTTATAGTAGCAATAATTCACCATTCGATGGTCCATCGAAAAATAAGTAGACATGCATAATTTTATTTTTTTCCAAAACGCTTCCTAAGGGAGATACAGCCCTTCAAAGTCCAGTTTTAAAAATCAATACTGACAAGTGTCATAAATTATTTCAAAACCAAGTATCGCCTACTTTGTTGGTTATTTTCATAAGTTATTTATTTGTTGTTTTTAATTTAATTAATGAATTATTTATTTAAATTCGTCAAACAGTAAAAAGTTTACAATTGTTGTACAATATGGGGGGGATCCACGTCACCCAGAATATACCATAGCTGGCTCACTTCAATAGAAGAGATCTAGACGATGCACGCTGCTAATTATCTCGGAAACAAAGCCTCACATCGTAACCATGCAAGAGTGACTGTGTTTTTTCAATACCTAATAGAAACAGGGATTCTTCTGTTAGTGAAAAAAATGTGATAAGTTGTCAATTTGCGATAGCTGTTAAGTGTCTAGTGGCGCTTAGTGGTTAATTTTAATAGGGCGGGAATATAGGAGATAACAACTCCCATGTAATCTACGCCACTTGTTAGCTAATTTTATTCGATTCTTAAAGTTACTAAATACGTCAAGTAACGAGATCTGCCATTGCTTGAGCATTACTTGTACCAATTTTTGTTTGTCTATATTATACGCTATTAATGACCTGAGAGTTAGGACTAAAAATAAAGAATTATCCTATTTTTTAACATCTGAATCTTCTGAAGGGGTGTCTTCTGCCAATTTTAAGGAAGCGATCTGCACGAAGCATCTAATATAAATAAGCATAATCTTCAACAATTTTTGTACTTGATTTAAACTAAATTCTAGCTGACGTCATTCCCGCGCTTACGCCGATTTGTCAGATGGAATGAGGCAACCTGTACTCTAATAACCTTGCTTCTAGGGTACCAGAAGCATAAAGATATCATAGATAGAGTAGGAGAGTCATAGGCACAACTGTAGGTGACAGTGTCAGGTTAGAAAAGAGAGATATAAAACGGATAGTTTCTCTTTTCCTTGTCTTCTGAAGCATCTGTGAATTTCAAAATTTATAGTAGGTATTGTTAATTTATATCTGTCACCATGGTTATGTATTTGTGATAGAAAAAGATAGAAGAACACTTCTATTCTCCATTTTTATCTTTTGCACCGACACTTCTTTGGGTGGCTTCCCTCCTCTACCTATGATATCTCTATGACCAGAATTCGTACCAGAAATCGAGCATTCAAGAATGTTTGTAAAGATAACGAAGTTTCACTTCTGTAGTGTGTAGTGTAAACTACACGGTTCATATTTTTCCGTAGACGTAGTAAAACTCCGAACTCGCCCAATTTTAATACTATTATTCGGCGATTGCGGCGCCACTGGCGGCCATTGCAGAGTTTGTCGCATGCGAGGTATACTAATAGAGCGTATTACATTATTGTCCCTGTAATTACTAATTATTACCATCATCCATTGTCACTCGTTTGCAGACGGTCTGTATGTCAGTTTGAATAACAAGTTGGGCCCCGAAGCTGTTGGAAGGCGCTCCAGCCGTTGAACAATGTGACTTGAACAAGAAATGATAACCGAACGAATTCTACTAGTAGTGTGTTTGCTAATTTCTGTCAAATTTTGCACGGCAGCACGTAAGTACTTTGTAATGGAAAACATTTTACAGAAAAACATACCCCAAAAAAATAAATTTAGAACAAGATTTTTTCACCTTACGGCCGCCATTTTGAATTCACAAAAATGTTTTAAAGGCTAGATCACTCGCGTGGTTAAGGCAAAACGAATGACACCTCGAATTTGAAAATCGGTCCAATAGATTTAGCCCTATACAAGGTAACGAACTTACATACATACATACATAATATACAGGGTGTCCCAAAATTGCTGGGACACAGAGCTACCACGTGTAGTAGAGGTCAAAATAAGTCGATTGGACCCAATTTATTTATATACCAAAATGTACCGTTTGCACGTGAGAAGAGTTCAAAGTTTACATAAAATCTTGTACTCGTATATAAAATTTTACAATTTTATTAAACTTGTACTAGGAATATCTGTTAGCATTATTTAAGAAAACATTTTTTTCCTTCGGAACTATGCGGAATACAAAACTTTTACAAGTGTAACAAAATGAAGATAATTAATCAGTTTTCTCGCTAAAAAATTTTGAGAACCGTATTACTACCCCTAAGAAAGTTCTGAAAAAAACGTCATGGGGTGAGGGTGGTTTTAACCCTTCTACAATTTCTTTTGAGTTTCTTTGATTACCGAAAGGAGAGTAGTCCTCTAAAATGCACTTTTGTCAAATTTCATTCAATTTGTTTCACTCATTTCTGAACAGCGTACAAAAATGTGTTTTTTTACGTAAACTTTGAAGTCTTCTCACGGGCAAACGGTACATTTTGGTATATAAATAAATTGGGTCCAATCGACTTATTTTGACCTCTACTACACGTGGTAGCTCTGTGTCCCAGCAATTTTGGGACACCCTGTATAAACATGCTAAAATCATAATTCTTCCTTTTTGGATTCGTCGTAGTTGGGTAAAAACAAATGGTATCGTGGACTTGAGAATAGCCTGGCTAGTCGCTAATTGGCGGTTCCATGGCTTGCGTATTATACAAACTCCCAGTTCACAAATTCTAATCTGTTAATCTGAGGAACTGGTAGTTGAGCACTATAAAATTTTGTTGTCTGTATTGGGGTCCGTCAAATGAGCATATGACATCTGGTGGCAGAAAATTGTATCAAAACGGGGGAAAATTTTATATGCTAACAGTGCAAATTTATCGTGAAATTGGTTATTACAAGAATAAAACAAGTAAAATAAACAAAAAGTTTATCGAAAATGGAATTCGCGACGTTTTCTAATATCGTGGCATTAAACACTATCAGTTATTGCCTTGTAAAACTTACTTTACAGCGAATTATTTTCTAATGAAACGTGGAAAAACTGTATTTATGAATTAAAAAAATATTTTATATTAATAATAAGATGTACTTGTTATCATACTGTACTAGAATAGTTGAATCCCTGATGATTGACAAATTTACAGGATTAACTTCGTATACAAATATTTTGAGGTTAGTAACTTGACAACTTATTACAATATAACTTATTATGTTGCAGTTATGTGTTTACATTATTCACCTAACCCAGCCTTAAAAGCGCATTGAACGCGGATGATTAATTTCGTTGAGATTTTCTTTTAATTTTGATGTTTTTAAGCAATATGTCGTAAAGATTACTACTTTTGACAGTTCATTTTGCATGGATTTTTCTCGTTATATTTCCGACATTTGATAATATGCCAGGCTTTGAGAATCCGTTCTCTTTCAACGAAATTTCTTTGTTTAGGATTCGTACCGGCCCAATCACAAATTGCACTTATATTTATCATTTCTTATCACTTTGAAAATCATAAAATTACACGCAAAAGTATACCCCGTATATGAAATTTCCCCACGTCTGCGCCATGTTTTTGAAGCTCCACCTATATGACGGATCCCAATAGTTGACTCATGGTTCCTTCGGATGGGAGGAGAAATATCCGTTTAAAATTATAAAATTAAAATCTAGTTACTTATTATAGTGTTCAAACGATTATTACTTAACTGGCAGTAATAAAATAATTTTTCCTACAAACCCTTGCTTATTTTTTAAAGATCTTTTCAACCATACTACTTTAAACCTTGCTTTCAACCTATCAAGCTATTTAAAATTCTGGAGTTCTGGATATTCTGGAGCAAACTATTCGGAATGCCGACCTTTCCTGGAAATAATAATATCACCATTCGATTCTTTATTACGACTTTTATAATAAATTTTTTTGACCCAACTCTACGACTAACTGTTTAAAAAAAAGATTGATACAGGTGGTTTGATTCACCCTGTATATTATCAGATCTATGTATATAACCGATATATAACCTTAAACGTTCCCAAATGTTTTACCTATCTATTCGTGGAAATCGAATGAAAACTGGTTGAATAATTTCTGCGAATCTATTGAATACTTAATGGTTCGTAACAACAAGGATTAATCGCTCAAACACATTTTTTAGATTAGTTTATTTTCTCTATTTGCAATCTTTCGATACTTTTGATATTTATTCATTAGTGCAACCGTTAGCCCGTGAAACTTCAAATAAATATCGACTATGTCATGAAAAACAAAAGACCACCAACAGCGAAGGTTATTTGGGCCTAGCACCAATTCATATTTTCAAATCATTATTTTTTTTTAATAATAAATTGAAAATCCAATTGACACTTTTACCAGCTCTCGGGCTAGAACCCGGGAACTGGGGACTTCTAATAGCGGAACATGTAAACAACAGCATTGCTGCACGCTCGGCTATTCTCAAGCCCTATTATTATTATTATTAATGGTGCAGCTTAATGGATTATTACGGACAAATCGATGAACAAACTATTAAGATACTGAAGTTGAAAAGAATAAAATGAGCTAGAAAATAAATCTTTCTTTGAACAGTTTACAAACTAAAAATGATCAAAAACTAGTAAAAAGTTCAGAATATTTTTCTTTTCACATTGCTGCTATAATTTGAACGGCGCGGTGGAAAAAAACTTATTTAATAGATCACGAAAAATATAATGACTTGTTAAACATTTTTCACTATTTTTTATAGTGTATTATTATAATACTGATGTTATGCAATACAGTAATGATTATTTTATAGTCATACCATATTTTATTATTTAATTATTATTAACTTTAAGTAGGTACTTATTTATAGCTTTTTGAATCGTAAACATGTGTCCCCTTAGCACAAATTAGTACTAATTAGATCATTAGTAAAGATTTAAAAAACGTTTCTGTTTTATGAGCTTCTGACAGGACAGGTACGTAACTTTGCGACGGTAGCGGTTACGATGGTAAGAGCGATGTATCTACTTATTTGTTACTCATCCCCTAGGGCCTAGAGTCTAGACTCTACAAAATCGTTAGTTTTAATAAAAATATTTTAAACAAACAATAATTGGAAAAGAATGAATCCTCACAAGATATGTCTTGTGAGGATTCATTCTTTTTCATTTCATCAAAAAAATGAATGAAAAAAAAAACCCTGTTCAAACAAAGGGATCGTTCGGATTATAGAGGGTGGCACATCTTAAACAATGCAGTGAAATATCTCGTAAATGGTACAAACCATAAAAAAATGTTTTATACAAAAGTTATGGAGTGTCAAGGGGGACAGAAGACTGTTATATCAGATTTAACATAGGTGGTGCTATGAAGGACAGGCGAAGGTCAGCTTCGATTTTTTAATTTCAAAAGTGCATTTTTATTCCAGAATACGATGCAGTATTTAATAGTGAACAGTAAATTATTAAGCTACATATAAGCTAAAGTTAATAAATATTGAGATATTTTGAAATTAAATAACGGTTAAAATGAACGATAATTAGATAAATTATGGCATAGCAGATAGCCATCATATTACACACCGGCCTTCTTGGCTTGAATTCAATTCACTAAAAAAACCGAATTGACAAATTAAATTTGCTACTTAATTTGTAAATATCTCAATATTTATTAACTTTAGCTAATATGTACCTTAATAATTTACTGTTCACTATTAAATACTGTATTATATTCTGGAATAAAAATGCACTGTTGCGATTAAAAAATCGAAGCTGACCTTCGCCTGACCGTCACAGCACCACCTATGTTAAATTTGATATGACAGTCTTCTGTCCCCCTTGACACTTTACAACTTTTGATAAAACATTTTTTCATGCCACCCTGTTATAAGATCTATATAAAAACGAAGTGCCGGTAGGTGTCTGTCTGTCTATACCGGCTAATCTCGAGAACTACTAAACGGATTTGGAATCCGGTTTGTACCATTCGATACCTTATTTTTTGAGAAAGATTTAGGTCTGCACTAACTGTCAGTCTGTCCGGCCCAGCTTCGCCCAGGCGCAAATCGGATTTGAATGCGGTTTTTACATTTCGATAGCTTACTTTTTATATCATTTCAAGATGAAAGCTCGAGAAATAGAAATTAATTTTTTTTATATATTTCCCGACCACTCAATCCCAGAAAGTCGAATAAGCAAAAAAACGCTATTTTCTACCTAACTTCAAGCTTTCATGTTTCGCAGTCATCCTTGTCCAAAAATTCGCTGATGACTTTGAATTCTATGCAGGTCAGCAAAATCAATTGGCCGGATCTAAAGGTGGTCGGTCTTGTGGAACCCCCATTCAGGCCAGCAACCGTATCGTTGGCGGAGCACCCGTCGGCGACTATCGGTACCCGTGGTTCGCAGTATTGCAGCTCGTTAGGGGTGGAGTGCTCAACTGCGGCGGTACCCTCATCAGCAATAGACACGTACTCACGGCTGCGCATTGTTTCAATGGGTCAGTATTCAAAAATAATAATAATCGTCACTGTTCACAAATATAAAAGCTATCCCGGCATGTCGTAGCGTAATGCTTGACTCACAAGTCTGCCGTACGCAAAAGGCTGTGCTAGGTCATACCTTACTGACGCATAAATATCTTTTTGACAAGACCGATCGTCCGCAGTGTGATTTATGTAAAGTCCCTGTCAGCATCAAACAGATTTTCCTGGAATGTCCACAATATGCTGTTGCACGAATCTCTTGCGGATTTCCCGACGATCTCCCTAATATATTTGAAGATACAGAAAACGGAATTAATCGCATAGTATCGTTCCTCCACTCAACAGGATTGTATACGCTCATATAGTTTCATTAGATTAATAATTTATAGTTCCGGACGCTAATGACCTTCGATGTTGATGCGTCCAAAAATAACTATATTAAAAAAACTCGGGTCGCAGTGCCAAAACCCTGCCGACAATATAATGTATTTGCTAATACTGGCATTGTGGCTTTATTATGTGAACTTAAGTTTGGTTTTGGACAAAATAAAAAATTTAACCCCTTAATACATCCCTTAAAATAATATTTTTTTTCTTAATTTCAATATTTTTATCAATGCAACCTCGGTACCAAATTAAATACACCCTTCAGTAAGTAAAGCACTAATAATAATTATTTATGAAAACACTAGTTTGCCGATAGTGCAGCACTATCCGCAAACTAGTGTTTTCATAAAATTTGTAAGTCTGGTCCTGTCGGGCCGATTTTATTAAAATTTTAGCAGAACATTTTAATCGTTACTGAAGGTTTAAATTTCAATTTTGAAACGATTCTGAGAATTTTTTCGGCATTTTTGGGCCCAAAAACCTTTTTCAACCCCTAAAAACCACCCTTAAAATAGTCAGATTAAGCCCATTTTAAATAGGCTTCGTGCGGTGATGGATTTCAACGTGCCTACCAAATTTCGTCAAAATCAATTAACTCTTTCGAAAGTTGTAGCCCGCACACACACACATATATATATACACATATATAAACGGACATTTCCAAAAATGGTGCCAAAGTGTTCAGGAGGCTATGAAACGTTGAGAAATTTTGGTCCGACCCCTAGGTCCCGCCATCCGACCGGCGCCAATAGTGTATGTGCCATATGGCAATTACACTAAAAAAAGGCTGTGCTTAATAATTGGGTCCCTTCATATACTCCTTGCGCACGATCCATATTCACTCTAATCGCCCATTTCATGGTTTGAGACGCGGTTATAGTTTCAACTTGCTCCGCAAGTATGTCTTGTATGACGATTGACAGAAACGAAGCCGAAGTTTTGGGTGCTTGTGATTTGTGAATGCAAATTTCTTTAAGGAATTCTTCCTTCTCATAATAATAATGACAAACTTCATTAAATACAAACGCTATTTTAATGTATTAATTTGAATTTTTGTGAATTGTAAAAATATGTATATTTATTTAAAAATTTAATTGCAAAAATTGACTCAAAAACCATGATTGTTTCATATAACATTGACACCGACATTTGAGCTCTGAAGACGAGAGTAAATCTCTTCAAACGTAAAAAATAAATGCAAATTTAAAACAACAGTATTGCTGTTTATATCCTTTAAGTCAACCCAAAGAAGATTTTCTTCGAAAATGCATCAGAGTAATTAACATTATAAAGAGCAATGTAAAAGGTGAATTTTTGCAGATTTAAACCGCCGTTGAACCGGATATATAATGTGGTGTTAGGAACGAGCAATGTGTGTCAAGAGGAGACCACGGCGCATACGTTCAAGACGAGTGCCGTCAGGGTGCATCCCAACTATAACAAAAATGACAGAGTGTTCTATGATATAGCCATCATGACATTAGCAACGTCGGCGATGACCTTCACGCCGATCTGTTTGCCAACAGCCTGTGAGTTGATTATTATTAAAGTTGAAACTTACGAACGCGGAACGTCTATTATTACAAATATCGTTAGAAGAATGACTTTTGTTAAAAATATCGTTGAAATAGAGGTATAATAATAAGTTTATTGTCATTCGTATAGGTATATCATACATGGTGACAGTCAAGATATTCATGTACACTATAGAAACATTTTTCAATTAACATTTTTTTATAGTTCTTTTAAAATGTTTGGTATCTAAATCTTTAATTTCATTGGGCAATTTATTAAAGAATTTTGTACCATCATAATTTGGTCCGTACGTGGTCTTTGCAAATCGGTGAAAAGGCAAGCACAGATTAAGCTTATTTCTGGTATCACGACTATGAACCAAAGAATGGTCACTAATACTATTCATATTATTTTTTATACACATTAAACAGCTGTATATATATTGACTTGGCATTGACAAAATATTTAGATGTTTGAATAATGGTCTGCATTCCTGTCTAAACCCAGCATCAGAAATCAGTTGCAAAAACATTATCGAAGCAGAGGCGGCATTACCTCACAGTTCGATGCCATATATCATTTTAGAAAAAATAATGAAAAATATGTCATTCGTAAAACTTCTTGAGAAACATTATTTTTTAGTTTTCGCAAAAAAAAATCGTTTTTGGCAAACTTGTACTTAAACAGTTTATATGGTTTTTCCAAGATAACTTAATATCAATTGTTAATCCAAGTAATTTAATGCCCTTGTCAGCTTTGTTATCATACAGCAATTCCACGTGCATGTTGAGTTTTGCCAGAATTTAAATGCAGTTTATTTGCCGTGAACCATTGAGGCAATTCCGACTGTGCTCTTTGATATTTTTGTGTTAATTTTAATTTGTCATCATCTTGTAAGATTATGGTTGTGTCATCCGCATACATATACGTGTTACCTGATGTGACGTTTGCCACTAAGTCGTTTACGTAAACTATAAAAATAATAGGTCCAAGATTCGAACCTTGTGGAACGCCATTTCTTTCAATTGGGATTTATTCCCTTCACTCGTAATGACATATTGGTATCTTTCTGTGAGATAAGACGATATTAAATTCTATTTCAACGATACCTTGCATCTTGTTAAAACTCCAATCATACTAACTAATTTGTGAGGATTTATAGTCTTGGGTTTATGGCGTAAATTAATATGTTTTTACTCTAACCTACTCACCTTCGGTTTTTTTGTAGCCCAGAAGCGACCACGTACCGGCAGCGTGATTGGATATGGTTCGACGAGTTCAACTCGTCGGCGTACAGGTCCGTGTGACCTACAGGAAGCCCAAGTCAGAGTCTACACAAGAGCGGAATGTACAAATCACGCACAGTCGGCGCTTACAAATGGCGACCTCGGACCAGGAGTTTTCTGTGCGGGAAAATTTGCCGGTGGTGTTGACACGTGTCAGGTTAAATTTTTCCTTTGGCATTCACCGAACCCGATTACATTTTAATTTAATTGCATAACTACCATTTTTTGTTTTATCGATTTCTCTTCAGATACATATGAATATATAAATTTTGATTTAAATTCCACTGGGCTTAAAAAGTTGTAATAGAAATCACGTGTGAATTTTTCTAACTAAAAATAACGTTCTGTCTTTCTCTAGGGTGACAGTGGAGGTCCTTTGCAAGTGAACAGCACAATTGGATATTATATTTTAGGTACGATATCAATTAAATTTTATTAGTCTAATTCAACTTGATTCAGGGACTCAGCAGAAAGACATCCACAACAAACATCTAGCTATAAGCTAGAGACCAAGTCTCTAGCTTATAGCATTCAATCATCAAAAGTTAACTGGCAAAATTTTCCACAAAAAAAATAAAACTAATAATCAAAATTCTACTTTCATAACATAAATATTTTCAGTGTTTGTTAAAAAATTAATAAAATAAATTTTACACTTCACAAAAACAATAATAAACAATGTTAATATGTATTTTTAATTATGTGACAATTTTACTGTTACTGTTGACGGCATTTGAGCTCTGAAGATGAAAAAATATTTTACGAAACGTTAGCCAATAAATGCATAAAAAACAGTATTTGCTTCTTAATTGGATCCTAATTAAGCTACATTCGAGTCGTTTTATCACTAATATCATCAGGATCACCACGTGTTCTGTTTTTTAATTAAAACAGATTCTTAACATCTAAAAATAATAAATTGAAAAATATTAAATTTTAATTAGTACTTACCCATTTATTACATTTATACTTACCTGTATTGTATATGAGAATTTTTTATTAGGTACTGTTATCGTGCACATAGCCAGAGTTGCTGAGCACGTAATTAAATAAAAAAAAATTCGACTGATGACCAGTCCTATACTTCCCACCTAGTAAATATTTGCAAAAAATAAACACTCTTTTTTTTATTCTTTGACTAGGCCCAAATAACCTTAGCTGTTGGTGGTCTTTAAAACACAATTTAATTTTTATTCTTTGAAAAAAGCATGGCCCTCTTTTTTGTTTGGTGATCTATTGATGGCTAGCTTAATATAGCAAAAATCATGGTTACCTTGATTTACGTACAATTTTTATTTTTTTTAGTAAAATATTTTTTTTCTCGAAAACTATACATTTTAGAGAAAAAAAATATTTACATTTTTTTCATATTATAACATCTAGAATTCATTTATATTTTTTTTTACCTATGTTAATACGTGACATTGAGGACGTTTTTTTGAATATCTCAGGATCCACTGAACCGATTTGACTCAAAATCTAATCAGATCTAAGTTAAAGGCTGATAAACACAATAGAACAATCGGCATGCCCGTATGTTGTTCCGTTCTTAAGATATCGAAGGCGAAAAATTGACCACATACACACACACACACATACACACATACAGACATCAGTCAGAAAATGATCTTAAACGATTGCTAGGGTCTCAAAACGTGAAAATCTGTTAAAATCTCGAAATATTGTTTTCGGACTGAATCCATTACTTCCCTACCATAGTAGAGGTGGGAAGTAAAAAACACATTAAATTACTATTGAATTTACATAAAATTACTATTTAATTTTACTTACGACACTAATGTGTTTAAGAACACTTTCAGCACGCTTGCTTGTTAAAAATGACTCATTACAGGCCGTGTTGTGTTTTAAAGACCACCAACAGCTAAGGTTATTTGGATCTAGCACCAATTCATATTTTCAATTCATTATTTTTTTTTAATAATAAATTGAAAATCCAATAAACACTTTTACCAGCTCTTGGGCTAGAACTCGGAAACTGGGGACTTGTAATAGAGGAACCATAGCAATGCCATGTAAACAATAGCATTGCTTCATGCTCGGCTATTCTTAAGCCCCATTACAGGCCGGTATACATGTATGGAAAGTAGCTATTTTGTAGTGGGTATGGCAAAAATGTATTTGATTTGCGTAGGAATCACGTCGTTTGGATATGGATGTGCTGTGAAGCGTTATCCTGGAGTCTACACCGACGTCATTCATTATAGCGGATGGATACGCAAGAATATACGGAACAACAGCATCGCGACACTGAGAGCGGGGGAGCAACAAACTTACCAAAAACAACAACCACAGGTCAACGAGACGCCGCTGTGGAATATGTTGAAGCCATGGATAAGATATCTAAATTTCACATCTGGATAACATTTAACAAGAGTTATAGATTTCTGAAATAATTTGATCTATTTCAAAAATCAAATGAAATATAAAAATGAAAATAACAAAAAAATGTATCACAAGAACTAGAAATATATAATTTTTTATAACAAATAAAAAAACATTTTTCTTAATCTTTTTTTTCAAGTTAGAACATACGATATAATAGTAGATTGGATATCTAGATGCGTAATGGAGTATATTACTTACGAGTGGTGACATTATGTAAAAACGATCGATAGCGAGTTTTTACAGTCACACGAGTCATAATACCATTACGCACGATATACAGGGTGCTGAATCGTTTTGCGGGTAATAGGGATTTAACCCGTAAAATAAATTAAACTTTTGCGATTTATTAGGAAAAATATCTTCGAATAAAAGTTTTAGAACATAAAATTTTGTATCTAAATCATTAAACAAAATTAATTTTGCATGCTTTGTAACGGCAGAAATTTGATATGAAAATGTCAAAATTACCTCAAAAACAGATAGCGATCATGGAACTTGAACAAAATGATGACGTTTTAGCTGTCAGAATAATTTCTAATCATTTTGTTCAAGTTCCATGGCTATCGCTATCTGTTTTTGAGGTAATTTTGACATTTTCATATCAAATTTCTGCCGTTACAAAACATGCAAAATTAATTTTGTTTAATGATTTAGATGCAAAATTTTATGTTCTAAAACTTTTATTCGAAGATATTTTTCCAAAAACAATTAGGGGAGCAGGAAATCGCAAAAATTTGATTTTACGGGTTAAATCCCTTTTACCCGCTAAATGATTCAGCACCCTGTATAATATATCAAAATACCCACTTTTCACATCACTTTCAATATTTATTTTCAAAAAAATTTGACAGATCATTTGCGTCGCCATCTTTACATTTACAGCAGGCCGTGAGTATGTAATAGCAGGCGGATAGAGCGGATAAACATAAGATACTATGGCAACCGTTTACTTACCGTACTCGTTATGTTATGAAAACACTTTCGGCACGCCTACCTGTTATACATGCATGGAAAGTAGCTATTTTGTAGTGAGTATGACAAAAAAAATTAATCTTTAGTACGGTCGTGTCTAACGAAATGTAATATTGCATTATGTTGTGTTTTCCAAAAAATACCTATACGTTATTTTTACTGACAAAACTATAGGTGTAATGACTTAATCAAAATGTTTTTTTCGTGCTCTTATTTGACTTTTTCACTGTTGTCCAATGATAACTTACCAATGCTGGCTTGCAAGGGCGGACCCAGAGAGAGCGGGGAAGGGGGGTTAGAATAAACAAGAAAAAACAAAGTTCAAACAATAATTGGAAAAGAATGAATTCTCACAAGATTTAAAATTAAGTAAGCAAATATAACAATTTATATTCCACTGCTACATGTTTCAACATAGATAGGTCATCTTCAGGCAGAATCTTTTTCACCTAATTAGTCATTTGAAGTTGCAAATAAGGTCCCATTGCCATAAATTTAATGAAAAACAATGGATGAAGAATTGATGAAGAACAATGGATGAAGAATTGAAATAATTTTTGTTTATTAAACACACAAGTGATTAGAAGTATATTCATCACGTATTAAGTTCTTAAATCGGCCCTTTTCAGGTCCATGATGTGAAAAATCCGAGCGCGCAACTTCCCCGCGGTGCACATCGGGTAACGCTAATTTCGCCGCTGTCAAGTACAAGCCTCTATATAGTTTTTTTAGGTTAGGCAAATAAATCCTGGAGTTAAGGAATGAGGAACGCATTAACAGAAAATCTGGTTTGACAATGTATTAAAAATTTTACTTCTCATTATCAGAAAACTATCAAAACTACATAAAACTACTATCAAAACTACATAAATCCAAATTAGTATAAAAGATCGATCGAAATGTGAAGAAAAGGTCTTAAAATTCTCTCATATTTTACAAAGCTTTGTTAGAATTTAATAGTGCATTTGTATATAGGTACCTACTTACATAGTATTTGTCACATACATTATTGCTGTTGGTCGAATGGCGCAACTAGCGCCCCCCTATGAATAATGAAGAAATAAGAACATTATGTGATTTTTTCTCCTCGAAAACTAAGTTTTGAGTCTGATGCATCCAAAACGTCTTGTGTTACTGCAGAAAATAAAAAATGTCTACTAAACACCCAAGTATCTCCTTAAGAAGTAATAGTTCCAGAGCCGACAAATAGGGAGTCACAATTATTATTAAGTTTAATAAATAAAACACACAAAACTGACTATAGCTGTCCAACTTTAATTTTAAGTACTACGTTTCGGTCTGTTGTAAAAGACTCTTTTCAAGTAACTTGAAAAGGGTCCCTTATAACAGACCGAAACGTAGTACTTAAAAATAAAGTTGGACAGCTATAGCCAGTTTTGTGTGTTTTATTAGTGTATTTGCCATAATATGGCACATACACTATTGGCGTCGGTCGGATGGCGGGACCTAGGGGTCGGACCAAAATTTCTCGACGTTTCATACCCTCCTGAACACTTTGGCACCATTTTTAAAAATGTTTATATATATATATATATAATATATATATATATATATATATATATATATATATGTGTACACGATAACTCTCGACAGACTTAATCGATTGAAACGAAATTTGGTACACACATTGGAACCCATCACCGCAAGAAGCCTATTTAAAATGGGCCCGATCGGATCATTTTCAGGGTTGTATTTAGGGATTCCAAAAAGTTTTTGGGCCCAAAAATACCAAAAAATTTGTCAGAATCGCTTTAAAATTGAAATTTAACTCTTTAGTAAAGATTAAAATGTGCTGCTAAAATTTCAATAAAATCGGCCCGACAGGACCGGACTTTCAAATTTTATGAAAACACTAGTTTGTTGATACGGATTTACTTATGGAAGGGTGTATTTAATTGCTTGTACTGATAAAATCCATGTCTAATATTGAAATTTAGAAAAATTTAATTATTTTAAGGGATCTATTAAGGGGTTAAATTTTTTATTTTGTCGAAAAACAAACTTAAGTTCACATAATAATGCCACAATGCCTGTATTAGCAAATACACTATATTGTCGGCAGGGTTTTAGCACTGCGACCCGAGTTTTGTATTAAAGTTATCTTTTTCGCTGTCGGTAGAAGCTAATAAGTGTATGATTATTTTTATTCTCACGGAAATTGAAAAATTAGGGGTGCAAGGGGTTGCGACAGGATGAACTCTGGCACCCCATGATGATTTGAAAGTACTCGTTGTGACCGATATTTCAACGTCAATTTGATTTATGACTAGAAAATATCGGATTGATAAAATTCTTGTTGAATATTCAAAACTGTATGAATTTTAATCATTTTAAGGGAATTATTAAGGGTTAAATGTTTTATTCTGTGCAAAAACAATTGTACGGTCGTCGATTATATTATGATATACCTACTTACGAGTACATATTATTTACATACCAAAATGCATGTACTTATTAGCAAATATTATGTATAGGTACTTTTTTTGTCGGCAGGGTTTGGCACTGCGACCCGTTTTTTTTTTTTTGTGAACGATTAATCAGCTAAATATGAAGCCAATTAAATTTTACTGCTGAACAAAAATTGATATGCAAATTAAGAATAGTTTAACCCTTTCAAAACCTTGCAAATCAAGGATTAATAAAACAACATTTTCATTCTATTTCATCGCTTCTTTTCAGATACAAAGACAATAATATGAAAATAAACTCCTTTATATTTTGTTACTAGCTTTTGCCTACGGTTTTGTTTGCATGAACGTCGATTTTACCCATAGATTCGCTTGTTGACGTGAAAGTTTATGCCCCCCAGGGGGACATTGGGATATAGTTGTTATCGCAATTGCATTCCAATATTCTTTGAGAATTAGCGCTCCCAGGGACCCGAGCTCGTACCAGTCGGTTTGTGTATGCCGGCTGGCGGATTTTAATACACAAATATGTTATATTTTGTTGTGTTGAAGACGCTAATGACCTGAGTTGTCGACGCGTCCATAATCCAAAATAAATAAATAAAATGAAAGTTTATGTACCAATTGACGTCAAGTTTCGTCAAAATCAATCCTTCTTACTTACCGCAGAGTGCGAAACTTAGACCATATTTAGAAAGGGTCATTAGATATGTCGTAGATATTTTTAAGTTTTCCCCCGTCGAAATTCGACCGAGTGATGATATTTGGAAAAGTATCTTAGAAATAAAAGCTTTAAAAAAAAATTATCTCCTTAAAAAATATCACTAAAAAGAGAAAAATAATTAAATTTTGTGATCGACGCCAATTTTTATAAAAAGTTTTATTTTTCATTTTTTAGTGACTTTAAATAAATAAATAAATAAATAAATATAAATATACGTTTATTGTTCCTTTTACGAAACAAAAGGAGCGGGATTCAAACATAATGTTTGTTCTTCCACCCGTCCATTTACAAAAGACATATAAGTACAGACATTTTAAAATATTTAGGTACACAAAAACAGTTAAAAAATTTTAAAAACAATCCAAGATTAGTTAATGCTTGGTTATAGCATTGATTAACATATTATATGGGAAGATAGTGATTCCATGTACTGAAAAATATACTATAGCTGCCCGCTTACGTTTCATTCCCCTGGCCCACAAACTCAATGTTGACTTGTGCTTCCACCTATATTATTGTTGAACTAACAGCTCAGATATTGTCAATGCTACCTCTAACTGATCCTAAATAATGATATAAGATATTTACATCACTGCCGCAGCTGACATTATTTTAATGTTTTGAAATTTGTTGAGACTGTATAAAACTTATATAAAGTGAACTTAGTTTAGTTACATAATTTATCTGTAAACGCTATCTGATTTTATATTTCTTTGTCTCTGAATAAAAATTGTTCAAACACTCGTAAAATATATTTTGATGTATTCATAGGCTAAGAGCTGATAACACTTTTTTCATGTGTTTTTATAAGACTTGGAACTTTTTTAAAAGATGAATTTTATATATCTCTACAAGGGGTATATAGTCTGTCATTCCAAACGCGGGGCAAAACCACCCCATATTTTTTTGTTCACTCTTGCGAAAAAAGACTTATGTGTGTTTATCATTAGTAAAGTCTAGAAAAAGTTTTGCCCCGCGTTTGGAATGACAGACTATTTACCCCTTGTAGAGATATTTAAAAGTTATCTTTTAAAAAAAGTTCCAAGTCTTCTAAAAACACATAAAAAAGTGTTATCCGCTCTTAGTCTATCATAGCAACTTATACTAATTAGTTAACAAAAGCAAGCAGTTTAAGAGAATTAGATAATCAAATTCATTAAGATTGTAAAATTTGTTGTTAAATAAAAGAATTTAAAATAAATCTTTCACAATTTTTCCAATCGTTAGGGGCCTACACACGATCAGTTTAACTTCGCAGTTTATCTGTGCAGTCAAACTGCACAGTTGTGTGAACTGTACGGTGTGTGGGCTATTTCAGTTTGCTCCTCAATTGTTCTCAGTTTGAAGAGCTGACGTGCGTGGCTAGACACGACTAGAAAGGGAAGTTCGGTTTTGCGCTCAGATTGATTGAGCGCAAAACCGAACTTACCCAAAGACTACACATGACTGTGCCAACTGTTCAATTAACTGAGCTGACTTCGCAGTTTATCGGTGCAAAGTAGAGTCAAATGCGCAGGCCAAAAGCCTGCGTTAAAATTTGTCGGAACTATGCAGTTATCTCAGTTTATCGCTCAGACATGACGCCACAAGGGTTAAACTGCGCAGTTAAACTGATCGTGTGTAGGCCCCTTTAATGAATTTGATTATCTAATTTTCTTATGTATGAATATTTTTAGTTTGACATAATAATGATTAACATTATTAAGTTTAAAATTAAATAAAATATCAGAATGGTCCAAAAGTCTTGCCCTAATGTTAAATCCAATTAAATTCAATATAATGTCTATAGAAAGCCGGAATCAGTTGGCTAAAGTGCCGTAACGCTGTCTGGTCATCAAACTAATTCTGTAGACTACTGCAAAAATTTAGGATTATACATAGACAAATACTTAGTGGAATCGCTCATTTTATCATCTTTTAATTATTGTGATATTGTGTACGGACCATGTATAAACCAGTCAACATCGCAGCTTATCCAAAAATTTTAAAATATATGCTTCAGATATATTGTATACAACATAAATTTACATATCGCATACTTCGTAGACAACTTGATCACAACCGGGCAGCCAGATTATCTAAATTGCAATTTAAAATATTTATCAGATTATCATAATAATAATAAAAATACGATGTCACAGCATACAACATTGTCAATAAACTTGCATGAAACAAATTTTTATAAAAAATCTTTTACTTATGGTTCTGCCTCTATATACTTATAATAATATTCCTCGTGAATATAAACATCTCAAAAAAGAGGCGTTTCGAAAGAACGTTAGGGGTTGTCTATTAATAGTCACCGCGAAATATTATGCAATATGAACCAATGACGCAAGATTGTCTTAAATAAAATTAAGATGCTAGTCACCAGATGGCCTAACGATTGTCAACACAACTCACTTCTGTAAACTCTACAATTATTCTGTACTCAAAGATTAAATAATAAAACTTAGGATGCTAGTCAACAGATGGCCAATAGTGCGACGTCTAGCAGCCTCTATTAAAAGTGGCCTCATTTACGCTCATAAGGATCAAAATCTTCTAGTAATATGTTAAACAATGGTTATAGTCAAGGATAAAGTTTTTAAACTAGATCTATGGATATTTTGTTTAATAATGTCACTCAGCTCGTTTAAATGCTTCGGCGCTAAATATGAAAAGGACTTTTTGAAAGAAATAGAGAAAAAACGGGGTATAACAAATGTGATATGTCTGCTGCTATATGGATTACTACTGATTTCTAATTTGTCATTAAGATAATTAGGTTCAAGTGTTTTGAGAATTTTAAAAATAAAATTATATAAATGCAACAAGCGTCGCTCAGACATATTCAAAATTTCGAATTTTAATAGGTAAGGAGTGATATGTTCCCTGAAGGGGATTTCATAAATTAATCGCATACAAGCATTTTGCAGTTTTTGTATTTTATTTCGAGTCACAAATTCTAGTGAACCTCCATAAACAACATCACCATATTCAATATTAGGAAGAATCAAAGCATTAACCAATCTTAGTTTCATTGTTGAAGATAAAAAAGCCTTGTAGGAATATAATACCTTAAGTCTACTAAAAGCAAATCTAAATTTATTTGTGATGTGCTGGTAAAATTTCGTTTGCGTATCGAACAATAACACCCAAATTTTTAGCATTTTCGACGATAGGTATGACATCTCCATTAATATTCAAATTTAGGCGAGAATTGCTCATTGCTCTCTGAACAAAACTATTGGCAATGTAAATAACAGTAGATTTACCAGAATTTAGGCATAAGGCATGGTTTAGTAGAGTAATCATATATAGATTTTAGGTCACTATTAATAATGTCTGAAGCTTTAGAGCTGTCAATTGCACGAAATGAAAAATAAATTTGAGTATCGTCGGCATATTGATGGAATCTACAGTGATGGATACAATTACAGAAATCGAAGACATATAAAATGAAGAGCAATGGACCAATTATCGAGCCTTGTGGTAACACCATTAAATACAGGATGAAAATCTGAAATATTGTTAACATCAAAGAAAACTGCTTGGCATCTATTTGTTAAGTAAGAATCAAACCATTCAATGCAATCTGACGAGAGTCCCAAGTAATGAAGTTTTGCTAAGAGAAGTCTGTGATTTATAGTGTCGAACGCTTTACCAAAGTCAAGCAGAACCAAGGCTGTGCAAAGAGATTGGTCCATTGCTTTTCTTATATCATCAGTAACCAAAGTGAGTGCCGTAGCAGTACTGTGATTTTTTCTAAACCCTGACTGATATTCAGGAAGCAAATTATTGGATTGTAAATAATTTGTGAGTTGTTTATAAACTACTTTTTCTATAATTTTAGAGAGGGCACATAAAATGCTAATGGGCCGCAAGTCTTTATAGTCTTGCGGGTTTGAAATTTTAGCAATAGGCCTGATTAAAGCTTTTTTCCAAATGGAAGGAAAGGAGCGAATTGAACTATTTATTATGTTAGTTACGACACCTATGCAAGCCGGCAGACACAATTTCAAAATTTTAATGGAGATTCCATCAACACCGACGGCATTACTAGAGATACTTGATACAATGTCGGTAATTTCCTCGCTAGAGACTGTAACAAAATTAAAGGTCTCTATGCAGTTTGGATGGCGATTATTTAAATAAAAATCAAGAATGTCATAATTTATGTCAATATTCTGATTCACAATGCTCAAAAAATATTTATTTATTTCAGAAGGGTTTTTAAGTTTAGAGGGTATGTTTGATTCACGTGAGCGAGTAACATTGATTTGCTGTAAATTATTCCACAATGACTTGGAACTTTTATTTCTGTTTACAGTGAAGTCAAAATAAGCTCTCTTTTCTCTCTTAATGGCGTTTTTAGTATATTTTTTTAAGGCAATATAGTAATTTTTTGTCGATTCAGTTTTGTTTTCAAGATAACGAGCTCTTGCCACGTCCCGTTTATTTAACATGATTTTAATAACATTTGTTATCCATGGCAACGATTTCTTTTTATTTACAATTCGGGATTTGAAAGGAGCATGACAGTTCAGAATGTCACCAATAATTAAATTAAATGAAGCAACTTTATTATCTAAGTTCGAGAGTTGTGCTACTTGAATCCAATCAATATTTTGTATATCATTGATAAAATTATTTTCGTTAAAATTACTGAAATCTCTGACATATATAGACACTTTTATTCACTGTTTTAATTCCAGTTTTAACAATATTTCAGAGCACGAATCCTAAAAAAAAATTTATTTTAAGAAACAAAAAACCCGACTGCGTAAAAATTGAACTTAAAAGATGGAAACAAGATCAAATGATAACATGCAGTCGGAGGCATAGTAGTAACAAATTGAACAGAAATACCTCCGACTGCATGTTATCATTTGATCTTGTTTCCATCTTTTAAGTTCGATTTTTACGCAGTCGGGTTTTTTGTTTTTTAAAATAAATTTTTTATTTCAAATGTTTTTAGTTAAAAATAAATCGAAATAGATCCTAAACGTTCAGTCGAATCGAAAAATGTTGAGGGAAAATTAAAAATGATTTTTAAATACCTATTCAACGATACCCCACTTGACATAGTTTGTTGACTTTCATTTTTTTCATTTTCACAATATGGCGTCCTGTAGTCGCCATATTGAATTTTCACTAACGTCATGTCTTTAGTGACACTCGCCGGACTAAGGGGAATCGATTGACGTGTGAATCATAAAAATCGGCCCAGGTGTTTGGTCTGTATAGTGTTCAAAGGAACATACAAACATCCATACATCCATCCATACATACATACATACATACATACATACATACATACATACATACATACATACATACATACATACATACATACATACATACATACATAGGCTATTAAACACATTACCACTCCTTTGCGTGCGCAGTCGGGTAACAAAAGAATTTCGTTGAAGGAGAACGGATTCTCAAACCCGAACATATTCAAATGTCGGGAATGTAACGAGAAAAATGCATGAAAAATGAACTGTAAAAAGTAGTAATCTTTACGGCATATTGTTTAAAAACATCAAAACTAAAAGAAAGTCTCCACGAAATTAATTATCCGTTCAATGCTCCTTTAAGGCTGGGCTAGGTGAATAATATAAACACAAAACTACAATATAATATGTTAAATTGTAATAAGTACTACGTAAGTTACTAACCTCAAAATATTTGTATACAGATAATTAGTTCTAATTTTGCCAATCATCAGTGATTTAACTATTTTAGTACAGTATGATAGTGAGTACATCTTATTATTAATATAAAATCTTTTTTTAATTCATAAATACAGTTTTTCTACATTTCATTAGAAAATAATTCGCTGTAAAGTAAGTTTTACAAGGCAATAACTGATAGTGTTTAATGCTATGATATTAGAAAACGTCGCGAATTCCATTTTCGATAAACTTTTTGTTTATTTTACTTGTTTTATTTTTGTAATATACAATTTCACGATAAAGTTGCACTATTAGCATGTAAAATTTTCCCTCGTTTTGAGTACAATTTTCTGCCACCAGATGTCATATGCTCATTTGACGGATCCCAATAGATATATTTTTACTGTATGACGGTAAACAGTTTTCAAAAGGTTAAAAATGTAAGAAGCCATATGGAGAACCTCTAATATCAATCATAAAAAATGTTCAAAACCATAACTTGATAAAGGTTCACGTAATTACCCATAAGTATATAAAAAGGTATTCATGATCAGCCTAGTACATTTGTCTTCGGATCGGTATAGTTGTTTGTTTTTCATTGTTCAATATTTTAACAATATGATAATAAATTGTAAAACAATTCGATGTTACTACGTGTTTGTGACAATATTTTTTTCATTTATTTATACGGTAAGATTTTTAAATTTTCAATAGGTAGTGCAAAAAAATCGTAAAAACGTCGACTAATAATAACCATCTTTTAAAACTATTGCGAATATATTAAATGTTCTAATAGTAGACTGTATATCTAGTTTCGTAATGACTAATGAGGTATCTATATTATTCACGAGGTGACTATTCTCAAACAAGCGCTGCGAGTTTTAAAGGTCACACGAATGATAATATCATATCGCACGAAATATTAGGGAATTTTTTTCATACTCCCTATGGCCTATAAAATAGCTGCTTTTCACTTTATTTTCAGCATTTTCAAATTTTTTGACAGTTCACAACACACGTATAGTGCAGATGTGTAAGGTGTGTCTTCCAAGTCGTTCAGTAGCCTTGTGGCCTAACAATATGCCGGTCTAACATTTTAAAAATATTCCATAGCCTACTTGCAAATCGTAAATTGCGCCTTACTAACATTTGTTTGTGTTTTCTTTCAGGCAAATACCAAAAAGCTGCTCAATTGCAGTAAGTACAAAAAACAAAAAAACAACAACAAACAAAAAATTCCGATGTTACAACTCACAGCTGATGAAAATAAAAATCTTAAATTCAAAACCAAGTTGAGATAAAAATTGGTAGTACAATAAGTGCCCAATGAACACAATTTCCTCAATGCCAAAATCAGTTAAGGTCTAAAAGTTTGTCAGTTTTGTTTATTTAATATCTTTAAAACGGATGAACTGATTTTGATGCGGTTTTCTGTAAACGTTTAATAATGCATCAGAACAAGTTTTTGGATACAGAATTTTATGTTCTAAAACTATTATTTGAAGACATTTTTTCTAAAATAATTAGGGAAGCAGGAAATCGCGAAAGTTTGATTTTACGAGTTAAATCCCTATGTGCAGCAGTCACGGTCACCACCCTGTATATGTATTTTCCATTTTATGGTACGGAACCTTAAAAATAATAAATTGAAAATAGCTGTTATGGTGACCTTAAAAAATGTAACGTTTCCTTATTCTAATAATGATAAATTTAAGATATATCCGCCGAGGTGTTTGGGATCTTCATAGTTTCTTGATTTATCCATATCTGTAAGTAACAACAGGATCTCTTTTAATTTCTTTAGCAAGAAAACAAATACCAATCATTGCATACCTTATAAATCAAATCATTGTGACCTACATAAATTTTCTTTCTTTTACAATCTATTTCACCGACTATTGTCAATTCCAGTCAACAAAAATAACTTTATTATAGAATTACAGAGAGTTATTTATATCGGAAATTCAAATGGATATAGTATAAACACTTTAAAAAAAATTTTCAAGAAAGTTTTCAATAGATTTGGATCACAATTAAACGTTATTACAAAAATTGAAACAAACAATGTAGATTACTTCTCAATACCTTTTTTTAACAACAATAGTTATAAAATTAAGAAATTATTTAAAGAAAACAATGTTAACATAGTATTTCAGAATTACAAAAATTTGAACGATTTTTTAGTTAAAAATAAAGATAGATTAGATCCTATTAAAAGATGTGGAATATATGCCTTAAAATGTGACTGTGGTGCAAAGTATATAGGTCAAACAGGACGATCTTTTGAAGTTCGTATAAAAGAACATATTACTGATTTGAAAAATATTTATAACAACAAATCTGCTTTTGCTTTTCACATCATACATAATAACCATAATTATAATAGTAAAAATTTTTATGAAATTTTACATATTAACAAAAAGAGTGGCTTACTAAATCAATTAGAAATTTTCGAAATTACAAAAAATTCCCTTAAAAATAATGATGACAAAAATCTTAATAAAACGTTTGGCAATACAGAAACCAATAAATTCTTCTCAGATATAATCCAATACTACAACCTTTAAAGCTATCTATATTACCATCTTTTCAAATTTGTTGTTTTTTATATTGACCTTCAATGTTGGTATTACACATAATAAAATTAAATAACCAAAGTTAAAAATTCATATCATTCTTTCATGAAAAAATTTTCGTATTTGAAATGCATGTAAAAATGTTTGTCTTGCCGGAAACGCTACGTTCCCGCGCCGTGTCTGACCGGATAATATAAATCGACCTTTAAACCGGTGGTAGGTCTCATCATGTGCTATCAAAATAACAAAACAAGATCGCAATAAAAACCTTAAAACTTTAAACGTAACTTATGTTAATATATGTATTATATGAACCACTATTAGACTTTGAGTTAGCACTTCTGTTCTTACACGTTATTATAGCACAATTCACCATTTTAAGTTCAAAAAACTATTTTTTAGCACTGAAAACACTTAATGTGTACGCAGTATAAAGATCAATCACATACTGTTCACGATAGCTCAGCTTGATCAGGTTTGGTCATGGGTGTAGATACAACATTATGAAGGGGCACTACATCTATAATATGTATTATAGAGTATAGAGCTTTGGGTGTCCATTTATCAATGGGGCGCCGTAAATGAATGGGCCTAGGGCGCTATTATACGTAAATCCGCTTCTGCCCACTACGCATATCCCACAGTTCATTTTGTCTTTGTATATAGTGTGTGCTAAATATGTTACAGCTAAAATTCGCCTAATTAAGAAGAGGTTTCTTTCTCGCTAAGAAACAGTGATTTCAGTCGTTGAATTAACTTGAATATGTAATCTAAAATCAACTAAAACTTTTTCTTTTTTTTATTAGGAGACTAAAACTGTTAGAAACATTTCTTTAAAGATTTACATTTCTCAATTTTAGCGTTGAGTGAAGGAATATTATTCAGTCAATGATTTTAGGTCAAATGATGAAGATCTATCGGTAATTCTTGGTTTGCACGATCGCTCTGCAAAAGAAGGACTTCACATTAAGATTGAAAGATCAATTTTACATGAAAACTTCGAATCCATGATGTTTCGATTCCAACGACATTGCTTTGCTGAAACTTCCGTTTCAGTTACATTCTCGAAAACCATCTCACCGATTTGTCTTCCCCACCCTTGTAAGTATCCGTTTTAACATTTTTGGACTTGTAGCAGAATGTCACACTTTGTTCACTAAAATATCTGGAAATCTATGCCAGGGCTGGCCCGAAGAAACTTTGCGCCTCGAAAGCCAAATAATGTTTGTGCCCTCTCACATTCAGCCCGCCCAATTGATTGTAAACTGATATAAAATTTTAACAGTATTTTTTACGTATCGCAGAAAAGTACATAGTTTTAAATTTCTCCAAAATCAGTACCTAGAATGCTTGGTTTTAATTTCTGACGCCTAAATCAGTACCAAGGTAGGTACTTTTTTATTTTTGGCGCCTCTCAGAAATTGACACCTCGGGCCGTCTCTGATCTGTGCAATCAGATAGATTTTACAACATCCATCTTTTCAATTAAAAATTTAAATACATTCGATATAAACAAACAAAACTGTTTAGTGTCCGATTATTCGAATCACGAAGCAGTAGTAGCTGGTTGGGGTAGTGAAGGAAAAGATCTGCAGAGCTATCACGATTCTTACAAGAAACGAAGGTCACGGTGTTACCGCACAATATTTGTCTGCAAACATCCCTAGGACCTTATATTTCCGATACAATGTTGTGTGCATACGCCGTGGGAAAAGGCGCCTGTGCGGTAGGTTAAAACAAATATTATATTAACTCTTTTAGATACAGATACAAGATTTTTTTTTAAATCGAGCGTGATCACTTGTGTAAAAAACTGAAAAGACGCCTTTGTTGTTTTTTTTTTAAACAAAAAGGAACTTGACTATGAACTATAATAATGCCAATTAGCTCGACTGCATAGGTGGGACTATGAGTTATGACCGTGAGTGGGACACAGTTTAAAATGATTATTTTTCTCTTTTGAAAAGTATATGTCAGGGGGGATTTAAAATTTGAAACTTCATTTTTATTCAAATAACATAGTTTTTCGAAATGGTGTTGTTCACCATTGAAATATTTTTATTAGAAGTTTTTTAAAAATTTCATATCCGGGAATCAGAAATATGAGTCGGTATAGCTGATTGTGTAGCGAATTAGATTTTTATGACATCGCCTGGCTCTTTAGAGTGTAAAATATAGTTACGTAACTCCCTAATAGTAGTTATGTGACGGAAAAGATTTAAAGTCAAACCGAATTGTGTACATCTAATTTGAAATAAATATCATTTACCTATCAATAAAAAAATCTAATGCCCTTGAGATATGTCTATTTTTAGTTATTTTGTACTTTTTCAAATCTTTATAATTAAACAATTATTAATTTATTTAATTAATTAATTAAACAATATGTTGTTTTCAGGGTGATAGCGGTGGACCTCTTACTTTCGAAAGAGCGCCATCTAAATTCGAACTAATCGGTATGTATTATTTCTGAACCAAGCACCAGGTCTTAAAAAAGACATCAAATCGGAAGTAATTTCTGAAAACTAGAAAAAAATGAAGCGAGGTCTGCGTTCGTCAATTAAAAATACTTGACGCTTAGCCCTGTTATGCAAAAAATATTTGTATAGGTAATAATTTTAAAAATATGCACTCCGTATGGATGTAGTTAAACCAGAATTCTAATCTTTTTTTCAATTTCATATTAAACTGCCAAGGTTATCACTTATCTACGCTTAGTACCAATTCATGAAAATCCAATCACGTTATACATTCATCAGTTCTCATGTCAGAATTGTATTATATTTGTCGGTATTATATTTTTCTTAATATTATAGGTATCACTTCAATGTCATTAGACAGTGGCAGAAAAGAAGGGCCCGGAGTATACACTCATGTGCAAAAATACCTCGACTGGATCGCGGCTCACACTGCCGATGGTCAATACTGTGCAAACAACTAATTGTAAAAAAATATACTTTTTTCTTCTGTTTGTATCATAAATACCAAAAAAAATAATTATTTACTTCAAGAGAACGGGGTACAAGGCAAAAGAATAATAATTTTTATTGCTTTAATGTTTCAACATTAATTGTGCACATTTATTAGTGCTAAAACGTTGGCCTTTAAAGAATTTAATAATAATAATAATAATATGTACTGTATTTAACAAAAAAAATGTTATTATAGGAGGATTTACAAATTACAATCATTATGTATAATTGATATAATTGATAGCACATACACAACTTAACTTTAATGATAAAATTAGAAAAATAATATCCTATAATATTATTTATAACACATTAAAATAAATATGTCGCCTTATTCAAATAGCATAAATGATCTAATTTTTAAGGCGTTTATAAAATACAAAATTATATCATTTAGTTTTTGTATAGAATCAAAATTGAATATATAATTGTAAAAGTTATGTACTGAATATTGTCCTGTTATATATTTAATATCTGGGTGGCCGAGCTTTGCTCGGATATGTTCAATAAAAATAGTACTTGTATGCTGTGAGATATTATTTTCTCAGAATATTATTCCGAAACGAATTTATTTCTGAAACATAATTTAAAATAATTGTTTCTATTAAATATTTTAAATACCTATGTGTATTTTTAAGCGTAAAAACTATAAGTATCAACTTGAATCAAGCATTTTTTCCTGTAAATATTACTTAGGTCGCCATTTTCAAATCTACCGCCGTTATTGTTTTGTTGACTGAAGAACTTGCAAAAACCGATTTTCATAGATTGAATATCTTGTAAAAATGTTCGAATCAGATGAAATTTTGCTTGCCCGTTGCCGTTTTAATAATCCATTTTTAAACATTGATACCAAATATCAACTTTATCGAAGTACTTTTTCTCTGTGATGTCATCTTAGCAACTTCCAGTAAATTTCAAATATTTTTTTTGCAGTACCTACTGAAAAACTCACAAAAATCGATTTTCGAAGAAATAGAATTCATATTATATCTTTTAATAACAAACGTCAGACTATAAACCTGCAGCGCAAAACTTTTTTGCATGCATCTTCACCATAGTTTTCAAAAATCGATGTGTTTTGATATACTGCATGCCTGCGGCGCTAGAAGTGCGGCCCTTCGGGCCGCCGTGCAAATTTTTAGACAAAAATTTTTTGTATGTATCTTAACAATAGTTTTCAAAAATCGATGTGTTTTTACACAGACTCGCGGCGCCAGAAGTGCGGCCCTTCGGGCCGCCTGTTTGTCATTATTTACATGTTGTGCAACACACTTCTTATTTTAGTGTTCATTTACAGTTTTAACTCTTGTGATATATTATACAAAATCTATATAGAAATAGGCTTCGAATCGATCTGACAATTGACCGAGTTATAAACAAAAAACTCCTTTTTTTAATTACTCCCCTCTGGGACCAAGATTCCTACCTAGATCGATTGCTCGCCCCTAAAAATCCCCATTATGTAAATTTCATCAAAATCGTTAGTCGTTTTTGAGAAAAAAAAGTCTAGGTAAGATTATATGTCATACTATATTTAACGTACATATACATATTTTATATAGGTAATATAAAAATAACATACCTATTTATTTAAATATTAGTTAAAACTAGTTACATAATTAGGTTTAGTTTTTATTGCTGTTACTTTTTACTATACAAATAGTTCACGGATTATTTTAATAAGTTAAAAATTCTGTCAGAGTATTTTGACATATAAATAATGAAAGTAGTTTGTTTTCTCCAAAGCCTACTCACGATATTACAATGTTTTGAAAGGTCAAAAAACCGTTTTTAAAAATGATAAAATCGATAGGAAAACGAATTTTTCCAGGGATGAGACTTAGCTAAATCGATTTTTTGCCCCCCGAAACCCCTTTTCGGTTGTGATTTGCTGGTAAAATTTCATTTTTTTAAGTTTTTAAGTTTAGAGGGTATGTTTGATTCACGTGACCGAGTAACATTGATTTGCTGTTAATTATTCCACAATGACTTGGAACTTTTATTTCTGTTTACAGTGAAGTCAAAATAAGCTCTCTTTTCTCTCTTAATGGCGTTTTTAGTATATTTTTTTAAGGCAATATAGTAATTTTTTGTCGATCCAGTTTTGTTTTTAAGATAACGAGCTCTTGCCACGTCCCGTTTATTTAACATGATTTTAATAACATTTGTTATCCATGGCAACGATTTCTTTTTATTTACAATTCGGGATTTGAAAGGAGCATGACAGTTCAGAATGTCACCAATAATTCGGGTTTTTTGTTTTTTAAAATAAATTTTTTATTTCAAATGTTTTTAGTTAAAAATAAATCGATATAGATCCTAAACGGTCAGTCGAATCGAAAAATGTTGAAGGAAAACTAAAAATGATTTTTAAATACCTATTCAACGATACCCTACTTGACATAGTTTGTTGACTTTCATTTTTTTCATTTTCACAATATGGCGTCCTGTAGTCGCCATATTGAATTTTCACTAATGTCATGTCTTTAGTGACACTCGCCGGACTAAGGGGAATCGATTGACGTGTGAATCATAAAAATCGGCCCAGGCGTTTGGTCTGTATAGTGCTTCAAAGGAACATACAAACATACATCCATACATACATACATACATACATACATACATACTATAAGAGTACGCAGTGGACAATTTTGAGTACGTAGATTGGCTTCTCACCTGGGAAAAGAGAAAGAGAGAGAGAAAAGAGGAAAACGGTTGTATCAGATATGGCTCAGAGAGTGTTGTTAAATCGGGCCCAAGTAATTGTTAAACAATCCCAGAAAATATTCTCTGAGTTGATCCGATACAAGAGTTTTCCTTATTAATGAAAGGACACGAATAATGTTAACAAAATTTATTAGTAATTATTAGTTATGCAAATATCAATAACGCAAACTTAACGTAAAATTAAATCAAGATTCGATAGGAATCGAAAGTGAACACAAACGGAATAGTTGGAAGCTTAGCAAAATATAATAAATCCATTCACTTAAATTAACACTTTACTTTAAGTAATGAAAAGTTAATTGCGGAAAACTTAATAATAAAGAAAATTGAATAATTATTGATTAAACAATGTATCGATAGGAATCGATAGAACCATTGGAATGGTTGCAAAAGAAATAGGAAATTAGAAAATGAAAAATAACCCGGACACAAAATTACCACTTTCAACTCGCTGAGTGAAAAATTAATAACAATTAACACAAAATGACCATTTAGAAATATCTTAAAAGAAAATTAGAAAAATAAAATAAAACCCGAGCACTTAAAATTACGGCTTACGACTCTAAGTGAAAAATTAATAATAATTATTCTATTCTTTCCGTTGATAAGCAAATTTAGCATTTTAACAATTAGAAAATAAAACGTGTACACAGCATGCTAATTTTTATAGGAGTCAATTACATAAACAAAGCCGCTCCCATATACTGCTAGATCAGAATGCCAATAAATAAGTAGTTATAAGATTATGCAATATTATTTACAAGTGATACGCAATATCACAATACATACATACATACATACATACATACATAGGCTGTTAAACACATTACCACTCCTTTGCGTGCGCAGTCGGGTAACAAAAGAATTTCGTTGAAGGAGAACGGATTCTCAAACCCGAACATATTCAAATGTCGGGAATGTAACGAGAAAAATGCATGAAAAATGAACTGTCAAAAGTAGTAATCTTTACGGCATATTGTTTAAAAACATCAAAATTAAAAGAAAATCTCCACGAAATTAATTATCCGTTCAATGCTCCTTTAAGGCTGGGCTAGGTGAATAATGTAAACACAAAACTACAATATAATATGTTAAATTGTAATAAGTACTACGTAAGTTACTAACCTCAAAATATTTGTATACAGATAATTAGTCCTAATTTTGCCAATCATCAGTGATTTAACTATTGTAGTACAGTATGATAATGAGTACATCTTATTATTAACTAGCCGTTACCCGTGGCTTCGCCCACGTATTTTACGATTTATAATTTATTATCCCCCCGCGAGAAATTCTTCTCCTGCAAAACGAAGCCGGGCTGGTAGTGTTTATTCGCTCGAATTTTATAATACATAACTCACTCGCTTCGCTCGTTCGCTCGAATTTTATTAACACATTACTCACCCGTTCGCTTGAATATTATTAATATATTACCCACTCGCCTCGCTCGTTCGCTTGAATATTATTAATACATTACTCACTCGCTTCGCTCGTTCGCTCGAATTTTATAAATACATTCATCATTCGCTTCGCTCGTTCGATCGAATATTAATAATACATTACTCACTCCCTTCGCTCGTTCGCTTGAATATTATTAATATATTACTCACTTGCTTCGCTCGAATATTAATAATACATTACTCACTCGCTTCGCTCGTTCGCTCGAATTTTATTTATACATTATTGCTCACCTACGATACCTATATAAGGAACTCCTGTGCAAAATTTGTTACCCTACCGCGAGAATCTTCCCCCCTAATTTGTTATCCCCCGCGAGAATCTCCCCCCCCTAATTTGTTATCCCCCCGCGAGAATCTTCCCCCCTAATTTGTTATCCCCCGCGAGAATCTTCCCCCCTAATTTGTTATCCCCCCGCGAGAATCTCCCCTCCTAATTTGTTATCCCCCGCGAGAATCTTCCCCCCTAATTTGTTATCTCCCCGCGAAAATCTTCCCCCCTAATTTGTTATCCCCCCGCGAGAATCTTCCCCCCTAATTTGTTATCCCCCCGCGAGAATCTTCCCCCCTAATTTGTTATCCCCCGGCGAGAATCTTCCCCCCTAATTTGTTATCACCCCGGGAGGATCTCCCCCCCTAATTTGTTATCCCACCGCGAGAATCTCCACCCCTAATTTGTTATCCCCCCGCAAGAATCTTCCCTCCTAATTTGATATCCCTCCGCGAGAATCTTCCCCCCTAATTTATTATCCCCCGCGAGAATATTCCCCCCTAATTTGTTATCCCCCCGCGAGAATCTTCCCCCCTAATTTGTTTCCCCCCGCGAGAATCTCCCCCCTGCGTAGCTTTCTATTAGTGAAAGAATTTTTAGAATCGGTTTAGTAGTAACAGAGATAAAACAAAAACAAATCTATCCCACGGGAACCGTACATTTTTTCGGGATAAAAATTAGCATATAATATTCTCTGACCCCTAAACTACCACTATGCATAAAATCATGTCGATCCCTTGCTCAGTGAAAAACAAAAACAAAACTATTCCACGGGAACCGTACATTTTTCCGGGATAAAAAGTAGCCTATGTGCTATTCCAGACTATAATCTATCTCTGTGTCACATTTCATCCAGATCCGTTCAGCCGTTCCGACGTGATTGAGTAACAAACATCCATCCATACATACATCCAAACTTTCACATTTATAATATTAGTTAGATTAGATATAAAATCTTTTTTTAATTCATAAATACAGTTTTTCCACATTTCATTAGAAAATAATTCGCTGTAAAGTAAATTTTACAATGCAATAACTGATAGTGTTTAATGCTATGATATTAAAAAACGTCGCGAATTCCATTTTCGATAAACTTTTTGTTTATTTTACTTGTTTTATTTTTGTAATATACAATTTCACGATAAAGTTGCACTGTTAGCATGTAAAATTTTCCCTCGTTTTGAGTACAATTTTCTGCCACCAGATGTCATATGCTCATTTGACGGATCCCAATAGATATATTTTTACTGTATGACGGTAAACAGTTTTCAAAAGGTTAAAAATGTAAGAAGTCATATGGAGAACCTCTAATATCAATCATAAAAAATGTTCAAAATCATAACTTGATAAAGGTTCACGTAATTACCCATAAGTATATAAAAAGGTATTCATGATCAGCCTAGTACATTTGTCTTCGGATCGGTATAGTTGTTTGTTTTTCATTGTTCAATATTTTAACAATATGATAATAAATTGTAAAACAATTCGATGTTACTACGTGTTTGTGACAATATTTTTTTCATTTATTTATATGGTAAGATTTTTAAATTTTCAATAGGTAGTGCAAAAAAATCGTAAAAAACGTCGACTAATAATAACCATCTTTTAAAACTATTGCGAATATATTTAATGTTCTAATAGTAGACTGTATATCTAGTTTCGTAATAACTAATGAGGTACCTATATTACGCACGAGGTGACTATTCTCAAACAAGCGCAGCGAGTTTTAAAGGTCACACGAATGATAATATCATATCGCACGAAATATTAGGGAATTTTTTTCATACTCCCTATGGCCTATAAAATAGCTGCTTTTCACTTTATTTTCAGCATTTTCAAATTTTTTGACAGTTCACAACACACGTATAGTGCAGATGTGTAAGGTGTGTCTTCCAAGTCGTTCAGTAGCCTTGTGGTCTAAAATATTGGCCTAACAATATGCCGGTCTAACATTTTAAAAATATTCCATAGCCTACTTGCAAATCGTAAATTGCGCCTTACTAACATTTGTTTGTGTTTTCTTTCAGGCAAATACCAAAAAGCTGCTCAATTGCAGTAAGTACAAAAAACAAAAAAACAATAACAAACAAAAAATTCCGATGTTACAACTCACAGCTGATGAAAATAAAAATCGTAAATTCAAAACCAAGTTGAGATAAAAATTTGTAGTACAATAAGTGCCCAATGAACACAGTTTCCTCAATGCCAAAATCAGTTAAGGTCTAAAAGTTTGTCAGTTTTGTTTATTTAATATCTTTAAAACCGATGAACTGATTTTGATGCGGTTTTCTGTAAACGTTTAATAATGCATCAGAACAAGTTTTTGGATACAGAATTTTATGTTCTAAAACTATTATTTGAAGATATTTTTCCTAAAATAATTAGGGAAGCAGGAAATCGCGAAAGTTTGATTTTACGAGTTAAATCCCTATGTGCAGCGGTCACGGTCACCACCCTGTATATATATTTTCCATTTTATGGTACGGAACCTTAAAAATAATAAATTGAAAATAGCTGTTATGGTGACCTTAAAAAATGTAATGTTTCCTTATTCTAATAATGATAAATTTAAATTAACGAGACGAAATTTTTCGATTGATTTATGTAATTTCCAATGTAAACAAATGAGTCAGGCGATTATTTTCAATTCAGAATCTCGCATAACATTTTCGTAGGCGAGCTTGCAATTGTTTGTATGTAAACAGTTGAAAGCGAATATCATTCTCGCATTTTCTATATAGTCAGTAATTACCTATGTCAATTTTAGTAAAAAAAAAAATTCGACTGATGACCAGTCCTATACTTCCCACCTAGTAAATATTTGCAAAAAATAAACACTCTTTTTTTTATTCTTTGACTAGGCCCAAATAACCTTAGCTGTTGGTGGTCTTTAAGACACAATTTAATTTTTATTCTTTGAAAAAAGCATGGCCCTCTTTTTTGTTTGGTGATCTACTGATGGCTAGCTTAATATAGCAAAAATCATGGTTACCTTGATTTACGTACAATTTTTATTTTTTTTTAGTAAAATATTTTTTTTCTCGAAAACTATACATTTTAGAGAAAAAAAATATTTACATTTTTTTCATATTATAACATCTAGAATTCATTTATATTTTTTTTACCTATGTTAATACGTGACATTGAGGACGTTTTTTTGAATAGCTCAGGATCCACTGAACCGATTTGACTCAAAATCTAATCAGATCTAAGTTAAAGGCTGATAAACACAATAGAACAATCGGCATGCCCGTATGTTGTTCCGTTCTTAAGATATCGAAGGCGAAAAATTGACCACACACACACACACACACATACACACACACACACACACACACACACACACACACACACACACACATACACACACACATACACACACACATACAGACATCAGTCAGAAAATGATCTTAAACGATTGCTAGGGTCTCAAAACGTGAAAATCTGTTAAAATCTCGAAATATTTTTTTCGGACTAAATCCATTACTTCCCTACCATAGTAGAGGTGGGAAGTAACAAACAATTTTAACATTTTCAAGATCAATCTACCTATCTATGAATAGTGTAGTGTAGGGTTGAATATTGTAATCAATGCTGATAAAAATCAATTTATTAATTGATTATTTAAGAGTAATTGATAAGTAAAAACAAGCAATTATTATTATTATTTATTGAAAGTTAATACATTGTATAACCTCATATCTTTATATGATTGTACATAACTTTCATCATTGTGGGCTTCTGGGGATAAAACCCCTAGTACCAATTACATAGACTATCCTAAAATTTCACATTAAAAGACACGGGCACAAAAGAACGATGGATACACGCATTTTATAAAATCCAATGATTACTTCGCGTGTTTGTTATTAGATCACGTTAATTTATTATATGGAAACTGCAAATACACAGCTGAACACCCCTTGATATGTTTTTTAAATTTTCTCCTGAACCCAGTGGCGGATTTAGAGGGTTCAACCCCCCTCCCCGAATTTTTGGCAACACACAGAACACATAGAAAAAAACATCCGATTCATATCTTAGCGGCGTTGGGCGTTGCATATTTTCGATTTTTTTTGATATTTTCGCTGATTTGGTGAGGTAAGTTTCAATATAATGTACTTGTACATAAATATTTTGAACCCCCCCTCCGAAATATTTTTCTAAATCCGCCCCTGCCTGAACCCCATTACTGTTTCAACATTGAGATTTCTGTGTCTTATCAAAGAAGAGAATTAAATTAAATTAAAAATATGAAAAACGTTGTATTTCATGTCATCATAAAATATCAGATTTAAAAAATAGGTACTTATGCCTATTTTTTTTATTTTAGAAATATAATTACGAGTTTTACAGCTTGCAATGGAATATTAATTGTTTCATAACAATTTAATGTTGGTTCCAAGGTCACGATTTGTATTTGTTATATTTTATGAACAGTGTGTGGCAATATTGTTTCTTTTTATTCCGCATTAAACTTTATCACATTCTGGTAAAAATTCTGTAATAAATTATTTGTCCAATTTCTAAATGTAATCGCTAATCAGTTATTGTCATTAGTTACTCATTTCGATATTTTATGGAGTCTTGTTGCTTCAGTTTTATTTTATACAGTTTAAAAAACCAAATAGTCTATAAACGTAACTTATGTATTAATTATTTTATTCTAAAATAACAAAGAAGCAAAATTCATTATCTAAAATAACAAAATTTTAACCCGACTTTTAACCAATATTTTTGGACACATTTCACAGTTTAACGCAGAACACACTATCTGATAATCAAGTTTGAAAATGATCTTAGATTGTGACTAGTGACTACACATATTTCTTCGTAAGAAATCGATACATCTTTAAAATGTGTACATTGTACATTTTTTTTAATATAAGTACTTTTTTATACATTAGACATGGAGGGTAGACAGAGCGATCCCCTATATTATTTTAGAACAGAAATGAGAGAAGGAGATAGCTATTGTAGACGACTATCATTATCTCTTTCTAGAATTGTGATTGGTTCTTCGTCTCGATGTCTATATTTCATACTTTTTATATTGTCAGTTGTCACTTTATTTGAAATTTGAATATTCATATTCATAGCTCAACTATACATGTTAGGGCGAAGAACCAATCACAATTCTAGAAAGAGAGATTGATAGTCGTTACAATAGCTATCTCCTTCTTTCATCTCTGTTTCAAAATTTTAGGGGAATGCTCTGTTCACTTTCCACGTCTATGCATTACAGTACTTTACCGGAATTTTTGCATGGCGAGAGAACGGGACATTTATGGTGGAGATGTCGGGATATAGTTATGAAAATTTCGATTACGAAAAAACTGGTTATGCAAATTATATCCTTATAAAAAAAATATTGTTTTGTCCTCGGAACTACGTCTGTGTGCTGCAAAGTTTCAAGTTAATCGGATATGTGGAAATGGGTCAAAATTGGAATAAACATTTATTAATGTAAACTAACATTTTATTATTATCCACAGGCCGTAGCCATTGACGCCCAGGGCAAGATACTGATTTTGCGTTCTCAAATATTCTTTGCTTGATATATTAAAAAAAACAATCATATTCATTACATATTATATAACATTGATGATTGCGCCCTTCAGGGTTTGCGCCCCTAGCGCGGGCATCTGTTGCCTGGTCCTAGTTACGGTATTTGTTATCACAAGTTACTTCAATTAATTATTATTAATCGTATTATTATAAATCGTATTATTCATCCTAAAAATTACGATTTCCAATTTAATGTTCGTGATCAAATAGTAAAATATTCTATGATTTCGCTAATAATTAAGAAATGGTAAAATTTCATCTTAGATTCATAGCATTAGCACTCGTATGTGAGAAGGTTCATATCTAAAGCCTAGTCCAGATCTACATACACTTGGCCGCAAACAAAACACATCCATTTGTTGTGTGAGAAAGTTTTGTTTTGACAAACAAGCTGCTGTTGCGTCCAGATCAAAAACAATGAACAATACTAGAAATTTGTGCACTGCCGTTCTCACTTCAAAACAAATGAATAGGCATTTACCCCGAACGTGTCCAGATTTGATTGTTTACGAGTATAAACAAGTGTTTTCCATCCTCGACGGAAAACAAATAAAAAAAAAGTGTGTGTGTCAGCTCCGATGCACGACTGGAGCTTACTCCTTAAGTACGTACGTACATATGACCGCCATTTTGAAATCTGACGCCGTTTTATTTTTTTTTGAGTTCTATAAAACTCTTAAATATCAATTTTCAAAAAGATCGGATAATTTTTACAAAAGTGCGTATGGCCGCCCTTTTTAAATCTGACGCCATTTTATTTTTTTGTGACCTATAAAACCTTTCAATATCAATTTTCAAAACGATAATCGTCTAACGCGCCTATAGAAGCATAGCTTTAAAAATTCACATAAATCGGATCAGTAGTTCTCGAGTTATAAGCGTACAAAGGAACATACAGACAGAGAAAGCCAAATTGATCAGTGAAACGTCGAGAAATTTTGGTCCGATCCGACCGATGTCAATAATTACTTTTAACTCAGTAGGCCATGGTTTTTAAACATAAAATTCAAACATCAACAGTCAAAAAATTGAATGACTATATTAGAATAATATTTGAATTTGTATATAAATGTGTATAAAAATTTTGGAGCATACAAGTAATTCAAGAATTACAAGGCACGATATTCATGTAGGTACTGTATGTAAACGGTTTTGCCGAACATAGGGAAAATAAAGATGATTTACAATTTTTTAGTAGGCTATGAGCCATAGGACCTGTATATGTATTGGATTACATAGAAAAAATAGTACCTACAGTGAATTTTTTAAACAATTTTCCATATCAACGGTTGACTATTAAGCGTAACTCGGAACCTGCTAAATAAAAAAAGTCATGATGTGCCGTAAGACACCCAACAGAAGCTATGCTTCTTACGCATTGTATATAAGACTGAATTTATCAAAGATATAAACAATACAATTAAAAAGTTATTATTTGACCGCCATTTTGAAATCTGACGCCATTTTATTTTTTTGTGTCCTATAAAACTCGCAAATATCAATTTTCAAACAGATCGGATAATTTTTACAAAAAAGTGCATATGGCCGCCATTTTGAAATCTGACGTAATTTTATTTTTTGTGTCCTGTAAAACTCTCAAATATCAATTTTCAAAAGGATCGGATAATTTTAGCAAAAAAGTACCCCCATATGGCCGCCATTTTAAAATATGACGTCATTTTAAAATATGACGTCATTTATTTTTTGTGTCCTATGAAACTCTCAAATACCGATTTTCAAAAAGATCGGATAATTTTTACACAGAAGTACATTTGGCCGTCATTTTGAAATCTGATGTCATTTTATTTTTTTGTGTCCAATGAAACTCTCAAATATGAAATTTCAAAAGGATCGGATAATTTTCACAAAAAAGTACATACGGCCGCCATTTTTTAATCTGACATCATTTTATTTTTTTGTGTCCTATGAAAGTCTCATACCGATTTTCAAAAGGATCGGATAATTTTTACAAAAAAGTACATATGGCCGCCATTTTGAAATCTGACATCATTTTATTTGTTTGTGTCCTTTGAAACTCTCAAATATCAATTTTCAAAAGGATCGGATAATTTTTACAAAAATGTACATACGGCCGCCATTTTGAAATCTGACGTCATTTTATTTTTTGTGTCTTTTGAAACTCTCAAATATCAATTTTCAAAAGGATCGGATAATTTTTACAAAGGAGTACTACCTACATATTTCCGCCATTTTGAAATATGACGTCATTTTATTTTTTTGTGTCTAATGAAACTCTCAAGTATCAATTTTCAAAAGGATCGGAAAATTTTTTAAAAAATGTACATATGGCCGCCATTTCGAAATCTGACGTCATTTTATTTTTTAGTGTCTTATGAAACTCTCAAATATCAATTTTCAAAAAGATCGGATAATTTTTTCAAAGAAGTACTACATATTTCCGCCATTTTGAAATATGACGTCATTTTATTTTGTGTGTCCTATAAAACTCTCAAATATCAATTATCTAAAGAATCGGATAATTTTTACAAAAAAATACATTATTTGGCTGCCATTTTGAAATCTGACGTCATTTTATTTTTTTGTGTCCTATGAAACTCTCAAATACCGATTTTCAAAATGATCGGATAATTTTTATAAAAAAGTACATATGGCCGCCATTTTGAAATCTGACATCATTATATTTTTTTGTGTCCTATGAAACTCTCAAATACCGATTTTCAAAAGAATCGGATCATTTTTACAAAAATGTACAATGTACATATGGCCGCCATTTTGAAATCTGACGTCATTTTATTTTTTTGTGCTTATGAAACTCTCAAATATCAATTTTCAAAAAGTTTGGATAATTTTTACTAAGGAGTACTACATATTTATGCCATTTTGAAATATGACGTCATTTTATTTTTTGTGTCCTATAAAACTCGCAAATATCAATTTTCAAAAGGATAGGATAATTTTTACAAAAAAGTGCACATTGGCCGCCATTTTGAAATCTGACGCCATTTTATTTTTTTGTGTTCTATAAATCTCTCAAATATCAATCCTACTATAAAAAACTCAAAGTAACATCAGATTCCGGCGATGTGATTGGTCGATATATAACACGTGTAAAACCATTTATAATGTAAAATCATGGCAATTCTAAAATTTGTTTATATTAAAAAAATGACTTGTTTCTGGAAAATATTATAAACTGTCAAAAATAAATTTATATTTTTAATTAAATTACTTCTAATTTTCAAATAATGTCTTATTAAACACTTGAAAAAGTTGAAATGGTTATTTGGGCCCTATTTGGAAACCGTTACCAGCAAGTTATTGATATATTGTATAGTGTTAAGTACAACAAACAGATACCTATAGTGCAAGTTGTAAAAAGAGCAGTTGATAATTTCAAGAATACTGGTTGCGTTAACACCGGGCATAAAAATATTACAAGAAATCGTCTGAGCCAAGCAGAACTTGAAATCCATGCTGGAATCATTGTTCACGTTAAAAAAAATCCAAACATATTAAGTGCAAGGCAATTGGCAAATGACGCCGGAATTAGCACTTATCGTGCTTATAAAATTTTAAAAGCAAATAAATTCAAATCGTAAAAATATTCCCATCATCAGGAATTCCGCGGGGACGATGCATTTCGAAGAATATCTTTTTGCGAAGAAATGTTCGAAAAATGGAATAATGATCCAGACTTCCTAAATAACATTTTTTGCTTCAGTAATGAAAAGACTTTTAGTTTGAATTGTGAACCAAATAGTCAAAATTATCACTTTTGGTCCACAGAGAATCCACATTTATTTGCTGCTACGCACACGCAATATCCTCAAAGTCTGAATGTTTGGTGTGGAATTTATAATAATAATATTATTGGTCCGTACTTTATAGATGGGACTCTCACTGGACAGAAGTATTTAGATTTTTTGACGATAAATAAGGCACAAGGACAGACTTTCAAGAAAATAGGTATCTATCTTTTAAGAGATGTTTTAAGTTTTAACACATGGTTAACTTTATGTAGCTATGTCAAGAGTACGTTCGAAACATGGAATAAAAATTTATACGATTGATGGTCGAAAAAAAAATAAAAAATTATGTATTTAGAGAAATGGTCAATTAATTCATTTAAAACGCAAACTCTATCAAAATTAAGAATTTTAGTTACTACGCATAATGGTTCTGGAACTATCCTAAAATTGACTTGAACGCATATTGAGCTACATTAGTTTATAACAAACCCAATTGGACACGCATTAAAAACAACTTGAAAATAATTCTAGAACTGTTCTGTACAACAGCCAAAAACCGTTATTATTCAATTGAATCAAACAAGTATTAAAAATACCAATATACATCGTAATCACCGTTTATATTACACACATTTTTTAAAATTCACGAAGAAATTTAGACAACTAATTTAAATAAGGTAATAAGTAAACAGAATAGATAATAATATCTCTACCATAAAAAATATAAAAAAATTTGGAATTGATAGAAAATTTAATATGATAATATCACTCAATACAATTGTTTTCTGCACGCGCGTAGCGCGCGCGCCTCAATTCTACTAGTTTTCTAAAGAATCAGATAATTTTTACATAGAAGTACATAATTTGGCCGCAATTTTGAAATCTGACACCATTTTATTTTTTTGTGTCCTATAAAACTCTCAAATATTAATTTTCAAAAGGATCGGATAATTTTTATGATTTAGGTCCCCATATAAAACGTGCGTTAAGAAGCATAGCTTCAAAAAAACAAAATATCATCTACTGCCTACCTACTTGCTTTTGCGTGATGCCAGAATATTTTAAAACTCGCAGTCGCATAAGAAGTTATTCACTTCCAAAAAAAAAAAAAAATAGACGGTACTGATCTTCATTTTCGAGCGTCTGTAATCTACAATTCATTCATTCAAAAAAAAAATCACGTAAATCAGATCAATGGCTCTTGAGTTATAAGCGTAAAAGGGACATACAGATCAAGAAAGCCAAATTGTTCAGGAAGAGTTGAAACATCGAGGAATTTTGGTCTGATCTCTAGGTCCCGCCATCCGACCGGCGTCAATAATTAGTTACAAGTCATTTTAACTTGGTAGGCCATGGTTTTTAAACTTAAATTCAAACATCAGCAGTCAAAAAATTGAATAACTATATTAAAATAATGCAATATAAGATAGAGCATACGCTATCTTCCAATTGCCATATCACACTGTGCAACAGACAAGGACAACCGAAACAAGTTCGCGATTTATTAGATATCGATCTGACTTAAATTGAGCAAACTATAAGCAAAAAACACCGATTTTTCTAATTTGCTCCCCTCTGGGGCCAAAATTCAAAAATCGGGCGACGTTAGGATCAAATAGACCCCGAGGGGAATCGAACAAGAAAAGTTTTTGAAAATTGGTTCATCCGTTTGGGCTGTACGACTGATACAAAAAATCCGTTACAGATTCACAGATTCACAGACGTACAGACAAAGCGAGTGTATTTAGGCGCTTCTAGCTTCGCTAAGATCGCGCCTAAAAAAAACTGTTTTGACGCAATATTATACATAAAATCTATCTAGAATTTTCTCCTCTTTCGATTAAGACAGGTTTCGAATCGATTTGATTTGAATTGAGCGAATTATAAGCAAAATAACGCAAAAACGTAACGCTTTTTTAGATAACGCAAAAACATAACGTTTTTTAGACAACGCAAAAACATAACGCTTGTATAAATTTTACTCCTCATAAAATTTCCATACCGGGGTCCTTATATGAAAATCGATTCCAAAAACATAGATGCATTTGTTTAAATGTTTTTAAACAAATGTTTGCAAATACTTTTTAAACAGCTTTTATACAGTTTTTATACAGATACTTGAATGTTTGTAGGTCTGGACTAGGCTTACCTTAATTTAAAAATCAGTTCTCGCATAATGTGAAATATTAGTTACAATTTGCTTTATAATGAAAATAATTGATGGTCTAATCGTGTCCCCGTAGAGTAAATGATAACTCAGCCACCGCGAAAGTGGAAGTTTCGGGTTTAAGTCACGTCGCTGACATAGGTTTGAAATGAATTTTTCTAGTGTTGCATTATAACATTACGTCATTCGATGGTGTTCCCTTAATAGTTATGTTAACTTAGCATTTATTTGTATTATTATTATTATTATTGTAGAATGCGGCGTGGCTAATAAAGCTGTGTCGACGCGCATCGTAGGCGGCAAGATCACTGTACCACACATTTATCCGTGGGTTGCTGCTGTCTATAACGCCAGCAAATTAGAATGCGGTGGTGCCCTCATCAATGACCGATACGTTCTAACAGCCGGTCACTGTGTTAAAGGGTCTGTATTATTACATAGTATCGTAGACTTTGTAATTAGTAATTATACTATAATATGATGTCTATATTTTAACATACAGGGTGTCTAGAAAGCCTTTCGTACGACTTAAAGTCGATTTATATTATCCGGTCAGACACGGCGCGGGAACGTAGCGATTCCGGCAAGACAAACATTTTTACATGCATTTCAAAAAAGAATATTTATACTTATAGCGTATCTCATCCGTTCAGACACGTATAAATATTCGTATTTGAAATGCATGTAAAAATGTTTGTCTTGCCGGAAACGCTACGTTCCCGCGCCGTGTCTGACCGGATAATATAAATCGACCTTTAAACCGGTGGTAGGTCTCATCATGTGTTATCAAAATGACAAAACAAGATCGCAATAAAAACCTTAAAACTTTAAACGTAACTTATGTTAATATATGTATTATATGAACCACTATTAGACTTTGAGTTAGCACTTCTGTTCTTACACGTTATTATAGCACAATTCACCATTTTAAGTTCAAAAAACTATTTTTTAACACTGAAAACACTTAATGTGTACGCAGTATAAAGATCAATCACATACTGTTCACGATAGCTCAGCTTGATCATGGTTTGGTCATGGGTGTAGATACAACATTATGAAGGGGCACTACATCTATAATATGTATTATAGAGTATAGAGCTTTGGGTGTCCATTAATCAATGGGGCGCCGTAAATGAATGGATCTAGGGCGCTATTATACGTAAATCCGCTTCTGCCCACTACGCATATCCCACAGTTCATTTTGTCTTTGTATATAGTGTGTGCTAAATATGTTAAAGCTAAAATTCGTCTAATTAAGAAGAGGTTTCTTTCTCGCTAAGAAACAGTGATTTCGGTCGTTCTTGAATTAACTTGAATATGTAATCTAAAATCAACTCAAACTTTTTCTTTTTTTAATAAGGAGACTAAAACTGTTAGAAACATTTCTTTAAAGATTTACATTTCTCAATTTTAGCGTTGAGTGAAGGAATATTATTCAGTCAATGATTTTAGGGTAAAAAAAGAAGATCTATCGGTAATTCTTGGTTTGCACGATCGCTCCTCAAGAGAAGGACTTCGCATTAAGATTAAAAGATCAATTATATATGAAAACTATCGAATATCATGATGGTTTCGCTTCCAATGACATTGCTTTGCTGAAACTTCCGTTTTCAGTTCGATTCTCGAAAACCATCTCACCGATTTGTCTTCCCCACCCTTGTAAGTATCCGTTTTAACATTTTTGGACTTGTAGCAGAATGTCACACTTTGTTCACTAAAATATCTGGAAATCTATGCCAGGGCTGGCCCGAAGAAACTTTGCGCCTCGAAAGCCAAATAATGTTTGTGCCCTCTCACATTCAGTCCGCCCAATTGATTGTAAGCTGATATAAAATTTTAACAGTATTTTTTACGTATCGCAGAAAAGTACATAGTTTTAAATTTCTCCAAAATCAGTACCTAGAATGCTTGGTTTTAATTTCTGACGCCTAAATCAGTACCAAGATAGGTACTTTTTTATTTTTGGCGCCTCTCAGAAATTGACACCTCGGGCCGTCTCTGATCTGTGCAATCAGATAGATTTTACAACATCCATCTTTTCAATTAAAAATTTAAATACATTCGCATAAAGTTATAAACAAACAAAACTGTTTAGCGTACGATTATTCGAATCACAAAGCAGTAATAGCTGGTTGGGGTAGTATAGGACAAGATCTGCAGGAGCAATCACGATTCTTACAAGAAGCGGAGGTCATGGTGTTACAGCACAATATTTGTCTGCAAAGACTAGGACCTGATTTTATCGATACAATGTTGTGTGCATACGCCGTGGGAAAAGGCACCTGTGCGGTAGGTTAAAACAAATATTATATTAACTCTTTTAGATACAGATACAAGATTTTTTTTAAATCGAGCGTGATTTCTTGTTGTAAAAAACTGAAAAGACGCCTTTGTTGTTTTTTTTTAACAAAAAGGAACTTGACTATGAACTATAATAATGCCAATTAGCTCGACTGCATAGGTGGGACTATGAGTTATGACCGTGAGTGGGACACAGTTTAAAATGATTATTTTTCTCTTTTGAAAAGTATATGTCAGGGGGGATTTAAAATTTGAAACTTCATTTTTATTCAAATAACATAGTTTTTCGAAATGAAATATGTGTTGTTCACCATTGAAATATTTTTATTAGAAGTTTTTTAAAAAGTTCATATCCGGGAATCAGAAATATGAGTCGGTATAGCTGATTGTGTATCGAATTAGATTTTTATGACATCGCCTGGCTCTTTAGAGTGTAAAATATTGTTACGGAAATTATTTATACAGTTTATTATGGCCGTAAAATACACTTTTATTAGCTACGCAATTATATACGTCTGTGTGTCGCTTGACGCCGATCGCCGGATGCCCTCTAACCAACCCCTCCTTCCGCCGGGAGACCATTCACAATGTGCCACGTTGTCACAATTAGTTCTTGCCAGCACCGCCAGGCTAATACATATACCTTGTTGTCATTGTCTATGGTTGTGGTAATTGTCTATGGTTATACGCCAGTGAACCTAAATCGGTAGTACAATAGTCATCAGCCGAACCGCAGCGCCTCTGCTCTTTATGCGTGTAACAATATAGTTACGTAACTGCCTAATAGTAGTTATGTAACGGAAAAGAGTTAAAGTCAAACCGAATTGTGTACATTGTGCAGAGACGACCTATTCGTGGATCAATTTGAGTCAGATACGTTCCTTCGTGGAGTAATCGTAATAAAAAATATTGTAATGAAATAACAACAATACGGTACCTAATTTAAATAAAGGTCATTGAACCGGCATATCGACAATAGTGAAACATTGTTTAAAATTGTAAATAAAATATGACAAGGTCATCAGCCGAAATAGAATCAGATGTTGGTGTAGTAACAAACATAGCGGTGTCAAGGACAATATAAAATCGGTTACCATAACAACGGGAGAGAAGTGTAGATACAGATAATAAGGGGGGGACAAACGGTAGCTCCTGACGGACGAAAATCGCTTGACTCGACGTGAACTCTAGACAGACACCGTGAGAATAGACAAGACCAACGAGTAATTTTCGATATGTAAATAATTTCAGACAAGTCAATTGACAATCAGGACAAGTGACTCAGTCTGTTGTATTATACGGCCATCAGCACACAATAGGTTTGAAATGGTAAATGTTTGAACGTAGGTAAATAACAGTCACAATTAACGGGCTGATGTAGGGTTAGAAAGTAGCGCCAACGTCGCTTCGACGCGACGTACACTAGCTGACTCGACGTCACGTGAGTTGGCTAGTCAAATTGCCGGGAAACCGACCCTATAAAAAGGGCAAAAACGCTCATAATTATTCATTAGCTCCGGAAACTTGACAGAATAAACAACTCTAAAATATAGATTGATGAGCTCCTGAAACTTGACAGAGTAAACAATTCTAAATACAGAGTATCGGACTAATCTCCATACGGCTACTCAGCTTGTAAAGTATGTGGTATTTTTAGATTAAGATAATATTTTTAGCAGTTAATAAAATTAACTCCAATAATTGGATGCAATGAAATTGATTTAGGCATCGCGAAATGTAAATGAATCTATGTTGATTTAGCAACGATAATAATTGCATTATACTAATAATAAATCAAAATAAAAGCCAAAGCGCTTAAAAGTATGGTAATACAGATTAAATAAAGGTACGCTAAATATTGATTGAATAAATAAATAAATAATATTAATATGATAATTTGAATGATTTTACAATTAGAAAATCTAATTAAAACCAGCGGTTTTAAACTAGCTAGAGATAAAATGTTGATTATAGGTTAAACGTTTATTAGAAACTTTAAATTTAAAACTTATCGAACCTTGTAGTTTTTTATACTATAGTTATTTAGTTCATGAAGTTTTTCAATTCAGGTATAAATTGACAATTATACGATAACTGTAAAATTCGTTTTGTTACTGAATAAATTATATTAGAACGTTGTTTGAATTGACTTACTTGTTTTGATGAGTAGCTTTACGTATTTCAGCCACACAAACACACACCTTACACTACGTCAACACGTACTACACTTTCCCACATCCGAATTGCTGGGCGGTTCGCCAATACTGAGCAACCATTTTGGTGTGGCAGTCCAGTAATCCGGCACACATCTAGTACACTTCACTCGATTGTAATCCATCTGGATCATAGTTCCGGCCTTGTGTCTGGTGGGTTACACTCATACACAACCAATTAGGGGTAGTAAATGGGATCTTGACCCTTGGCTCTGAGCAACCAAGCGAAGGCATAGATTCTGTTGGCTATCTAACACGACACCATTCACCACAACGACACCGTACGCCCTACAATTAGCGAAGTGAGTAAAAGTAAGAATAAGTGAGTAAAGGTAGCAATAAGTGGACACTTAGTTGTCCTGGCATCCCGAAATCAATCAATTAGAGGTGTGGTGAAAGCCCATGTCCGGTCGAACACGACCGTAATTTCACTGCAGTGGCGTGCTGCCGGGCCCAAGGGGTAAGTTGATAAGACGCCAACACGGTTGTTCAAATCACCGTCAGGCGTTCCGGCAGGTAACAGCTGAGGGGACAAGCTGAACGCGATCACAACATCTAATTTGAAATAAATATCATTTACCTATCAATAATAAAATCTAATGCCCTTAATTGAGATATGTCTATTTTTAGTTATTTTGTACTTTTTCAAATCTTTATAATTAAACAATTATTAATTTATTTAATTAATTAATTAAACAATATGTTGTTTTCAGGGTGATAGCGGTGGACCTCTTACTTTCGAAAGAGCGCCATCTAAATTCGAATTAATCGGTATGTATTATTTCTGAAACAAAGCACCAGGTCTTAAAAAAGACATCAAATCGGAAGTAATTTCTGAAAACTAAATTAAAAATACTTGACGCTTAGCCCTGTTATGCAAAAAATATTTGTATAGGTAATAATGTTAAAAATATGCACTCCGTATGGATGTAGTTAAACCAAAATTCTAATCTTTTTTTCAATTTTATATTAAACTGCCAAGGTTATCACTTATCTACGCTTAGTACCAATTCATGAAAATCCAATCACGTTATACATTCATCAGTTCTCATGTCAGAATTGTATTACATTTGTCGGTATTGTATTTTTCTTAATATTATAGGTATCAGTTCAATGTCATTAGACTGTGGCTTAACAGAAGGGCCCTCAGTATACACTCATGTGCAAAAATACCTCGACTGGATCCTGGCTCACACTGTCGATGTTCAATACTGTGCAAACAACTAATTGTAAAAAAATATACTTTTTTCTTCTGTTTGTATCATAAATACCAAAAAAAATAATTATTTACTTCAAGAGAACGGGGTACAAGGCAAAAGAATAATAATTTATATTGCTTTAATGTTTCAACATTAATTGTGCACATTTATTAGTGCTAAAACGTTGGCCTTTAAAGAATTTAATAATAATAATAATAATATGTACTGTATTAAACAAAAAAAATGTTATTACAGGAGGATTTACAAATTACAATCATTATGTATAATTGATATAATTGATAGCACATACACAACTTAACTTTAATGATAAAATTAGAAACATAATATCCTATAATATTATTTATAACACATTAAAATAAATATGTCGCCTTATTCAAATAGCATAAATGATCTAATTTTTAAGGCGTTTATAATATATTAAATTATATCATTTAGTTTTTGTATAGAATCAAAATTGAATATATTATAATTGTAAAAGTTATGTACTGAACATTGTCCTGTTATATATTTATTTAGAAAAGCTGTTCTACATACATTGTAATGCGCAGGGCCGGACCGTGAGTTTGTGGAGCCCTGGGCTAATACAGCTTGGGGGCCCCGTAACAGACGCGAGAAAATATAACCAAAACAAGCGATGGGAAATCCCCCGTTCCGTTCGATAGGCGCGCACACAGTTTAATTGATCTCTCCAACCTTATGATAGGAATTTTTAAAATTTTAGATTTTTTTTAAATTCACAATATTGCCCTAGTAGAAATAATCAAGTTTAGTAGTGTTGATGTATAAGTTTATAAATATTGATAAGCAGTGTAAATAAATAGAGACGTGTATATATTGCGCTTTGAGTTCGAAGCACTTGATAATATACCCAAAAGTAGATTTTTGAGCTCGAAGAGTGTGCGTTCAACTCCTGGAACATCCTTCAGTAAATAGCGGTCATTACCCAATATTTGCTCTACCATGTGTAAGGACCCTTGAATCTTGGCGGTAATTTTCTTGACTATCCAGTTGCTGACGGTTCCTTCTCCACTAGGACAAGATCGTCTACTTGGTAGTGTTGTGGAGACTTGCGGCGTCTGTCATAGTACAACTTCTGTTTTTCGGCGTCTTGTTGTAATTTCTTGTAGGCCGCCTCACGTAACTCCTCAACGTCGGCGTGGGCGGGTTCCTCAACGTCTTGTAACGTCAACAGGATTTTATTCTGCAAAATATCGCGAGGTCTGTAAGAAAACAATAGTTCATGAGCGGATTTCTTTGTGGTTTTATGTTGTAAACAATTCAGTGCCCATTGTATCGTGCGTATATGCATGTCCCAGTCGGATCCATCTTCTTTCTTGCTCATAGTCGGGATTGCTGCCATCAACGTTCGATTGTAGCGCTCTATCTGTCCATTGGCCCTTGGTGTGCGATTTCCTGCTCCCCTAATTATTTTAGGAAAAATATCTTCGAATAAAAGTTTTAGAACATAAAATTTTGTATCTAAATCATTAAACAGAATTAATTTTGCATGCTTTGTAACGGCAGAAATTTGATATGAAAATGTCAAAATTACCTCAAAAACAGATAGCGATAACCATGGAACTTGAACAAAATGATGACGTTTTAGCTGTCAGAATAATTTCTAATCATTTTGTTCAAGTTCCATGGCTATCGCTATCTGTTTTTGAGGTAATTTTGACATTTTCATATCAAATTTCTGCCGTTACAAAACATGCAAAATTAATTTTGTTTAATGATTTAGATGCAAAATTTTATGTTCTAAAACTTTTATTCGAAGATATTTTTCCTAAAACAATTAGGGGAGCAGGAAATCGCAAAAATTTGATTTTACGGGTTAAATCCCTATTACCCGCTAAATGATTCAGCACCCTGTATAATATATCAAAATACCCACTTTTCACATCACTTTCAATACCTATTTTCAAAAAAATTTGACAGATCATTTGCGTCGCCATCTTTACATTTACAGCAGGCCGTGAGTATGTAATAGCAGGCGGATAGAGCGAATAAACATAAGTTACTATGGCAACCGTTTACTTACCGTACTCGTTATGTTATGAAAACACTTTCGGCACGCCTACCTGTTATACATGCATGGAAAGTAGCTATTTTGTAGTGAGTATGACAAAAAAAAATTAATCTTTAGTACGGTCGTGTCTAACGAAATGTAATATTGCATTATGTTGTGTTTTCCAAAAAATACCTATACGTTATTTTTACTGACAAAACTATAGGTGTAATGACTTAATCAAAATGTTTTTTTCGTGCTCTTATTTGACTTTTTCACTGTTGTCCAATGATAACTTACCAATGCTGGGTTGCAAGGGCGGACCCAGAGAGAGCGGGGAAGGGGGGTTAGAATAAACAAGAAAAAACAAAGTTCAAACAATAATTGGAAAAGAATGAATTCTCACAAGATTTAAAATTAAGTAAGCAAATATAACAATTCAATTACCACTGCTACATGTTTCGACATAGATAGGTCATCTTCAGGCAGAATCTTTTTCACCTAATTAGTCATTTAGCTTTGAAGTTGCAAATAAGGTCCCATTGCCATAAATTTAATGAAAAACAATGGATGAAGAATTGATGAAGAACAATGGATGAACAATTAGAGAATAATTATTGTTTATTAAACACACAAGTGATTAGAAGTATATTCATCACGTATTAAGTTCTTAAATCGGCCCTTTTCAGGTCCATGATGTGAAAAATCCGAGCGCGCAACTTCCCCGCGGTGCACATCGGGTAACGCTAATTTCGCCGCTGTCAAGTACAAGCCTCTATATAGTTTTTTTTAGGTTAGGCAAATAAATCCTGGATTCGCCGTTGCTGAGTTAAGGAATGAGGAACGCATTAACAGAAAATCTGGTTTGACAATGTATTAAAAATTTTACTTCTCATTATCAGAAAACTATCAAAACTACATAAAACTACTATCAAAACTACATAAATCCAAATTAGTATAAAAGATCGATCGAAATGTGAAGAAAAGGTCTTAAAATTCTCTCATATTTTACAAAGCTTTGTTAGAATTTAATAGTGCATTTGTATATAGGTACCTACTTACATAGTATTTGTCACATACATTATTGCTGTTGGTCGAATGGCGCAATTAGCGCCCCCCTATGAATAATGAAGAAATAAGAACATTATGTGATTTTTTCTCCTCGAAAACTAAGTTTTGAGTCTGATGCATCTAAAACGTCTTGTGTTACTGCAGAAAATAAAAAATGTCTACTAAACACCCAAGTATCTCCTTAAGAAGTAATAGTTCCAGAGCCGACAAATAGGGAGTCACAATTATTATTATGTTTAATAAATAAAACACACAAAACTGACTATAGCTGTCCAACTTTATTTTTAAGTACTACGTTTCGGTCAGTTGTAAAAGACTCTTTTCAAGTAACTTGAAAAGGGTCCCTTATAACAGACCGAAACGTAGTACTTAAAAATAAAGTTGGACAGCTATAGCCAGTTTTGTGTGTTTTATTTATTAAAGTTATTTTTTTCGCTGTCGGTAGAAGCTAATAAGTGTATGATTATTTTTATTCTCACGGAAATTGAAAAATTAGGGGTGCCAAGGGGTTGCGACAGGATGAACTCTGGCACCCCATGATGATTTGAAAGTACTCGTTGTGACCGATATTTCAACGTCAATTTGTTATTTATGACTAAAAAATATCGGATTGATAAAATTCTTGGTGAATATTCAAAACTGTATGAATTTTAATCATTTTAAGGGAATTATTAAGGGTTAAATGTTTTATTCTGTGCAAAAACAATTGTACGGTCGTCGATCATATTATGATATACCTACTTACATATTATTTACATACCAAAATGCATGTACTTATTAGCAAATATTATGTATAGGTACTTAAATAAATAAATATAAATATACGTTTATTGTTCCTTTTACGAAACAAAAGGAGCGGGATTCAAACATAATGTTTGTTCTTCCACCCGTCCATTTACAAAAGACATATAAGTACAGACATTTTAAAATATTTAGGTACACAAAAACAGTTAAAAATTTTTAAAAACAATCCAAGATTAGTTAATGCTTTGAAGCCTTCTACGATTAATTAACAGCTTGGTGATAGTCAAGGATAAAGTTTTTAAATTAGATTTATGGATAGTTTGTTTAATAATGTCACTCAGCTCGTTTAAATGCTTCGGCGCTAAATAAGAAAAAGACTTTTTGAAAGAAATAGAGAAAAAACGGGGTATAACAAATGTGATATATCTGCTGCTATATGGATTATTACTGATTTCTAATTTGACATTAAGATAATTATGTTAAACTGTTTGGAGAATTTCAAAAATAAAATTATATAAATGCAACAAGCGTCGCTCAGACATATTCAAAATTTCGAATTTTAATAGATAAGGAGTGATATGTTCCCTGAAGGGGATTTCATAAATAAATCACATACAAGCATTTTGCAGTTTTTGTATTTTATTACGAGTCACAAAGTCTAGTGAACCTCCATAAACAACATCACCATATTCAATAATAGGAAGAATCAAAGCATAAACCAATCTTAGTTTCATTGTTGCAGATAAAAAAGCCTTGTAGGAAAATAATACCTTAAGTCTACTAAAAGCAAATCTAAATTTATTTGTGATTTGCTGGTAAAATTTCATTTGCGTATCGAAAATAATACCCAAATTTTTAGCATTCTCGACGATAGGTATGACATCTCCATTAATATTCAAATTTAGTCGAGAATTGCTCATTGCTCTCTGAACAAAACTATTGGCAATGTAAATAACAGTAGATTTAGTAGAGTTAAGGCATAAGGCATGGTTAGTAGAGTAATCATATATAGATTTTAGGTCACTATTAATAATGTCTGAAGCTTTAGAGCTGTCAATTGCACGAAATGAAAGATAAATTTGAGTATCGTCGGCATATTGATGGAATCTGCAGTGATGGATACAAATTATTACAGAAATCGAATACATATAAAATGAAGAGCAATGGACCAATTATCGAGCCTTGTGGTACACCTTTAGATACAGGATGAAAATCTGAAATATTGTTAACATCAAAGAAAACTGCTTGGCATCTATTTGTTAAATAAGAATCAAACCATTCAATGCAATCCGACGAGAGTCCCAAGTAATGACGTTTTGCTAAGAGAAGTTTATGATTTATAGTGTCGAACGCTTTACTATAGTCAAGCAGAACCAAGGCTGTGCAAAGAGATTGGTCCATTGCTTTTCTTATATCATCAGTAACCAAAGTGAGTGCCGTAGCAGTACTGTGATTTTTTCTAAACCCTGACTGATATTCAGGAAGCAAATTATTGGATTGTTAATAATTTGTGAGTTGTTTATAAACTACTTTTTCTATAATTTTAGAGAGGGCACATAAAATGCTAATGGGCCGCAAGTCTTTATAGTCTTGCGGGTTTGAAATTTTAGCAATAGGCCTGATTAAAGCTTTTTTCCAAATGGAAGGAAAGGAGGAATTGAACTATTTATTATGTTAGTTACGACACCTATGCAAGCCGGCAGACACAATTTCAAAATTTTAATGGCGATTTCATCAACACCGACGGCATTACTAGAGATACTTGATACAATGTCGGTAATTTCCTCGCTAGAGACTGTAACAAAATTAAAGGTCTCTATGCAGTTTGGATGGCGATTATTTAAATAAAAATCAAGAATGTCATAATTTATATCAATATTCTGATTCACAATGCTCAAAAAATATTTATTTATTTCAGAAGGGTTTTTAAGTTTAGAGGGTATGTTTGATTCACGTGACCGAGTAACATTGATTTGCTGTTAATTATTCCACAATGACTTGGAACTTTTATTTCTGTTTACAGTGAAGTCAAAATAAGCTCTCTTTTCTCTCTTAATGGCGTTTTTAGTATATTTTTTTAAGGCAATATAGTAATTTTTTGTCGATCCAGTTTTGTTTTTAAGATAACGAGCTCTTGCCACGTCCCGTTTATTTAACATGATTTTAATAACATTTGTTATCCATGGCAACGATTTCTTTTTATTTACAATTCGGGATTTGAAAGGAGCATGACAGTTCAGAATGTCACCAATAATTAAATTAAATGAAGCAACTTTATTATCTAAGTTCGAGAGTTGTGCTACATGATTCCAATCAATATTTTGTATATCATTGATAAAATTATTTTCGTTAAAATTACTGAAATCTCTGACATATATAGACACTTTTATTCACTGTTTTAATTCCAGTTTTAACAATATTGCAGAGCACGAGTCTATGATCAGTGATCGAATCAGGCATGTCTATACAATGAGGATTTGTAACCATAGAGGTGTCATTAGTAATTATCACATCAATTAGTGAACCAATGTTATCATTATAACGTGTGATTTCATTAATAATTTGTTTAAGACCAAATGCCTCAAGTAAAGAAAGACAATATTTTGTAATAACTGAATCACTGAGCTGATCGATGTTAAGATCGCCCAAACATATTAATTTATCACAGTTTGGGATTATATTCAAAAACGTATCTTCAAGAACATTCAATGAGTCGACATAGGAAACGCTGGGGGGCCTATATAAAGACCTAATGGCGAAATTACGATGGCGAATTTTTAAGTTCATCCAAATTTGTTCAAGTAATTCACTATCATTATTCAATTGTATTAATCTGAAATTTAAGGAGTCTCTTATATACATGGCAACACCACCTCCTCTTTTTTTAGCGCGATCACGTCTTATAAGAACATATCCAGGAATATTAAACATTTGTCCGTCAATTTCGGAGGATAACCAGGTTTCACTCAAAGTTAATATGTCAAAATTGTACTTCTTAAAATAGACCAAAAATTCGTCAAAGTTTGATTTTAGGGATCTCACATTTAAATGTCCAATTTTTAAAAAAATATTAACATGTCCACTAAACTCGAGAGTTTCACTTACATGAGCGGATTGTCTAAAAAATTAATTTTCTTATTTTTTGGAAACCAAAATCGTTTTATAATAATTATACCTGCTGGCCAAAAACTTGGATTCATAAGCTTATCATTAAGATTCATAGGCGCTCCAAGCAAAAAAGAAGATGTATTGCCCTTAGTTGCTAACTGTCTGCAGCTAAAATTAATATTAGAAGCATCACTTTTTAAAAAATTTAACACAGTATCACAAGTAACTGATTTAGAAGCTTTGCCTAGATATAACCACGCAGTCCTTTCAACACTTTTAAATCTGAAACCACATTATTTGTACCGACCGATTATTGACGATTTCTAATTGTGTTATCAACATTTTTAGGAGAAATTTTACCACCTGTAAGATTATCAGACTTTAAATCCGGACCTGCTTCTGTAGCAGTAACTTGCGGAATAATTTTACCTGATCTTAAACTTTGACCTTCAATTACATTAGCATACGATTTTTGAATATTATTGTTACTCAGATATGAAACTGACTTTTTTAAATTTTCAACTTCACTCTGCAATTCTTTAATTATATTTTGTTGTTCAGACACAATTTTTGAGACACAATCAGACACAATTTTATCTAAAACATTTTTAAATTCAGCAGAATTCAAAAAATTACTAGTGCCAGATTTAGGGTATCGGAGAACCCATCAATATTTATTGAATTTTCACCATCACTGGATTTATTTTTTGCGCCTCCAGGAGGCATTTTTATAAAAAATAAGTAAAAAACAAAGTATTTAGAGGAGCACGTTCACAACACGTCTAACCCTAATCAAATACAGTTTGATATAGGAAATAAGTGAAATGGGACATAATATTATGTTCATACACAAATTTTTTCTTCAAATTAGATGAGCTTCCATTTGTCAAAGTTTGTTGGTGTGCTAGCAAATCACCTAGTATTGGGATCCGCCAGATGGATAGAGCTTAAAAAACATGGCGCAGAGGGGGGGAAATTTCATATACGGGGTATACTTTTGCGTGTAATTTTATGATTTTTCAAAGTAATAAGAAATGATAAAATATGTAAGTGCAATTTGTGATTAGGCCGGTACGAATCCTAAAAAAAAATTTATTTTAAAAACAAAAAACCCGACTGCGTAAAAATCGAACTTAAAAGATGGAAACAAGATCAAATGATAACATGCAGTCGGAGGCATAGTAGTAACAAATTGAACAGAAATACCTCCGACTGCATGTTATCATTTGATCTTGTTTCCATCTTTTAAGTTCGATTTTTACGCAGTCGGGTTTTTTGTTTTTTAAAATAAATTTTTTATTTCAAATGTTTTTAGTTAAAAATAAATCGATATAGATCCTAAACGGTCAGTCGAATCGAAAAATGTTGAAGGAAAACTAAAAATGATTTTTAAATACCTATTCAACGATACATAGTTTGTTGACTTTCATTTTTTTCATTTTCACAATATGGCGTCCTGTAGTCGCCATATTGAATTTTCACTAATGTCATGTCTTTAGTGACACTCGCCGGACTAAGGGGAATCGATGGACGTGTGAATCATAAAAATCGGCCCAGGCGTTTGGTCTGTATAGTGTTTCAAAGGAACATTTCATTTTCACAATATGGCGTCCTGTAGTCGCCATATTGAATTTTCACTAACGTCATGTCTTTAGTGACACTCGCCGGACTAAGGGGAATCGATTGACGTGTGAATCATAAAAATCGGCCCAGGCGTTTGGTCTGTATAGTGTTTCAAAGGAACATTTCATTTTCACAATATGGCGTCCTGTAGTCGCCATATTGAATTTTCACTAACGTCATGTCTTTAGTGACACTCGCCGGACTAAGGGGAATCGATTGACGTGTGAATCATAAAAATCGGCCCAGGCGTTTGGTCTGTATAGTGCTTCAAAGGAACATACAAACATACATACATCCATCCATACATACATACATACATACATACATACTATAAGAGTACGCAGTGGACAATTTTGAGTACGTAGATTGGCTTCTCACCTGGGAAAAGAGAAAGAGAGAGAGAAAAGAGGAAAACGGTTGTATCAGATATGGCTCAGAGAGTGTTGTTAAATCGGGCCCAAGTAATTGTTAAACAATCCCAGAAAATATTCTCTGAGTTGATCCGATACAAGAGTTTTCCTTATTAATGAAAGGACACGAATAATGTTAACAAAATTTATTAGTAATTATTAGTTATGCAAATATCAATAACGCAAACTTAACGTAAAATTAAATCAAGATTCGATAGGAATCGAAAGTGAACACAAACGGAATAGTTGGAAGCTTAGCAAAATATAATAAATCGATTCACTTAAATTAACACTTTACTTTAAGTAATGAAAAGTTAATTGCGGAAAACTTAATAATAAAGAAAATTGAATAATTATTGATTAAACAATGTATCGATAGGAATCGATAGAACCATTGGAATGGTTGCAAAAGAAATAGGAAATTAGAAAATGAAAAATAACCCGGACACAAAATTACCACTTTCAACTCGCTGAGTGAAAAATTAATAATAATTAACACAAAATGACCATTTAGAAATGGCTTAAAAGAAAATTAGAAAAATAAAATAAAACCCGAGCACTTAAAATTACGGCTTACGACTCTAAGTGAAAAATTAATAATAATTATTCTATTTTTTCCGTTGATAAGCAAATTTAGCATTTTAACAATTAGAAAATAAAACGTGTACACAGCATGCTAATTTTTATAGGAGTCAATTACATAAACAAAGCCGCTCCCATATACTGCTAGATCAGAATGCCAATAAATAAGTAGTTATAAGATTATTCAATATTATTTACAAGTGATACGCAATATCACAATACATACATACATACATACATACATACATAGGCTGTTAAACACATTACCACTCCTTTGCGTGCGCAGTCGGGTAACAAAAGAATTTCGTTGAAGGAGAACGGATTCTCAAACCCGAACATATTCAAATGTCGGGAATGTAACGAGAAAAATGCATGAAAAATGAACTGTCAAAAGTAGTAATCTTTACGGCATATTGTTTAAAAACATCAAAATTAAAAGAAAATCTCCACGAAATTAATCATCCGTTCAATGCTCCTTTAAGGCTGGGCTAGGTGAATAATGTAAACACAAAACTACAATATAATATGTTAAATTGTAATAAGTACTACGTAAGGTACTAACCTCAAAATATTTGTATACAGATAATTAGTCCTAATTTTGCCAATCATCAGTGATTTAACTATTGTAGTACAGTATGATAATGAGTACATCTTATTATTAACTAGCCGTTACCCGTGGCTTCGCCCACGTATTTTACGATTTATAATTTATTATCCCCCCGCGAGAAATTCTTCTCCTGCAAAACGAAGCCGGGCTGGTAGTGTTTATTCGCTCGAATTTTATAATACATAACTCACTCGCTTCGCTCGTTCGCTCGAATTTTATTAACACATTACTCACCCGTTCGCTTGAATATTATTAATATATTACCCACTCGCCTCGCTCGTTCGCTTGAATATTATTAATACATTACTCACTCGCTTCGCTCGTTCGCTCGAATTTTATAAATACATTCATCATTCGCTTCGCTCGTTCGATCGAATATTAATAATACATTACTCACTCCCTTCGCTCGTTCGCTTGAATATTATTAATATATTACTCACTTGCTTCGCTCGAATATTAATAATACATTACTCACTCGCTTCGCTCGTTCGCTCGAATTTTATTTATACATTATTGCTCACCTACGATACCTATATAAGGAACTCCTGTGCAAAATTTGTTACCCTACCGCGAGAATCTTCCCCCCTAATTTGTTATCCCCCGCGAGAATCTCCCCCCCCTAATTTGTTATCCCCCCGCGAGAATCTTCCCCCCTAATTTGTTATCCCCCGCGAGAATCTTCCCCCCTAATTTGTTATCCCCCCGCGAGAATCTCCCCTCCTAATTTGTTATCCCCCCGCGAGAATCTTCCCCCCTAATTTGTTATCTCCCCGCGAAAATCTTCCCCCCTAATTTGTTATCCCCCCGCGAGAATCTTCCCCCCTAATTTGTTATCCCCCCGCGAGAATCTTCCCCCCTAATTTGTTATCCCCCGGCGAGAATCTTCCCCCCTAATTTGTTATCACCCCGGGAGGATCTCCCCCCCTAATTTGTTATCCCACCGCGAGAATCTCCACCCCTAATTTGTTATCCCCCCGCAAGAATCTTCCCTCCTAATTTGATATCCCTCCGCGAGAATCTTCCCCCCTAATTTATTATCCCCCGCGAGAATATTCCCCCCTAATTTGTTATCCCCCCGCGAGAATCTTCCCCCCTAATTTGTTTCCCCCCGCGAGAATCTCCCCCCTGCGTAGCTTTCTATTAGTGAAAGAATTTTTAGAATCGGTTTAGTAGTAACAGAGATAAAACAAAAACAAATCTATCCCACGGGAACCGTACATTTTTTCGGGATAAAAATTAGCATATAATATTCTCTGACCCCTAAACTACCACTATGCATAAAATCATGTCGATCCCTTGCTCAGTGAAAAACAAAAACAAAACTATTCCACGGGAACCGTACATTTTTCCGGGATAAAAAGTAGCCTATGTGCTATTCCAGACTATAATCTATCTCTGTGTCACATTTCATCCAGATCCGTTCAGCCGTTCCGACGTGATTGAGTAACAAACATCCATCCATACATACATCCAAACTTTCACATTTATAATATTAGTTAGATTAGATATAAAATCTTTTTTTAATTCATAAATACAGTTTTTCCACATTTCATTAGAAAATAATTCGCTGTAAAGTAAATTTTACAATGCAATAACTGATAGTGTTTAATGCTATGATATTAAAAAACGTCGCGAATTCCATTTTCGATAAACTTTTTGTTTATTTTACTTGTTTTATTTTTGTAATATACAATTTCACGATAAAGTTGCACTGTTAGCATGTAAAATTTTCCCTCGTTTTGAGTACAATTTTCTGCCACCAGATGTCATATGCTCATTTGACGGATCCCAATAGATATATTTTTACTGTATGACGGTAAACAGTTTTCAAAAGGTTAAAAATGTAAGAAGTCATATGGAGAACCTCTAATATCAATCATAAAAAATGTTCAAAATCATAACTTGATAAAGGTTCACGTAATTACCCATAAGTATATAAAAAGGTATTCATGATCAGCCTAGTACATTTGTCTTCGGATCGGTATAGTTGTTTGTTTTTCATTGTTCAATATTTTAACAATATGATAATAAATTGTAAAACAATTCGATGTTACTACGTGTTTGTGACAATATTTTTTTCATTTATTTATATGGTAAGATTTTTAAATTTTCAATAGGTAGTGCAAAAAAATCGTAAAAAACGTCGACTAATAATAACCATCTTTTAAAACTATTGCGAATATATTTAATGTTCTAATAGTAGACTGTATATCTAGTTTCGTAATAACTAATGAGGTACCTATATTACGCACGAGGTGACTATTCTCAAACAAGCGCAGCGAGTTTTAAAGGTCACACGAATGATAATATCATATCGCACGAAATATTAGGGAATTTTTTTCATACTCCCTATGGCCTATAAAATAGCTGCTTTTCACTTTATTTTCAGCATTTTCAAATTTTTTGACAGTTCACAACACACGTATAGTGCAGATGTGTAAGGTGTGTCTTCCAAGTCGTTCAGTAGCCTTGTGGTCTAAAATATTGGCCTAACAATATGCCGGTCTAACATTTTAAAAATATTCCATAGCCTACTTGCAAATCGTAAATTGCGCCTTACTAACATTTGTTTGTGTTTTCTTTCAGGCAAATACCAAAAAGCTGCTCAATTGCAGTAAGTACAAAAAACAAAAAAACAATAACAAACAAAAAATTCCGATGTTACAACTCACAGCTGATGAAAATAAAAATCGTAAATTCAAAACCAAGTTGAGATAAAAATTTGTAGTACAATAAGTGCCCAATGAACACAGTTTCCTCAATGCCAAAATCAGTTAAGGTCTAAAAGTTTGTCAGTTTTGTTTATTTAATATCTTTAAAACCGATGAACTGATTTTGATGCGGTTTTCTGTAAACGTTTAATAATGCATCAGAACAAGTTTTTGGATACAGAATTTTATGTTCTAAAACTATTATTTGAAGATATTTTTCCTAAAATAATTAGGGAAGCAGGAAATCGCGAAAGTTTGATTTTACGAGTTAAATCCCTATGTGCAGCGGTCACGGTCACCACCCTGTATATATATTTTCCATTTTATGGTACGGAACCTTAAAAATAATAAATTGAAAATAGCTGTTATGGTGACCTTAAAAAATGTAATGTTTCCTTATTCTAATAATGATAAATTTAAATTAACGAGACGAAATTTTTCGATTGATTTATGTAATTTCCAATGTAAACAAATGAGTCAGGCGATTATTTTCAATTCAGAATCTCGCATAACATTTTCGTAGGCGAGCTTGCAATTGTTTGTATGTAAACAGTTGAAAGCGAATATCATTCTCGCATTTTCTATATAGTCAGTAATTACCTATGTCAATTTTAGTAAAAAAAAAATTCGACTGATGACCAGTCCTATACGTCCCACCTAGTAAATATTTGCAAAAAATAAACACTCTTTTTTTTATTCTTTGACTAGGCCCAAATAACCTTAGCTGTTGGTGGTCTTTAAAACACAATTTAATTTTTATTCTTTGAAAAAAGCATGGCCCTCTTTTTTGTTTGGTGATCTACTGATGGCTAGCTTAATATAGCAAAAATCATGGTTACCTTGATTTACGTACAATTTTTATTTTTTTTTAGTAAAATATTTTTTTTCTCGAAAACTATACATTTTAGAGAAAAAAATATTTACATTTTTTTCATATTATAACATCTAGAATTCATTTATATTTTTTTTTACCTATGTTAATACGTGACATTGAGGACGTTTTTTTGAATATCTCAGGATCCACTGAACCGATTTGACTCAAAATCTAATCAGATCTAAGTTAAAGGCTGATAAACACAATAGAACAATCGGCATGCCCGTATGTTGTTCCGTTCTTAAGATATCGAAGGCGAAAAATTGACCACACACACACACACATACACACACACACACACACACAGATACACACACACACACATACACACACACACATACACACACACATACAGACATCAGTCAGAAAATGATCTTAAACGATTGCTAGGGTCTCAAAACGTGAAAATCTGTTAAAATCTCGAAATATTTTTTTCGGACTAAATCCATTACTTCCCTACCATAGTAGAGGTGGGAAGTAACAAACAATTTTAACATTTTCAAGATCAATCTACCTATCTATGAATAGTGTAGTGTAGGGTTGAATATTGTAATCAATGCTGATAAAAATCAATTTATTAATTGATTATTTAAGAGTAATTGATAAGTAAAAACAAGCAATTATTATTATTATTTATTGAAAGTTAATACATTGTATAACCTCATATCTTTATATGATTGTACATAACTTTCATCATTGTGGGCTTCTGGGGATAAAACCCCTAGTACCAATTACATAGACTATCCTAAAATTTCACATTAAAAGACACGGGCACAAAAGAACGATGGATACACGCATTTTATAAAATCCAATGATTACTTCGCGTGTTTGTTATTAGATCACGTTAATTTATTATATGGAAACTGCAAATACACAGCTGAACACCCCTTGATATGTTTTTTAAATTTTCTCCTGAACCCAGTGGCGGATTTAGAGGGTTCAACCCCCCTCCCCGAATTTTTGGCAACACACAGAACACATAGAAAAAAACATCCGATTCATATCTTAGCGGCGTTGGGCGTTGCATATTTTCGATTTTTTTTGATATTTTCGCTGATTTGGTGAGGTAAGTTTCAATATAATGTACTTGTACATAAATATTTTGAACCCCCCCTCCGAAATATTTTTCTAAATCCGCCCCTGCCTGAACCCCATTACTGTTTCAACATTGAGATTTCTGTGTCTTATCAAAGAAGAGAATTAAATTAAATTAAAAATATGAAAAACGTTGTATTTCATGTCATCATAAAATATCAGATTTAAAAAATAGGTACTTATGCCTATTTTTTTTATTTTAGAAATATAATTACGAGTTTTACAGCTTGCAATGGAATATTAATTGTTTCATAACAATTTAATGTTGGTTCCAAGGTCACGATTTGTATTTGTTATATTTTATGAACAGTGTGTGGCAATATTGTTTCTTTTTATTCCGCATTAAACTTTATCACATTCTGGTAAAAATTCTGTAATAAATTATTTGTCCAATTTCTAAATGTAATCGCTAATCAGTTATTGTCATTAGTTACTCATTTCGATATTTTATGGAGTCTTGTTGCTTCAGTTTTATTTTATACAGTTTAAAAAACCAAATAGTCTATAAACGTAACTTATGTATTAATTATTTTATTCTAAAATAACAAAGAAGCAAAATTCATTATCTAAAATAACAAAATTTTAACCCGACTTTTAACCAATATTTTTGGACACATTTCACAGTTTAACGCAGAACACACTATCTGATAATCAAGTTTGAAAATGATCTTAGATTGTGACTAGTGACTACACATATTTCTTCGTAAGAAATCGATACATCTTTAAAATGTGTACATTGTACATTTTTTTCAATATAAGTACTTTTTTATACATTAGACATGGAGGGTAGACAGAGCGATCCCCTATATTATTTTAGAACAGAAATGAGAGAAGGAGATAGCTATTGTAGACGACTATCATTATCTCTTTCTAGAATTGTGATTGGTTCTTCGTCTCGATGTCTATATTTCATACTTTTTATATTGTCAGTTGTCACTTTATTTGAAATTTGAATATTCATATTCATAGCTCAACTATACATGTTAGGGCGAAGAACCAATCACAATTCTAGAAAGAGAGATTGATAGTCGTTACAATAGCTATCTCCTTCTTTCATCTCTGTTTCAAAATTTTAGGGGAATGCTCTGTTCACTTTCCACGTCTATGCATTACAGTACTTTACCGGAATTTTTGCATGGCGAGAGAACGGGACATTTATGGTGGAGATGTCGGGATATAGTTATGAAAATTTCGATTACGAAAAAACTGGTTATGCAAATTATATCCTTATAAAAAAAATATTGTTTTGTCCTCGGAACTACGTATGTGTGCTGCAAAGTTTCAAGTTAATCGGATATGTGGAAATGGGTCAAAATTGGAATAAACATTTATTAATATAAACTAACATTTTATTATTATCCACAGGCCGTAGCTAGCATTGACGCCCAGGGCAAGATACTGATTTTGCGTTCTCAAATATTCTTTGCTTGATATATTAAAAAAAACAATCATATTCATTACATATTATATAACATTGATGATTGCGCCCTTCAGGGTTTGCGCCCCTAGCGCGGGCATCTGTTGCCTGGTCCTAGTTACGGTATTTGTTATCCACAAGTTACTTCAAATACTTATTATTATTATTAATCGTATTATTATAAATCGTATTATTCATCCTAAAAATTACGATTTCCAATTTAATGTTCGTGATCAAATAGTAAAATATTCTATGATTTCGCTAATAATTAAGAAATGGTAAAATTTCATCTTAGATTCATAGCATTAGCACTCGTATGTGAGAAGGTTCATATCTAAAGCCTAGTCCAGATCTACATACACTTGGCCGCAAACAAAACACATCCATTTGTTGTGTGAGAAAGTTTTGTTTTGACAAACAAGCTGCTGTTGCGTCCAGATCAAAAACAATGAACAATACTAGAAATTTGTGCACTGCCGTTCTCACTTCAAAACAAATGAATAGGCATTTACCCCGAACGTGTCCAGATTTGATTGTTTACGAGTATAAACACGTGTTTTCCATCCTCGACGGAAAACAAATAAAAAAAAAGTGTGTGTGTCAGCTCCGATGCACGACTGGAGCTTACTCCTTAAGTACGTACGTACATATGACCGCCATTTTGAAATCTGACGCCGTTTTATTTTTTTTTGAGTTCTATAAAACTCTTAAATATCAATTTTCAAAAAGATCGGATAATTTTTACAAAAGTGCGTATGGCCGCCCTTTTTAAATCTGACGCCATTTTATTTTTTTTGTGACCTATAAAACCTTTCAATATCAATTTTCAAAACGATAATCGTCTAACGCGCCTATAGAAGCATAGCTTTAAAAATTCACATAAATCGGATCAGTAGTTCTCGAGTTATAAGCGTACAAAGGAACATACAGACAGAGAAAGCCAAATTGATCAGTGAAACGTCGAGAAATTTTGGTCCGATCCGACCGATGTCAATAATTACTTTTAACTCAGTAGGCCATGGTTTTTAAACATAAAATTCAAACATCAACAGTCAAAAAATTGAATGACTATATTAGAATAATATTTGAATTTGTATATAAATGTGTATAAAAATTTTGGAGGATACAAGTAATTCAAGAATTACAAGGCACGATATTCATGTAGGTACTGTATGTAAACGGTTTTGCCGAACATAGGGAAAATAAAGATGATTTACAATTTTTTAGTAGGCTATGAGCCATAGGACCTAATGTAAATATGTATTGGATTACATAGAAAAAATAGTACCTACAGTGAATTTTTTAAACAATTTTCCATATCAACGGTTGACTATTAAGCGTAACTCGGAACCTGCTAAATAAAAAAAGTCATGATGTGCCGTAAGACACCCAACAGAAGCTATGCTTCTTACGCATTGTATATAAGACTGAATTTATCAAAGATATAAACAATACAATTAAAAAGTTATTATTTGACCGCCATTTTGAAATCTGACGCCATTTTATTTTTTTGTGTCCTATAAAACTCGCAAATATCAATTTTCAAAAAGATCGGATAATTTTTACAAAAAAGTGCATATGGCCGCCATTTTGAAATCTGACGTAATTTTATTTTTTGTGTCCTGTAAAACTCTCAAATATCAATTTTCAAAAGGATCGGATAATTTTAGCAAAAAAGTACCCCCATATGGCCGCCATTTTAAAATATGACGTCATTTTATTTTTTTGTGTCCTATGAAACTCTCAAATACCGATTTTCAAAAAGATCGGATAATTTTTACACAGAAGTGCATATGGCCGTCATTTTGAAATCTGATGTCATTTTATTTTTTTGTGTCCAATGAAACTCTCAAATATGAAATTTCAAAAGGATCGGATAATTTTCACAAAAAAGTACATACGGCCGCCATTTTTTAATCTGACATCATTTTATTTTTTTGTGTCCTATGAAAGTCTCATACCGATTTTCAAAAGGATCGGATAATTTTTACAAAAAAGTACATATGGCCGCCATTTTGAAATCTGACATCATTTTATTTGTTTGTGTCCTTTGAAACTCTCAAATATCAATTTTCAAAAGGATCGGATAATTTTTACAAAAATGTACATACGGCCGCCATTTTGAAATATGACGTCATTTTATTTTTTTGTGTCTAATGAAACTCTCAAGTATCAATTTTCAAAAGGATCGGATAATTTTTTCAAAAATGTACATATGGCCGCCATTTCGAAATCTGACGTCATTTTATTTTTTTGTGTCTTATGAAACTCTCAAATATCAATTTTCAAAAAGATCGGATAATTTTTTCAAAAAAATACTACATATTTCCGCCATTTTGAAATATGACGTCATTTTATTTTGTGTGTCCTATAAAACTCTCAAATATCAATTTTCTAAAGAATCGGATAATTTTTACAAAAAAATACATTATTTGGCCGCCATTTTGAAATCTGACGTCATTTTATTTTTTTGTGTCCTATGAAACTCTCAAATACCGATTTTCAAAATGATCGGATAATTTTTATAAAAAAGTACATATGGCCGCCATTTTGAAATCTGACGTCATTTTATTTTTTTGTATACTTTGAAACTCTCAAATATGAATTTTCAAAAGGATCGGATAATTTTCACAAAAAAGTACGTACGGCCGCCATTTTGAAATCTGACATCATTATATTTTTTTGTGTCCTATGAAACTCTCAAATACCGATTTTCAAAAGAATCGGATCATTTTTACAAAAATGTACAATGTACATATGGCCGCCATTTTGAAATCTGACGTCATTTTATTTTTTTGTGTCTTATGAAACTCTCAAATATCAATTTTCAAAAAGTTTGGATAATTTTTACTAAGGAGTACTACATATTTATGCCATTTTGAAATATGACGTCATTTTATTTTTTGTGTCCTATAAAACTCGCAAATATCAATTTTCAAAAGGATAGGATAATTTTTACAAAAAAGTGCACATTGGCCGCCATTTTGAAATCTGACGCCATTTTATTTTTTTGTGTTCTATAAATCTCTCAAATAACATCAGATTCCGGCGATGTGATTGGTCGATATATAACACGTGAAAAACCATTTATAATGTAAAATCATGGCAACTCTAAAATTTGTTTATATTAAAAAAATGACTTGTTTCTGGAAGATATTATAAACTGTCAAAAATAAATTTATATTTTTAATTAAATTACTTCTAATTTTCAAATAATGTCTTATTAAACACTTGAAAAAGTTGAAATGGTTATTTGGGCCCTATTTGGAAACCGTTACCAGCAAGTTATTGATATATTGTATAGTGTTAAGTACAACAAACAGATACCTATAGTGCAAGTTGTAAAAAGAGCAGTTGATAATTTCAAGAATACTGGTTGCGTTAACACCGGGCATAAAAATATTACAAGAAATCGTCTGAGCCAAGCAGAACTTGAAATCCATGCTGGAATCATTGTTCACGTTAAAAAAAATCCAAACATATTAAGTGCAAGGCAATTGGCAAATGACGCCGGAATTAGCACTTATCGTGCTTATAAAATTTTAAAAGCAAATAAATTCAAATCGTAAAAATATTCCCATCATCAGGAATTCCGCGGGGACGATGCATTTCGAAGAATATCTTTTTGCGAAGAAATGTTCGAAAAATGGAATAATGATCCAGACTTCCTAAATAACATTTTTTGCTTCAGTAATGAAAAGACTTTTAGTTTGAATTGTGAACCAAATAGTCAAAATTATCACTTTTGGTCCACAGAGAATCCACATTTATTTGCTGCTACGCACACGCAATATCCTCAAAGTCTGAATGTTTGGTGTGGAATTTATAATAATAATATTATTGGTCCGTACTTTATATATATAATAATAATAATATTTATTTATTCCTGTGACATAAATGTATGGAATAGGTCATAAAAGATACAATAAGTTACATTGTTGTGGAAAAAAATTCCTTAATTGAATAAAAGGAGTGCTCAAGTAACAGACTCTTGACGATCCGCTTAAAACGAGTCAAACTATTTATTGACTTTACATTTGTCGGCAAATGGTTATATAATTTCAGAGGCATAATATTAGGACCTTTAGCAATTAAATTTAAGTTATATTTCGGAATAGCCAGTTGGTCTTTATTCCGAAGGTAATGGAATGTGGTGTCGCTAACTTTAGCAAATGAATCAATATTTTTCTTGACATATGTTGTACAATTGTAAATATATAAAGAAACAACTGTTAAGATCTGATAACGTTTAAACAGAGGTCGGCAAGAGTCTGTATAATTTGCGAATGACATCAGTCTAATAATTCGCTTTTGCATAATTAAAATATCGCCAATACGAGTGGAGTTACCCCAACATACAATACCATAACTCAAAGTGGATTGGATACAACCGAAGTAAAATGTTTTTAAAATATCAACACCTAGAGATGTTCGAAGATGGTAAATAATAAAGCAATAGGAGGCCATCTTGTCAGTAATAATACTTATATGTTTATGCCAATTTAGTTTAGAGTCTATGTATATACCCAAGAACTTTTCTTCGGATGATTGTTTGACAGACTTGCCATTAAACTTCAATAAAATATTTTGATCCAGCTCCTTAATGCTAAATTGAAGAAAAGATGACTTGGAGCTATTTAAAACAAGGCCATTATTGTGGCAAAACTTTTGCATGTTAGCTACACAATCATTAAGCTTGAGTGCAAGTTCGGGTATATTATGTGCAAAGGTAGATACGGAAGTGTCATCAGCGAAAAGTGTGGTAAAATTGTTAGCGCCAAGATTGATTACAATATCGTTAATAAATAAAATGAACAGTAGGGGACCGAGATTACTACCTTGGGGAACTCCAGTTGTAGTGGCCAGAGGTTCGGAATAAAAACTACCGCTGTCATTTTTAAGCACCACGCTTTGTGAACGATCTGACAGGTAAGAACTCAGCCAATTAAGAGAAACTCCACGAATACCATATGATTCTAATTTATTAAGTAAAATATCGTGGTTGATAGTGTCAAAAGCTCGACTCAAATCGAAGAAAATACATGCACTGAGTTTTCTCTTTTCTAAGGATTCCATTACATAATTGATCACTGATATAAGGGCATCCTGAGTAGATGAACCCTTAGTGAAGCCGAACTGTCGATTGGATAAAATATTATGAGCGTTGAGGAAATGTAATAATCTGGAATAAAAAGCTTTTTCATAAATTTTTGAAAATGCTGACAGAAGTGACACCGGTCTGTAATTGTTAATGAGTGAGCTATCACCTTTCTTATGAATGGGTACTACAATTGACAGTTTAAGAAGTGAGGGAAACAAACCCTCTTCGAACGACTGGTTTATTAAGTTCGATAAAGGAGGTGCAATAAACTCTGCTACGTGCAAAAGTAGAGAACATGGAATCCCATCCGAACCTGCTGAGTTCTTACCTGCTATTTCGTGAATGTATCTAATAATTTCTAAAGAATCAATAGGTGTTAGAAATAGTGAAAAAACATTTTTTATGTGGAAATTAATTTGATGATTTGAATTACCATTAGCTAATAAGTCAGAAACAGATGATACGAAATAATTGTTAAATTTATCAGCTGCATTATTGAAAATGAAGCGTTCCCCATGACCATCAGAAAAAAACTCTGGATAAGATTTACTCTGTTTCCTGTTTACCTGAGAGTTAATTAGTGACCATGCTGATTTTGACTTATTTGATGAGCTATTAAACAAACTTTCATAATATTTTTTTTTTGCATTGTTAACCAATAAGCGATGTTCAGTTTTCAGTTCATTATATCTATCAAGTATTTCATTGTCGTTAGTAAATTTGAACAATTTGTGGAGGTCTCTTAATAGATAGCCTTGATTTATAATTTCAGCTGTTACCCAAGGATTGGCTTTTTTCTTTTTAGACTTAGAACATTTAATACAATCAATAGGAAATGCTTTATCCACAATTAATTCAAAAGTTTTTAAAAAAATTGAAAATCTATCACTTGCATTCTCATTTTGGGAACAATAAAGAATGTGCCAGTCTTCCAATGACATGAAATACTGAAAACACTGAATATATAATGTATTATGAAAGTTTTGTTTTTGAATGTACAAGTTATGTTTTTTATTATCATAGCATTGAACGTATGTGAAGGAAACGCTTTGCATAAAATGATCAGATAAGTCCGTATAAATAATTTCAGAGTCAATAATGTTAGATATATTTGAGAAAATATTATCAATAATAGTTTTACTCCCATTCTGGATGCGAGTAAAATCGTGGATACGTTGGGTCAAACCATAACATAAGAATAAATTCCGAATGTCATACGCATCCTTAGAATTCACTTCAATATCAAAATTCACATTGAAATCACCGCATACAAATATAGGAGCACAAGATTTCTTATTAAAAATTTTATTTAAAAGCATATCTAATTTATTATTAAAAATGGAAAGGTCTGCACCAGGTGCTCTATACACACAGATGACATTAATGAAACAGTCATCTTCCAATTTAATATTGACTGAAGTAAATTCGAAACATTGATCGATGCAGTCTATGGAAAGTGCTTGAGCATTGTGATTAAGATCATTTCGAATAAAAATTCCAACTCCACCCCCTTTTAAAGACGAGCGACAATAAAAGGCTGCTAAAATATAATTGTCTAATTTTATAACGGAGATTTCAGTCGGACTACACCACATTTCAGTTAAACAGATGACCTCCGGTAAACAAAGTGATAGCAGCAACGTGCCCAATTCATTACTTTTATTACGGAAACTTCTAACGTTTAGGTGACACACACGGAAATACAAGTCTACCTTTTTTCTTGGGGTTTCGGTACACGGTGAAAAAATTGATTGATTCTGACGCCTTTCGGCCATATTTCCACTGCTTTGATCTTGTCAGCATCTTCTTCGAGAATAGTAACTTTGAATGAAGAATAAAGTGTGGGGTGTTTAGCTTGCAATTTTTCACAAACGATATTGGGAGCATGTTGCTGCAAGTAGGAGCTAAGTTCAGCCTCGGATGTTGATGGGTCAAGGCCATATATGTGTAAAAATTCCTTACGAGGTGCACTTTTAATTTTGATGTTGACATCTTCACAGGTCCCTTGAATAAATCTCTGTTTTCTTGGGCGTCTACGAACTGTAGACCAGGCTGGGTTAGGTGGGTCAGAATCGTCATCAGTTACATCAGACAACTTATTTTTCACAATATTTGAACTAATATCTGAATTGATGACCATACTTGGTAAATTCGAGTCACCGGATTTGATGTTTCCATCAATCGATTGTTCAGGCATAGCTTTTGCTTTCTTATTTAAATGGATCTTAGAATAACTATCTGAAATTGCTTCTGCATACGTAGAAGTGGATGGAACCACAGCTGAAGATTTCAAGGATATGATTTCATCTTGAAGTTTTTTAATAATAGTATCCTTGCATTCACAGATAGATTTCAATTCGAAAATTTGTTTAGATAAATTTAATATTGCACTATTCATAGTAGCTTGATTTCTAAGAATGAGATCTAATTTTGTCTCGGAATTTAAATTTAAAACAGCTTCACATTGAACATTTGAATTATCGGAGTTATTATCAGGGTTATCTTTGTCGATATTATCAAAGATTATTGGATCTAATGATTTACTTGTAAAAGAAAGACATTGCGAACATTTCCAATCTTTAATTGATTTATCAGTTTTCATATCACAAAACGCATCAAGAGCTAAACCAACACAATTGATATGGAAACGTAGATTGCACTGCTTACAGTCAATAACATCGTCATAGCGCCCAGTTTTAACTTGACATATGATGCACTGCATGCCATACGACATAATTAAATAGCTAATTTTACATTAACATAAGCACATTCCACTATCAACATAATATAAAAAAATACTGTTGAAAAAAACTTGTTCAAAAAGAACTCGTATTTACGCGATTTCTGCACAATCGACCATCGACTCGACCACAGCTTAAACACTAAAAGTCACAAAAAAAATTTGACAATAAAATTTATGGGACTCTCACTGGACAGAAGTATTTAGATTTTTTGACGATAAATAAGGCACAAGGACAGACTTTCAAGTAAATAGGTATCTATCTTTTAAGAGATGTTTTAAGTTTTAACACATGGTTAACTTTATGTAGCTATGTCAAGAGTACGTTCGAAACATGGAATAAAAATTTATACGATTGATGGTCGAAAAAAAAATAAAAAATTATGTATTTAGAGAAATGGTCAATTAATTCATTTAAAACGCAAACTCTATCAAAATTAAGAATTTTAGTTACTACGCATAATGGTTCTGGAACTATCCTAAAATTGACTTGAACGCATATTGAGCTACATTAGTTTATAACAAACCCAATTGGACACGCATTAAAAACAACTTGAAAATAATTCTAGAACTGTTCTGTACAACAGCCAAAAACCGTTATTATTCAATTGAATCAAACAAGTATTAAAAATACCAATATACATCGTAATCACCGTTTATATTACACACATTTTTTAAAATTCACGAAGAAATTTAGACAACTAATTTAAATAAGGTAATAAGTAAACAGAATAGATAATAATATCTCTACCATAAAAAATATAAAAAAATTTGGAATTGATAGAAAATTTAATATGATAATATCACTCAATACAATTGTTTTCTGCACGCGCGTAGCGCGCGCGCCTCAATTCTACTAGTTTTCTAAAGAATCAGATAATTTTTACATAGAAGTACATAATTTGGCCGCAATTTTGAAATCTGACACCATTTTATTTTTTTGTGTCCTATAAAACTCTCAAATATTAATTTTCAAAAGGATCGGATAATTTTTGTGATTTAGGTCCCTATATAAAACGTGCGTTAAGAAGCATAGCTTCAAAAAAACAAAATATCATCTACTGCCTACCTACTTGCTTTTGCGTGATGCCAGAATATTTTAAAACTCGCAGTCGCATAAGAAGTTATTCACTTCCAAAAAAAAAAAAATAGACGCTACTGATCTTCATTTTCGAGCGTCTGTAATCTACAATTCATTCATTCAAAAAAAAAAATCACGAATAAACCAGATCAATGGCTCTTGAGTTATAAGCGTAAAAGGGACATACAGATCAAGAAAGCCAAATTGTTCAGGAAGAGTTGAAACATCGAGGAATTTTGGTCTGATCTCTAGGTCCCGCCATCCGACCGACGTCAATAATTAGTTACAAGTCATTTTAACTTGGTAGGCCATGGTTTTTAAACTTAAATTCAGACATCAGCAGTCAAAAAATTGAATAACTATATTAAAATAATGCAATATAAGATAGAGCATACGCTATCTTCCAATTGCCATATCACACTGTGCAACAGACAAGGACAACCGAAACAAGTTCGCGATTTATTAGATATCGATCTGACTTAAATTGAGCAAACTATAAGCAAAAAACACCGATTTTTCTAATTTGCTCCCCTCTGGGGCCAAAATTCAAAAATCGGGCGACGTTAGGATCAAATAGACCCCGAGGGGAATCGAACAAGAAAAGTTTTTGAAAATTGGTTCATCCGTTTGGGCTGTACGACTGATACAAAAAATCCGTTACAGATTCACAGATTAACAGATTCACAGACGTACAGACAAAGCGAGTGTATTTAGGCGCTTCTAGCTTCGCTAAGATCGCGCCTAAAAAAAACTGTTTTGACGCAATATTATACATAAAATCTATCTAGAATTTTCTCCTCTTTCGATTAAGACAGGTTTCGAATCGATTTGATTTGAATTGAGCGAATTATAAGCAAAATAACGCAAAAACGTAACGCTTTTTTAGATAACGCAAAAACATAACGTTTTTTAGACATCGCAAAAACATAACGCTTGTATAAATTTTACTCCTCATAAAATTTCCATACCGGGGTCCTTATATGAAAATCGATTCCAAAAACATAGATGCATTTGTTTAAATGTTTTTAAACAAATGTTTGCAAATACTTTTTAAACAGCTTTTGTACAGTTTTTATACAGATACTTGAATGTTTGTAGGTCTGGACTAGGCTTACCTTAATTTAAAAATCAGTTCTCGCATAATGTGAAATATTAGTTACAATTTGCTTTATAATGAAAATAATTGATGGTCTAATCGTGTCCCCGTAGAGTAAATGATAACTCAGCCACCGCGAAAGTGGAACTTTCGGGTTTAAGTCACGTCGCTGACATAGGTTTGAAATGAATTTTTCTAGTGTTGCATTATAACATTACGTCATTCGATGGTGTTCCCTTAATAGTTATGTTAACTTAGCATTTATTTGTATTATTATTATTATTATTGTAGAATGCGGCGTGGCTAATAAAGCTGTGTCGACGCGCATTATAGGCGGCAAGATCACTGAACCACACATTTATCCGTGGGTTGTTGCTGTCTATAACGGCAGCCATTTTCAATGCGGTGGTTCCCTCATCAATGACCGATACGTTCTAACAGCCGGTCACTGTGTTAAAGGGTCTGTATTATTACATAGTATCGTAGACTTTGTAATTAGTAATTATACTATAATATGATGTCTATATTTTAACATACAGGGTGTCTAGAAAGCCTTTCGTACGACTTAAAGTCGATTTATATTATCCGGTCAGACACGGCGCGGGAACGTAGCGATTCCGGCAAGACAAACATTTTTACATGCATTTCAAAAAAGAATATTTATACTTATAGCGTATCTCATCCGTTCAGACACGTATAAATATTCGTATTTGAAATGCATGTAAAAATGTTTGTCTTGCCGGAAACGCTACGTTCCCGCGCCGTGTCTGACCGGATAATATAAATCGACCTTTAAACCGGTGGTAGGTCTCATCATGTGTTATCAAAATGACAAAACAAGATCGCAATAAAAACCTTAAAACTTTAAACGTAACTTATGTTAATATATGTATTATATGAACCACTATTAGACTTTGAGTTAGCACTTCTGTTCTTACACGTTATTATAGCACAATTAGGAAGTTTCCGTTTTTTATGTTTTTAGTCCTAATCATAGTTCTAAAAATTATAAAATTAATAGCGGAAGAATTTTTGAAATATCTTTAAAAACAACAAAGTTATGCTACCTCAAAGTTTGAATTGACAGTTCTCCAAGAAATTCCGTTTTCAGTCCAGGTGACGTCACGCGGCACGATATTTTTAAAAGTTATTTTCAGTTTGTATATGTGGTAATTTAACATGGTAACTTCCGATAAATTTCTTTCTTTAAACTCGTAAATTGTTATGGAAACACTAAAAACAAACCAGTTGATGACGGAAAATATTGACATATTTAAATTTTTGACAGTTAATTTTAATTTAATATAAATAGAAAAGTCTGTATTACAACAAAATAGTTACTAAGTAACTTAGGTTCTAATTACTCACAAAGCTCAAAAACAGCAAACTCGTACCGCGTGACGTCATATTCAAAAATCAGTTTCGTTTGCGACCCCACGTACAAGAAATTGAATATCTCCGTTGAAATTCAAGATATCAAAATAATTCTTTCAGAATTTTTAAGGTTATCCTTATTATAATGATGTGACAGTATCATAATTAGTATTTTCGTCCAATGGAAACTTCCTAATTCACCATTTTAAGTTCAAAAAACTATTTTTTAACACTGAAAACACTTAATGTGTACGCAGTATAAAGATTACTGTTCACGATAGCTCAGCTTGATCATGGTTTGGTCATGGGTGTAGATTGTAGATATAACATTATGAAGGGGCACTACATCTATAATATGTATTATAGAGTATGGAGCTTTGGGTGTCCATTAATCAATGGGGCGCCGTAAATGAATGGATCTAGGGCGCTATTATACGTAAATCCGCTTCTGCCCACTACGCATATCCCACAGTTCATTTTGTCTTTGTATATAGTGTGTGCTAAATATGTTAAAGCTAAAATTCGTCTAATTAAGAAGAGGTTTCTGTTAAATTTAAATAATAATTTAAATTAATGTTTCATAAAATATTATTTATTAAAATATAAAATCATTTTTAAAACAATGTTAAAATATAAAAAAACTCGGGTCGCAGTGCCAAAACCCTGCCGACAATATAGTGTATTTGCTAATAATTGTGGCTTTATTATGTGAACTTAAGTTTGTTTTTGGACAAAATAAAAAATTTAACCCCTTAATACATCCCTTAAAATAATATTTTTTTTCTTAATTTCAATATTTTTATCAATGCAACCTCGGTACCAAATTAAATACTTCCTTCAGTCAGTAAAGCACTTTCCGCAAACTAGTTTTCATAAAATTTGTAAGTCCGGTCCTGTCCGGCCGATTTTATTAAAATTTTAGCAGCACATTTCAATCGTTACTAAAGGGTTAAATTTCAATTTTGAAACGATTCTGAGAATTTTTTCGGCATTTTTGGGCCCAAAAACATTTTTCAACCCCTAAAAACCACCCTTAATATGGTCCGATTGGGCCCATTTTAAATAGGCTTCGTGCGGTGATGGATTCCAAAGTGCCTACCAAATTTCGTCAAAATCAATTAACTCTTTCGAAAGTTATAGCCCGTACACATATATATATATATATATATATATATATATATAAATATATAAATATATACATATATAAATAGACATTTCCAAAAATGGTGCCAAAGTGTTCAGGAGGCTATGAAACGTCGAGAAATTTTGGTCCGACCCCTAGGTCCCGCCATCCGACCGACGCCAATAGTGTATGTGCCATATGGCAAATACACTAATAATATTAGATGTTCATGATGTGAGCAGCCAAGACAGTCTGACTCTGGAAACTTTGTCCTTAGTTTATTAGATCTGTCTTTGCTATTACATAATAATAGTAGCTATTATGACATCTCCTTTCTTTAAACAAATAATTTTATACAGAAAGCCATATATAAAAATTAATCAATAAAAAATCAACAACAAATATTTATTTAGTTACATAGTCTTTAAAATATAAAATCATTTTTAAAACAATGTTAAAATATAATAATATTAGATGTTCATGATGTGAGCAGCCAAGACAGTCTGACTCTGGAAACTTTGTCCTTAGTTTATTAGATCTGTCTTTGCTATTACATAATAATAGTAGCTATTATGACATCTCCTTTCTTTAAACAAATAATTTTATACAGAAAGCCATATATAAAAATTAATCAATAAAAAATCAACAACAAATATTTATTTAGTTACATAGTCTTTAAGATACACTGGAGTTTTAACAACCCTACCAGAACGCGTTGTTAATTCTTCAGGCAATGATCCATTCACTTTATTTCTGTCATTTTCATTCTTGTATGTTGAATTTTTTAAATCTAATTCTAAGTTGATAATTTGAATTTTCAGTTTCAGAATCCGGTTTAGTTTTTTCATTCTTTTCTGAGTCACTACTTGTTGATCCATAAGAATTTGATATGTTCGGTGCCTTGTGCATGTGTGCACGATTTCTTTCAATTTTTCTTCCGCTCGGTAATTCAATTTCATAAGAACGAGGTCTATCACAAATGTTTGTAATCTTTCCTGGTTCCAATGGTTTATTCTTTTCCTTACGGACGAAAACTCTATCGTGTACATTGAATGGTTTCAAATTGTGAGCTGTTCGATCATGATAATTCTTTTGTTCAATTTGTCTTTCTAGTAATTTACTCTTAACTTCTTGATTACGTAACACATTTTGTTGTTCAATTTTTACTGGTAAAAGGCCTCGCGTTTTGTGACCAAACATCAATTCATTCGGAGATTTTATTTGATTTGAAATCGGCGTATTTCTATACTCCAAAAGCGCGAGCCATGGATCTTTGTCACTGTTTTCAAGTTTCTTAAACATGTTTTTTATAGTAGCAATGTGCCTTTCCGCCATTCCATTTGACCTAGGGTAATTCGGGCTTGATGTTATATGATTGAAGTTCCATGATTTTGCAAAATTTTTTATGTTTCCATTATCGAAATGAGATCCGTTATCTGAAAACACTTTTTTAGGAATTCCGAATCGTGAAAATATAGTTTTTAGTTTCGCGACTATAGTGACACCACAGGTATTTTCCAATTTAGCAACTTCTACAAATTTACTAAAGTAATCAATTACAAGTATCCATTCAGCATCTCTAAAATGAAATAGGTCCATGCCTATACTTTCCCAAGGTCCATCTGGTACTTCGTGTGGCAACAGAGGTTCTTTTGAATTTTCTTTTTTAAATCTAGTACAATTTTCACAATTTTGAACAATATCTTCAATATGCTTGTTCATATTTGGCCAAAATAAGACCTCACGTGCTCGATTTTTACATTTTTCAATTCCCAGATGACAATAGTGAATTTTTTCAAGCATTTCTTTTCTAAATTTTCTTGGTACAACTAATCTTTGACCTTTAAAAATTAATCTATCAATAACATTTAATTCATCAGCATAGGTATAGTATGTTTTTATTAAGTCAGGTACATGTGATTTTTGTTCAGGCCAGCCATTTTTTATACATTTTTTTAACAATATCATCTCTTCATCATTTTCCGTTTCAAGTTGAAAGTCATCTTTTTTATCTAACGAGATTGGAAAGTTTTCCATCAATAAGCAAACTTGAGCTTCCACTTCTTGTTCAACATCTTGATTTTCATTTGGAATATATGCACGAGACAACGCATCTGCTAACAATAGTTCTTTTCCCGGTTTGTACTTTACAATTATATTAAATTTCTGTAGTTTCAATCGCAATCTCAACAATCTCATTGGACAATCGTTCAACGGTTTTTTAAAAATGTATTCTAATGGTTTATGATCGCTTTCGACAATGACAGTTTTTCCGTAAATATATTGATAATACTTGTTACATCCAAATTCTATTGATAACATTTCTTTCTCAATCTGCGCCCAATTACGTTCTGTTTTTGTCAGTGCTCTACTCGCATATGCAACTGGTAAGTTTTCCTGTAATATAACAGCACCAAGTCCATCTTGTGAAGCATCTACAGACAGCACGACTGGTTTATTTACATCGAAGTATCGTAATACTGGTTTTCTTATCAATAACGACTTTAATTCTTTAAAAGCTTTTTCTGAATTTTCATCCCAATTCCATATTATATCTTTTTTAATTAAATTTCGCAACGGAGAGCTAATTTGAGACAGATTGGGTATAAATTTACTTACATACGTTATCATGCCCAAAAACGTTTGCAGCTCTTTTTTATTTTCAGGGCTTCGCATCTCGACAATTGCTTTTATTTTTTCATTATCCGGTGATATACCCTCTTGAGATAAGATGTGACCAACGTATTTCACGTTGTCAGTTTTGATTTTACATTTATCTAGATTAAATTTGACACCTTTTTCTCGTGCTATTTTTAACACTTTTTCTAAGCGTTCATCATGTTCTTTTTGATTTTTTCCCCAGATTAATAAATCATCGATATATATCTCCACGCCTTCAATATCGCCGAAAATTTCTTGAAAACATCTTTGAAATACTTCCGATGCAGATGATATACCATAAGGCATGCGTAGAAATTTATATCTACCAAATGGAGTGTTAATAGTTAACAAATTAGAACTTTCTTCATTCATTTTTATTTGCCAAAACGCTTTGTCAGCATCTAAAGTACTAAACACTTTCGCTTCAGCTATTCTTGAACACAAACTTTCAAAAGTCGGGATTTGAAAATGCTCTCTTAGTATATTTTTATTTAATTCTACTGGATCCATGCAAATTCTTAATTCTCCATTGGGTTTTTTAACAATTACGAATTGATTGACCCATTCTGTTGGTTCCGTAACTTTTTTTATAATTCCTAATTTTTCCATACGTATAAATTCTTGTTTTAATGGTTCCAGCATTTTAATCGGAACTTTTCTACATGGCATTATGTTGCCTTTTGCATCTTTCTTTAAGCGAATATCATATTCAAAATCTTTTATACAGCCAACTCCGGTAAATACATCTTTATATCGTTTCACAATGTCAGCTTCTTTATTTTTTATTTCTATCCTCTCAATTCTTTGTATTAGTTTCATTTTTCTTAGTGACGGTAGAGCAATTACAACAGGAACATTTATATCACCTTCAATAACTACAAATTCCAGATTCTCTTTATTTTTGTTCTTGAATTTGCATGACAAATAACATTTTCCTGTTACTTTTATTGAACTACCACCATAAGCATTCAATTTTATATTTGTTTTTTCTAACATCGGATTATCTTCACATACTTTTATCATTTTTTCATAAGGGATAACATTACAGTGGGCTCCTGTATCTAATTTTACATCCATATAATGATTATCATTTACCAGAATAGTTTCGCTCCAATCATTTTCATCATTATTCTCAAAGATAGAACCGATATAAAACGCTTCTGCTTTATCTTCATTATTATGATTTTCTATGGAATTTACTTTTTTGAATCTACAAACAACTGCAAAGTGATTCATTTTATTGCAGTTACCACACGCTTTTCCGAATGCTGGGCACTGTCGTATCGGATGAATTCGATTACATTTTCTACACGGCTTCCCCTTGTTTTGTTGTCGTTGCTCTTTATTGTTTCTCTGCGATGACCACGATGATTGTCTCTCACTGCATTCTCCTGTTGTATTAGTGCTTCTTTTATGTCCTCTGAACGCATTGCTTGATGATGCCTTCAGCACATGCACGTTACTGGATTCTGCGTCAATTGTTTTCAGCTGAGCTTGGGATAGTTCCGCCGACTTACATAAATTTATACATCTTTCTAAAGTTAAATTTTCTTCTCGCAATAAACGGCTTTTCAAATCAACATTATTTATGCCACAGATTACTCGATCTTTTATGAGACTGTCTCGTAAATCACCAAATCCGCATGTACTACTAAGTTTTTTCAAATCTGTTATGAAAGATGTGAAAGTTTCATTGGACTGCTGCACTCTAGTAAAAAATATATGTCTTTCCACACTTTCATTTTCTTTGGGCGTGCAAAAATTTTCAAACGCTCCTCGTACAATAGCGAGATCTTCAGAATCTTCTTCAGATAGGTTAAACGTGTTAAATTTCTCTAGGGCTTCCTCTCCAATAATGTGTAAGAAAACCGCAACTTGACGCTCTTCAGGTTTAGTATCTAAGCCTGTCGCTTTCATATACAAATCAAAACGTTGTTTCCATTTCTTCCAGTTTTCTTTTATATTACCTTCAAATGATAATGCAGGAGGCGGCTTCATTGATTCCATACCGATTTTTGTTCCTTTTTTTTCGTTGGCTTCTATATTAGTTTTTTGCAGTTTTTTCTTTGTTGCGTAATG